>JAAGEH010002531.1:6121138-6230967 GCA_011751065.1 Lasiurus cinereus
GCAGTTGGGAGGGACCAGGCCTGTAAGGGAGAGCAGTTGGGAGGGACCAGGCCTGTAAGGGAGAGCAGTTGGGGTGACTAGGCCCACAGAGGAGTGCAATTAGGGGCAAACAGGCTGGCATGGGAGCAGTTAGGCATCAATCAGGCTGGCAGGGGAGAGGTTAGGAGGTGATCAGCCTGCCAAGCAGAAGCAGTTAGGGGCAATCAGGAAGGGAGGCAGGTGAGCAGTTGAGAGCCAGCAGTCCTGGATTGTGAGAAGGATGTCTGACTTCCTGTTTAGGCCCGATCTTGGACATCCCTCAAGGGGTCCCAGATTGGAGAGGGAGCAGGCTGGGCTGAAGGACACCTCCTCCTCTCTCCGCATGCATGAATTTCATGCACTGGGCCTCTAGTTAAGCTATAAAAGAAGAAAATCATTCCATCATTTGAGACACATGGAAGGCATTATAGTAAAGAAATAAGTCAGACAAAGACAAATACTGTATACTATCATTTATATGTGTATTCTAAGAAAAAAAAATGGTTTCATAGAAATAGAGAATAGAATGATAGTTTCCAGAGCTGGGAAAGAAGAGAAAAGATGTAGGTGAAAGGGTACAAACTCTTATTTATAAGAAGAAATTCTGAGGATCTAATGTATATGGTGACTACAATTCATAATATGATATTGTATATATAAAAGTTGCCGAGAGCCTGACTGGTTTGGCTCAGTGGATAGAGCGTCAGCCTAGCCCAGAGGAGATATGCAGGAGACAGCTAATCGATGTTATCTCTCATTGATGTTTCTAACTGTCTATCCCTCTTCCTTTTTCTCTGTAAAAAATCAATAAAATATATTTTTTTAAAAAGTTGCTGAGAGTAGATCTTAAGCATTCTTAACCCCCGCAAAAAGTTAACTATGTGAGGTGATGGATGTGTTAATTATCTTGATACTGATAAACATTCTAATATATGTTTATATATAAAACTAGAGGCTGGTGCATGAAATTTGTGCACTCAGGGTAGGAGGGCGGGCCCTCAGGCCCTCTTGCAGTCCAGGAGCCCTTGGGGGATGTCCAACCGATGGTTTAGGCCCTCTCCCTGTGGAATATCAGTCAGACATCCTTAATGCTGCATGGAGGTGTGAGAGGGTCCCATCACCACCACTGCACTCACCAGTCATAAGCCTGGTTTCTGGCTGAGAAGCACTCCCCCTGTGGGAGCACACTGACCACCAGGGGGTAGCTCCTGCATTGAGTGTCTGCCCCCCTTATGGTCAGTTCACAGCACAGTGACTTGTTGTTTGCCATTTGGTCAATTTGCATATTAGCCTTTTATTATTTAGGATTATCACTGTCTGTTTTAAATATATGCAATTTTATTTGTCAATTATTCCTCAATAAAACTGGGGGGAAAGAAAAATGATTGCCTTTTAAAGTAATATGAAAAATTATCTTTAACTACAGTAATGTTAGGTTTTCCTTGACTTGACCTGTGTTGCCACTCCAAATGCACATAGAATTTGGACAAATACCTATTATAATTGCATCTTCAAGATAAGTTCCCTAGTTATACCCAATCGTATTGCTCTGTTTACATTTAGAAATTTCAGCATTGCTATGGACATTTTAGATCTTCTGACACATTGTTGACCCTCAAGAAAATCTTGTATGGACTTGACATGGGGAGACCCACAGATCTAACAAATATTTCATGTTGCTAAAAACATTTGGTCTTTTAGCACACATATATATCTTTATGTGAATAAGTCTAGTACATATAACAGACTTTGGAAGGAATTTGAACTATACAAATGTAAAATAAACTCAATTTGCAGGGTAAACACAATAAATATAAAAATGAATTTATTTTGAAGTGATTAGAGAGGTTCAGGGTTGAAGACCTTCTCTTTATTGAAATTGCAGAAAATTTAAATTTCACTTATTCTCACTTAGACAAGCATTCATAGTGGTTATCTGAAGGCAGACCTAATAAAGCCAATCTGCCATAGGTCAATTTTTGCGTTTGGGTTTTACAGTGTGAAAAAGCCTCCATTCAATGATTTTTCCACTAGATTAAACAAACCTTTACTGAACATGAACTGCACAGATTTGCACAAGGTGCTGTCAGGGAAACAATGGTGAATAAAGCAAGAAGACTACAGGTAAGTTGCATGCACACATAATAATGACACAGTTCTGCAGTGCACATTTTGAGTGAGCTACTCTGGGAACAAAAAAAGTGCACATAGGAGATAAGAAGTGGGAGATGATTGCTGAAACCCCAGGTGCTGGGAATACAGAGAATAGATACCAGTCTTTGCCTTCATGGTGTTTGCTGTCTTGTAGCACAAATAGAATTACACAAGTAATTATGCAAATATTTAATTAACCATACATGCTATAGGCTCTACAAAGGAGAAATATAGATGTTAGGAGAATATGAAACAGTGGAGCTAACCTATTCTGATTTTCAACAAACACTCTCCTGAGGAGACAGAATCTGAAGAGACCTGAAGGAGGCCAAGTGGCCAAGAACTGCAAGGAATTCGTTGATGGCATTGTTGCGGAGGCTGACCAGCTGAAGAGAAACATCTCAGGCAGTGGATACAGTGGACTTAGAAGGACAGATCCAGGGGAGCCAGGCAATCTTTTGGATCATAGCACAATTTGAAAGGGAGCAACCAGAAAAAGTATGGGAGCTGTTGGGTTCAGATCAGAATGTAAACTTGAAGGCCTTCCTGGTATTCTTACTGAGGTACTTGGACGTTATTTTATAGGCTTTTAGGAACTGCTGAAGCCATTTGAGCAGAGGATATAACCAGGAGCAGGACATGGAAAAATTACCCTCAGGAATGTGCATTGCAGCAGGAAGGTATCAGAGTCAGAGAAGTGGCAGTGGAGGCTAGTTCCAGGCCTGAGAGCATCTGAATGCAAAGAACTCCAGTGGAAATTGAGGGAGGGCTGGGGTCAGATGCAAGGGTGACTGAAGTGGCAAAAGTATCATAGAACTGTACACTTGACACCTATATAATCTTATTAACCAATGTCAGCCAAATAAACTTAATTTAAAATAAAGTATTGTGGTATGTAAATGTCTAAACACTATATTGTATACCTGAAACTAATATAATATTGTAAGTCAACTATAATTAAAAATAAATAAAAGGAATACCCCACAAGGAAAAAGAAAAGTGACTCAAAGCTCTGGATTTGGAACTGCTGAAGCCATTTGTTTGGTTGTCTGGTGCCACTGTCAGAATTAGAGGACACGTGCCCCAAAGAGTAAATTTTTGCCCAGACGTGAATGTGGTTTATGAAGTTCAGCTAGTAAATACTTATTTTTAAAGAAAACAGTAACACCTAATCATAGATGGGTAGATTTGTGTGACAAATTTTATTTAATGGAAATGTAGAAAAACATCTAGGGTATTCCCCGCCGCCACTCCCGACCCCCCGCAAATGTGCTTATTTGAATGAAATATAAATTATCTTTGTCTAAAAATCACATTAATTTTTAACCTTTCCTTTTTATTATCATTATTATTATTTGTTTCTCAAAGATATTGACACACTAGTGCTTTTAAAGAGGTAGAGAAAAATTATTTAGAAAAGGCAGTTTATATTGGAATTCCTACCATTCAGCCAGCAGCCTAAATGGCTATCCTCCAGGGAGAGTCTTGGCAGCTGGTCAATAATGTGAGTCAAAGGGCCAGTCTGGAGCCAGGTAACTTGGCTGTCTCTTTAATGAGGCATCTTCATAGTGGCTTGTTTGTTTTCTTTCCAGATGCTTGATTTGTAAGTCCAATCAATTTCTGAGTGTTTATATAATTCATTTAAAAAGAAGAAAGGATCAACTATTCCCACTTCTGCCTACAATAACCAGGTTGAACCAATTCCAGTTCTATTTAAAACATTAAATTGCACTTGTACTGTTTAAGAAGAATATCTTGCTATTCCAAAATTGCCTTTTATTTGTTCTTGAAGGTCTCATTCTGCTTACCCTGCAGTATGGACAGAGTGAACATGCCTACTCAATCTTCATTCACATTTTATCTTCAATTGTGGAAACTGCTTAATGAATTGACTCTCAGTTAGTGGATTGAGTGTGCTAAGTTCCAAGCCTCATCCTAAAGCTGTCCAGAAAATACACTAGATTCTGATCTTTTGAGGTTGGGGAGAATGAGTGGTTTGAAGTAGGGGAAAGGTGAATATTTTCTCATTTCCAGTACACCTATATGTTCATCTCCTAAAAGAATAAATAACCCTAAGTTTAACAGCTCACTTGGGGTGGACATGAGAGATCAAATAATCAGAGATGCCCTCTCATTACTTAGGAGTGCATCTTTTGAATCCTTGAAAAAAAAGATACAACCACTACAATTAATTGAAAATTTCAAGTCAACTTTATACCACTAATAAATCTGATTTCCAATTGAGATTTTCATACTGTCATGTATTAACAGTAGTAGAAACTCTTAACCAGCTAAACAAGACAAATTATATGTTTTTGTCTTTGCTATTTTTCCATTTTGAAGATGACACAGATGAAATTATGTCTGACTTGAAGAGCATAGGACCAGGTTAAAAAGAAAATTTGTCTAAGCCTTACTGCGCATGAACTTGAACTGTCTCTCCTCTCCACTCTTTGGCACTTAACCTCTGTGAGCTGAGAGTAATAATCACACTTCACTTGATTGAGGACACAACTTTATGAAAATTTAATGGCAGACAGAATTTTTCTCCCTTAAAAGTGCTTCCAGTATTCCTGATGATACAATTTTAAAAGGAAGAGGCTCAAAATGTGAAAACTCAAGAAGAATTTCCATAGACTGGAATCTGCTGAAAGATCATTAGCAAAAAGCATAGTAGCTTTAAGTAATTTTCAGAGATTGAGAGTTGAATTGAGACATGAATAAAAATAAAATGATATTCAATGAACTAGTGATAAAGAAGCTAAGTATAAACTCTATATATCTATAAGCATCAGGTTTTGACATATTTTGCTGTCTGCATTGTGATGTGGGAAAAAATTTTAGTTTACTAATACATATTCCATAACAAAATAGGTTTCCCTGAAATGTAGGCAGCTCTTGGTGAAAGCATGTGCTCTTTGGTTTAGCATAGGGACAATGTGAAGCTCTGCAGCTTTGACAATATGTGCTAAATACCTTATGAAAACATACTTTCTCTTTGATGCTACAGCCTTAAGCACTTTAAAAAACATGTAATCTAGGGTGCAAGAGTGAAAAACATGTTATATTTTAACTTCAGTTTGCATCATAATTATCCTGGGGGAAACTATATGGAGGAATGTGTTTTTAGTATGTTCTATAGGATCAGGTATTGTGTTGTTATGGTCCAAACATTTCACGAATACTTCCTTGTCTATTAGTAAGATCAAACCAGAAAATCACCTATAAAATGGGGTTAAAATTTTCTTATCTCTTTTTAAAAATGACATGGTCTAGGTTAGTGGAATTTAAATAAGTTTTTATTTTTATTTTTAGTTATTCATTTCTTTCACTGGTGCATCTTAACCTTGAGACAATTTTTCTACTCTGCAATTCAGAAAATGGCATGGCAAGGATTCTTTATGAAGACAAATTGCTACTAGGTCTTGCCAGGCATTAGATTTAAAATGACGTTATTTTTTAAAAGCCCATATAGGGTGTGTGGCCACAACTGAATGACAGTTGAAATTATAAAATAAAATCTGCACAGGTATATAAAGTGCCAATAAGTGTATGAAATTATTCACTGCTTTGAAAGTTAGCTGATTTTTTTAAATCTATGTCTTGAAAAGTAAGTCTTATTCTGAGGAGATGCAGTCTTCCTGCTGTGTCCATGTAATTAGCAGTAATGGAAATTAGACAAGCACATGTCCTGCAAGCTCACCTTTGCTTTAAGTTGTGCTTGTCAAGTGGGGATATAAAATGAGATGTGCTGTTAATGCTCCAGTGCCTGTGGACATATGGCAGGCCGTTAGCACAGGGCACCCTGGGAGGATATTTGCTTATTCTTTGTACATGGCACTGAGACTCTCAGCACCCTCTCTCTCCTAATGTCTAATAAAGGGCACTAAGAAAAACAAGAGGCTGAATTTATGACCTAACAATGAGTTACAAATTTATCATAAATTATAGCGAATAAGAACCTTTGTAATTGAAGTTCATTTGATGCATTTTAAATGGTATTGTCCTCTGTCCTAAATTTTTCTAAAAAATGCTATAATCTCAAAAAATAAACAATAAACTCCTATTACAAAAAGACTGAGGACTGTATGATGAAGGAGTGTATGTAACCTACTTTTTGGAGAATCTACTATGATTTCAGTAATGTTTTAATATTATTTCATTTCATCTTTACCATATACTTTGAGGTAGGAATTATTTCCAATTCACATATCAGGTTGTAATTAAACTCAAAATCTGTGGGACCATACTTTTCCCATTATCAGTTTTGCTCAATGCATTTCATTCACTTTTACCTTCTGCTTCTCCTGGCCTACAGGGAAGCAGTTAAAAGTCTACTAACTCTGTACCATGTTTCTCTTCTTCTGTTACAAAATATTAACTTATGAAAAACCATATCCTTGATTATACAGTTATTGATTTCCAGTTTTCTCCCCAAGTTCAGTAAGTATTTTGGCTGGAGTCTAGCACTCATTCTTTGCAAATCTTACTGTTAACCTGAATGATTTCAGTGTCCATCCAGCTTCCTCACCTCAAGCATTTCTAAGCTCCTCAACATCATTATCTTTTATACTCTCTACACTTTAGCAAACTAGTACTCCTAGAAATCATCATCACCCAGAATTGCTCTATCCCTAAAATGTTAAATACTAACAGATAATGGCAGAGGATTCCAGTTACCTATCTCCAACATTTTGTATTTTTCACCTTAGAACTCATGATTTGCAGTAAATGTGACTATCGAGAAAAAGTATACATATTTTCCAGCTTCTCTTATAACTGGTCTTATCCAAATGACTAAGTTCTTGTCTAGAAGATATATGCAAAAGTTTGTGTAAAACTATCCTTAAAAGAATTTGGGGGAAGAAATTGCTATAATTTTGCTGTTTTGACAGCAAATGTGATGCTGGGAGCTTTGGCAGCTGTTTTGGACCAGGAGGAGGAAAGCATGAGCTTAAGATGATTAAAAGACAAGATAAAAGACTTGTTCACTGATTCTGTGGAGTGCTCTACCAGCTCTGGACTATATTTCTAGACTTGTTTTACATATGAGAAAGAAAAGAAAAAACAGCTCTATTTTGTTTAAACCAATATTATTTTACTTCCTCAAATTCAGCAAAACTTACACCTGATATATTCTCAGAATCAAGTTGTCCATTTTCTCACACTTTGACTGCTCTATTCTGATGTCCATTCATTTTCTACTCAGCCTGGCACCCACATTAATCACATGAACAACTGTTTCACCAGAATTATGCCTACTACTTTTTAGAAAATTTAAAGAGTTCCATCCCAGACTTAACCCAGCAATCTGGGACTGTATAGGTTTTCTAGAGTATACCACGTATTTGCACATATTTTTCCTTGGTCTAGAATGCCAGCCTCTCCCCACTCTTTAGAAAATCCTTTTCTCTTAAATATAATATGTTTACTAGAGGCCCAGTGCACAAAATCCTTGCACAGGTAGGGTCCCTAGGCCTGGCTGGTGATCAGGGCTGATTGGGGCCTTCCTTCGTTCTGGTGGTCAGCACACATCATAGTGAGTCATCAAACTCTGAGTCTCCCAGTTGAACTCCTGAGGTGACACTTTGCATATTAGCCTTTTATATATATAGATTGAATAATGACATATTTTTTTGTTTTTTTAATATATATTATTGATTTTTTATAGAGAGAAAGGGAAAGAGATAGAGAGTTAGACACATTGATGAGAGAGAAACATCTATCAGCTGCCAATGCACACCCCCTACTGGGGATGTGTCCGCAACCAAGGTACATGTCCTTGACTGGAATTGAACCTGGAACATTTCAGTCCACAGGCTGATGTTCTATCCACTGAGCCAAACCAGTTTTGGTGAATAATTTCATGTTAACCCAGACAAATATCCAGGAAAATTCCATAATTGACTCCACTTTCTCCTGGCCAAATATTTACATTGTCAGGCTTGTTGTTAATGTAAAGTTATTTCTATGTAGTTGGAAGGGGAAAAATGTCTTTCTTAAAAATATGTTTTTATTGATTTCAGAGAGAGGGAGAGAAAAAGAGGGATAAAAACATCAATGATAGGAGAAAAATCATTGATTGCCTGGCTCTTGTACACTCCCTCCTAGGGATCGAGCCCACAACCCAGCATGTGCCCTGACTGAGAATCAGACTGTGACCTCCTGGTTCATGGGTCCATGTTCAAACACTGAGCCACATCGGCCGAAAAAGTCTTTTAATTTAATCTTGTATAACATTAAAATATACAACATAGTATTAATAAAGACAAGATTCTCATAAAAATATACAATATTTATGAAATTCTGGTTTAAAAAGCTATGAAACAAGATTGGCTCCAACCTCACATCTATGGAATCAAAGTCTTTCAGGATAAAACCCAGAATACTAATTTTGTAAGCAACTGTCTAGCCACTGATATTGGAGAACTACTTCTTTAGGTAAACTCCTTGTTGATATTCAGCATACTGGCTTTACTTAATGTTCAAATCTGTGATGGTCACTTGACGTGCTTTCTATACACAGAAGGGAGAATATCTTACCTGAGATGTAGGTTAGCTATCTCTGAAAATAGCTGAGTACATCAGTACTAGTATAGATATCTGTATAATTGAGGTTATAAGAGTGAGACCTTTGCAGGCATTTCATTGATCTAATTAAAATGAAAATCGCTTATCTAAGCCCCAAATTATTTGGTTGACTAAATCTTTATTTTGTACCTTTTTTTTCAGGTAAAGGAGAAAATTAATTAGCTAGTTGTACTACATACACCTATAGTGAATCAAAGTTGGATGTTATATATGTTCAGATATTCAAAAGGAAACAATTATCGTTTGTCATTTTCCAGTCTCTCCTGAAAACAATACCGATTTAGAATGGGATAATATGATTACACATAAACATTTGGCATATCTCCTTCTAATAACTAACCAAATATTGTTTTCATATCATTTATGCTTGATGAGTAATCTACTGATATTTCATATTTTTATACTAATAATAATATACCTGATAATATGGGAGCATAACCATTCTTTCTGTTTTCCTTTAGAAATAAAAAAAAAGGTTCCTAAGTAAATATTAGAATTTCTGATGATAGTTTTTGATGATGAGAAACTAAACAGCTATTAAACTGGGTGCTATGTGATATTAATAAACTTTTTTATATGAACATGTATCTGGGTTCATGGTTGTCTCATGTCCTATGCTATGATACCATTCTTCAGGAAAAATAATGTACCATAATTTTTGTTTTTAAGAGGCTGCATGAGAAAATAATGTCTTAATTACTTCTGATTTCATAAGAAAGTAATACAATTATATTTTGAAGTTTGTTTTAGGTATCTCATTGACTAAAAAATATATTAATGTTATAACAAATTTCAGATGATACACTTGAAAACTGAAGGTAATAAAGAATATTTAAGAAACATTTTTATTAAAAATATTTGAATTTTATTAAAATGTATTTTTATAGAAAATTTATTTTTATTAGTTTTTCATGGGCATTACTTTTTATATTAAACTATTATCCAAAAGCAGAAATAATATTTTTTCTGTTAAAATATATATGAATTTGTGACAAATGTCTGCTTTGTACATGTTACTTTAACTACTGAATAACTGTTTAAAATTCCAGTCAAAAAATAGAATTATATTGTAAACTGCTCAGATATACTAAAACACCAAGTGAGTATTATAAAATATAATGTTGAAACATTATTTAAATATGCTTATATTGCATGTAGTGTTCACAGAAAACAGATATTTTAGTCAATAATTAAATTAGTATTCAGTTTGATTTTATTTAATAGTTTCCATTAAAAGAATATATCAGATATTATCAAATAAATTTGTAAGATATTTGATGATTAAATAAATATATATTCAATAAATCAATGTAATAATTTTATAGAAAGGAATAAAAATATTTTCCCCTTTATTTTCTTTAAAAAATACATTTTTATTGATTTCAGAGAGGAAGGAAGAGGGAGAAAGAGATAAAAACATCAATGAGAGAGAATCATCAATTGGCTGTCTTAAGCACGCCCCACACTGGGGATCCATTGGGGCATGTGCCCTGACCAGGAATCAAACCATGATCCCCTGTTTCATAGGTTAACACTCAACCACTGAATCACACCAGCTAGGCTTCACATTTATTTTCACCTTCCCATAAACTCATTAAATACTCAGCATCTTTTCAAAATACATGAAAAGAGTCTCTCAGAATATCATAAAAACTTAATCAGATCCTCTGCAGGAACATTTAGAGATAATTGGTATAAGCCATAATTACTTCCTTTAGTCCCAGTCCTTTAGATGTGTACCGTATGAGGTAACATTGTTAGTGTTTTTTTGTTTTGTTTTGTTTTTGTCTTTTGGGATATATATGTAATTATTCTGTGCCTCACTGGTCTATGATTATATGTTCAACACTTTAATGAGAATTGCCCTTGTCTTGTCTACACAATGCACTAAAAGAGAGCCAAATACCCTTTCTGAAATTCAGGGACCCATTACTTGCCATGTATTATTCATTTTAGGTAAGTTAATGTCATTGGGAGATGGAGTTCTACCTTGCATGATAAAAGATTTTAAGCGAGGTGCAGTTAATTATTATTGCCTATGCCCTAGTGTATGTTCCCATATGGTCTTTTTTTCTTTTAGCATATGAGTGACAAGAAGTCATCAGGGCAAAATCATAAGCTGACCTTTCTATATTAAAACTTTAATGTTTTAGTGCCTGGGGCACTAGCTAATTCCAGTTTTCTAGTTACAGAACCTGAGTGAATAATTTAGCATCTAGTGCTTCTCAACATGCTTATTTTAGTTTGCCTGTCTCTTAAATCAAATCAGAATTGTCCCTCAAGTGCTTCAATTGCATGTGTCACTAACCTTGAAATGAAAGTTTTACTAGCAGGGAATGCCTGTGTTCTCAAAGGAAACATAACAAAACTTTTAAACCACAACTGTGGGTCTAGTTTTGGAGTGATGGAAATCCAAAATGTGCATGACAGAAGGAACGTCATAACATTTCTTTTAGTTGTATTGAATTATACAAAAGAAGACAAAAATGCTTTCTTCACATTTTCTAATTATGAAGTTGTGCTTTAAAATGATCCTTGACTGATAAATACTTGTTCTGATTACAAGCCTTATAAATCAATACATGTAATGATTATTGGAAATGAGTAAAAAATGTGAGCAGTTCAGCTCTACAATGTGTACATCAGAAAAGGCTGGGCCAGCAACTTTGTGGGATGGGTTGCCTGTGACTTGACAAGCCTCACTTGCATAGAAGCCCAGTTTTGTAACATTATTATGCATGTGTTTTAAAGAATAATCTTTATTTAAAGCTTTTTTCCCTATGTGAATTTAATATAAACATTGAATTTTAGAGGTAGAAGGAATTTTGAGTAATTACTGTCAGAGAAAATCAAGTCACTTGATAAGGATCACTTAACAATTTAATGGTAGCCCACAGTTTTTACGTCATTGGTCTGCAGTCTGAATGCTTTTGGAAATTTGATATAAAGCTTCTCTGTGCTAGGCCTCAGTATGACCACTTTATAGGAAAATATTAGAAAAAGAAAGGACTTCAAAATTATTTTAGAGTAACTCTTTTTATAGTTGAGAAAGCTGAGTGCTAGATGTTAGAGTGATTCAGTTAATGTTGCAGGTTAATTCTTTTATGCTTTTATGGCTTAAATCTCTCTTAATATTAAAATAAATTTTAAACAAGCATGAATCATTTGCTATTCCTAAATAGGTATAAAAAAACATAATCACAGCACAATTTTTAATTTTTCCTTGCTAAACTATTAGAAATGCTTCCTGTGGAAGAATATGATTATCAAAAAAGCCGGTAGCAACATACCTAAGCAGAAATTTGATATAATTTAAACACAAATGTTAGATGCATTATGGTTTCATAATTTACATGTTATGCAATAGTAAAATTGATTTGCTATGCAAAAGGGAATATATACTTGAAAAAAGATTTTCACCAATATTACATGTCTTATATTTTTATGATACTTAATGTTACTATTTTTTAAAAAATTATTATTTGCCTTATATTCTAGTTATAATTTTATTTAAAAATGATTTTCACATATTGCCATTTTAGAAGGAGATGTTTGGCAGAAGGTAGAAAAAAAGGGGAGAAGTTTAGTACATTACTAATGAAATAAAATTGGCCAAGACTTCAAGACCAAGCCAAATTTAGTAGTAATTAAATAGTAATTATAATTTTAGAGCTATTAAGTCAACAGTGTGAATGGGTTTGATTTCAATTCAGTCCCATGGAGGGACAGATGCACACTGTGCCGACAGATGCAGTCACTCCACTATATTATGCTCTTGAGTGGGAATCAAGAGAACTGATTTTACACATAATTTTTCAGAGGTCTTATTTTGTATCGCAAAATTTTAATCTATGGCTATTGCAATTCTTGCCTTTTCCTTGTAGAGAGATTTTGATAGTCAATGAATTCTATAAGAGAGTGCTCAATACAATGCTTTATATGTTTTTTAAATTTAAGTATATTTGGTATACAATATTATATTACTATATTAATTTCAGGTCTATAATATAATGATTTGACATTTTTATACCTTACGATGTGATCACCCCACTAATTCTAATAATCATCTGTCACTGTGCAAATTTGTCACTATCTTATTCAATATATTCCCCTTCACATTTTTCACTCATCCCTCCCATCCCTCTATAACCCCTTTGGTCTCTGATTCTGAGTCCCTTTGTTTGTTTGTTCATTTGATTTGTTTTGTTTACAGATTCCACATATAAGTGAAACCATTAGCTGCCTCTTGTACACCCCCTACTGGGGATGTGCCTGCAACCAAGGTACATGCCCTTGAGCGGAATCACTTTTTCTGACTTACTTTACTTAGCAAAATACCCTCTATGTCCATCCATGTTGTCACAGTCATAAATGGCAAGATTTAATTCTTTTTTATTGCTTCATAATGTTTATATATATACACATAAATAAATAAATATATTTATTCATATATTATGAATAAATGCATATATGTACATATGGTATATACACATCATCTTTATTCATTCATCTATCGATGAACACCTAAGTTGCTTCCATTTTCAATATTGTAAATAATGCTGCAATAATTTTGTACTGCAAATTGGTACAGTCACTGTGGAAAACAGTTTGGAGATTCTACAAAAACTGAAAACAGATCTACCATATAATGAACAATTCCATTTCTGGGTATTTAGCCAAAGAAAAATGAAAGAACTAAATTAAAAAAGATATATGCACCTCTATGTTCATTTGCATTTGTTTATGTTGTTATTTATTTATTTTTCAATTACTTTTGGCATTCAATATCATTTTATTTTAGTTTCAGGTATACAACATAGTGATTAGATAATTATCTAATTGCAAAGTGATCCCTGATAATTCTAGTACCCTCCTGGCAATATACATAGCTACTACAACATTATTGACTGTATTCCCTATGCTGTACTTGACATCCCCATGACAGTTTTGTAACTAACAATTTGTACTTTTTAAAAAAATATATTTTATTGATTTTTTACAGAGAGGAAAGGTGAGGGAGAGAAAGTTAGAAACATCGATGAGAGAGACACATCCATCAGCTGCCTCTTGTACACCCCCTACTGGGAATGTGCCTGCAACCAAGGTACATGCCCTTGACGGGAATCAAACCTGGGACCCTTCAGTCTGCAGGCCTATGCTTTATCTACTAAGCCAAACCTGTTTCGGCCAATTTGTACTTCTTAATCCCTTCACTTTTTTAAATTCAGCCCTCCAACCTAACTCTTATCAGTTTATTCTCTGTATCCATAAGTCTGTTTTTGTTTTATTTGTTCACTTACTATGTTCTTTTGATTCCACATATAAGTAAAATCATGTGGTATTTGTCTTTCTCTGTCTGACTTATTTCTTTTTTTTAAATTTCTTTATTGATTAAGGTATTACATATGTGTCCTCATCCCCTCGTTACCTTCCCCCCCACACGTATGCCCTCACTTCCCTGTTGTTTGTCTATTGGTTAGACTTATATGCATGCATACAAGTCCTTTGGTTAATCTCTCCCTCTTAACCCACCCTTCCCTAACTTCCCTCTGAATTTGATAGTCTGATCAATGCTTCCCTATCACTGGATCTGTTTTTGTTCATCAGTTTATGTTGTTCATTATTTCCCATAGATGAGTGAGATCATGTGATATTTATCATTCTCTGATTGGCTTATTTCACTCAGCAAAATACCCTCTGGGTCCATCTGTGTTGTAGCAAATGGTCAGATTTTATTCTTTTCTTATGGCTGAGTAACATTTCATTTTATATATATGCCACCTCTCCTTTATCCAATTGCCTAAAAATGGACACATGAGTTGCTTCCATATCTTGGCTACTGTTAATAAAGCTACAATGAACATGGAGGTGCATATCTCTTTTTGAATTTTTTTATGGAAAATTATTTTTTATTAATTTCAGAGAGGAAGGGAGAGTGAGAGAGATAGAAACATTAATGATGAGAGAGAATCATTGATTAGCTGCCTCCTGCATGCCCCTACTGGGGATGCAGCCTGCAGCCTGGGTATGTGCCCTGACCAAGAATTGAATTGTGGACCTCCTGGATTATAGGTCAATGCTCAACCACTAAGTAGCACCATGTGAGCATTAATTTGTATTTTTGATTACTGCAGATATTTAAGCACAAGTAGAATTGCTGAGTAATAAAGTATTTCTATTTTTATTTTTTGAGGAACTTTTATACTGTTTTCAATAGTGGCTGCACCAATTTGCATTCCCATCAACAATGCAGTAAGGTTCCCTTTCCTCCACATCCTTACTAACACTTGTTTGTTGATTTATTTATGATAGCCAATTGGATCTTTCTAGAAGGATATCCTGGAGGCATGTCCCACCAACTCTATAAACTAAATGTTATCTTTCTCATCAAACACCCTTCTTTCACCCAGAAGTTCATTATTCATGTTAGGAAACTTAGAATTGCTTTTACCATCTTTCTTTTTTCACATAATCCCAAATATCAAATGTTTTATAATCAATAATCTACTTTTAATTTACATTGCCAACACCATTATTTAGGTTCTTATTGTTAAATGTATTAAATTAATGTCATATAATTGTTTGATTAGGTTGTGGAAAGAATGAGGCCTTTGGTGTCCAATAGATTGAGATGTTTGAAGACTCAGCTCTGTCTCTTCCTAGATGTGTTTGTTTGGGAATTTACTTAAACTTCTGGACCTTGGTTTATTCAATGTATAATGGCAAATCATTATTTTATAAGGTTGCTTTAAAGATACAGTTTTTTTTAGCACAATTCGTAAGACATCATTGGCTTTAAATAACTTGCTATGGTATCTTTAAGTGTATAGTTAAAGACTTTAAATAAATATGGCTGCAGCAGTTATTTCATCTTTAGTTCAAGTAACCTTTATAATGCTGCCAAGTCTTCTAAAACTTATGTCTAGTTGAGCCCCTCTTAAGCTTAAAACCTTCAAATTTTTGGAATTTGAGATCTTTACTAGTATGCATTTCAACCTCCAAGATTAAAATTTACTTCCCACCACTTTTAGAAAACAAGTTACTTCACTATAGAATACATCAGGAACCTCAATGTCCCTCGAGCTTGTTTGTTTTGTTTTTCCCTGATTGAACTGCCTTTCTTTATTTTCCTTTATAACAAAGTTTTGGGCCTAACCATTATCTCTGCTTTGAAGCCTTCCCTGACGCCTTCCCTTGTAATATATAGAAGTAACTAGAGGCCCATTGCACGAAGATTTGTGCAATAAGCCTTCCTTACCCTGGCTGCTGGCACCAGTTTTCCTCAAGCACCCAGGACTCAGGCTTTCACTCTGGCCACAGAGGAGAAGCCACGCCTCTTCAGTCTTCAGTCTTCGGTCATCTTCAGTCTTCATTCGTTTTCAGTCTTCAGTTGTCTTCAGTCTTCACACCATACCTGTGTATGTAAATTCATCCACCATCTTTGTTGCATTAATTTGCATACTCACTCCTAATTGGCTGATGGGCATCATGGAGGTACAGTCAATTTGCATCTTTATCTTTTGTTAGTGTAGATTACTCTCTGCTTTGGAAAGCCTTTGTCCTTGGTTCATATAGCTAATTATCATAGTTAACTTTTGCTGAATTTTATTATATTCTCAACACTCTTACCAGTATTTTAAATGTATAAATTTATACTTTTGGGGAAGGCACCATTGTTATCCACATTTTACAGATCCGAAACTCAGGTACAAGGTGGTTAAGGAACTTTGCCCAAGATCAGTGACAGTGAAATCAGGATTTTACTTAGGCAGTCTGGCTCCTATGTCTATGCAATTTCCACATATTCATTGCCTCCTGATAGTATTTAACACTGGATGGACTGTCATATGCCCCAGTCATCTCCTTCAACTGGGAAAAACCCAGCCCCATGTTGTACATAGTTTGGTTTGGCAGTAACAAGTGCAATTACAGGCAATTAGGATGTAAGCCCTCCAGGACTATGTAAGGGATAGCAGTTTGCAAATGATTTTTATTGTTGAAGTGCTTTTGAAGTGGCAACTATTCATAATGCTGCACAATCAACTCATATTACTTAGGGAGTGATTATTCGTTTTGGTGACTTGCTTTTTTGTCACTTACTGACTTCCACCTCTGACCCATCATTTCTGCTTTTTGCTATTTTTCTGCTTATTACCATGTGCAATAGGAGAAGAAAGAGGAGTTGAATTCTAATCATTCCAGAGTAAAGAAAAGTTAAACTGTTGGAAAACATAATGTTTAAGGTTATACTATGAAATTTTATGCAGACATTTATTTTTAATTATCATTAGTAATAAAAAACTTATTTACATCTTAAGAAGTATAGTTTGTATACTTATTATGTGCTAAGCTCTGTGAACTGCATTAATTGTTTCTTTGGGCAATATAAGCTTTATCTTATATATTTCAACCTTTTCATACAGGTCCAATCTGAGAAATCCTCATGAAATAATTTTTGACAATGTGCATTAATTAATTTAGCAGTATACATAAAAATTCTGGCTTTGGAAAACTGTTCATTTCTCCTGAGCTGAATAAAAACCTTCTCCCATCTTATTTCTACAGTATACTTCAACTGCAGGTCCCAGAATCTTACCCAAGAGTATCCTTCTGGCCACAGTGAGGTGGTTCTCAAACATTTCATGTGCATGTGCCTTATGACCTTTGTCATACCTGGTGTACTCTCCATCCTTCACTTCTATTAGGAGCTTTCCTCTGCCTTTAAAGCCCAAGCAACAAGATCTCAACAAAGGTATCTCTGGGGAACTGTCTTTTCCTCCTGCTATAAACTGCAATGTTTCTTACCTCTACTGCTGATACTTAGTCTAGATATTTATCTCCACTTCTGTCTCTCTTAGTGGTTTCATAGATAATGATAAAAAAAACTGCCACTTATTGAGCATTTTCTGAAGATCAGGCACTGTTCTAAGGTTTAACAAACTTTATCTCATTGGCTGTCCACAGCAAACCTAGTGGGTGGGCATTGCAAAGGAAGTAGTAACACAGGCTCAGAGAGGATAAAATACTTGCCCTGAATCATACAGCTTGTGAATGCTAGCCACTGCTTTTTATCATGTTTCTCTTTGAGACAAGAGATCATGTCTTTCTCTGAGGAAGATTGTGAAGAAGCATCAGTGAGATAAAACTTGTAGCCCCTAAATGCACAGAGGGGACCTGAATCATCTGTGGATAATGATACTGTATCTTAAGGTACAAATAAAAAGTGCACAAGTAAATAAGAATAAAAACACAAAGGCGATACTTCTTTATTTGTATAAATTAAGATATCTTTCTAATTATAGAGCACGCTTAATAGCAAGTTACTGGGAGAAATGATATGAGAATACCAGAATTTTATAACTTATTGATAACCATATCATGAGAAGAATTAACGGTACATTTTATAACATTAGGTGGTCACTTAAATCATCATCATATAATATAATATAATATTATATTATATAATAACAAGAATAGTTGTTGAAAATTTTAAATTCTAAAATTAAATTTTGTTTAATTTTCCAATTTCTTATATTACCAATTAACCATTTTGTAATGCATTATTATCACTGTTGCCTTCCAGGTGTAGAGATTACTCAACTTAAAAGACGTTATTTTCCAGTTTTTACCAACATCTTCAACAATCTACAATGTCTAAAATAATAGGGAGTAACTTGTAAAATGTTGGCTGTTACTAAAATTAACCCTGAATTAGAATATACATTTTAATATATTCTTTACCTAATTGTTATGTCTCATGATTTTTCAATTGATTACTCCCTTTGTAAGGTGTAGACAAGCAACTGTAATGATAAAATCAGGTTATCATGTGTAGGTTTTAGTGCTGATTTTAAAGTGATAGTCATTTGTAAGGTGTCTACTAAAATAACATATTTCTCTCTTGTAACATAATGATTTATGACACCTTTCTTTTCTTTGACAGATAACCTAGAATATTTTCAACTCATCTAATATATGTCTAATAAAAACCTATTCATATCTCTGTGGGTAGGCACAGCCAAGGCATGAAGTAGTGCTGAGTGTCAGTAGTGCTGCTTTGGTTAATAAAGATCCTGGAGAAAAAAATCAATTCAAACAGCAGAGGCTGGGGTTCTCTTTCTAGCCTCTTTTGAAATCTACCAAGCCATTATTATTGCTACATTTTAAATCTTGACAAGAAGTTAAATAGGTATCTTACCATGGATTACAGCAATCTTTTCACTGTGGGGAGTTTGATATGGTTACTAGTGGCCTGGTGCACGAATTCATGCACATTGAAAGGAAATTAATTAGGAGAAATATTTTAGTATTGCCATTCATCCTTTCTCTATAATAAAAATGTCAACCAAATTCACAATTGACAATGACAGACCAAAACACACATGTGCAATTTGTGCCACAAGAGCTTTATATGTATTGTTCATGCATGAGTCAACTTAGCCATATATATAATAAACTTGCTTAATTAGACCTGCTTTCTGATTTAGCTAAACGTTTTCCAAGCCAGTGAAGCACCACAACTTCTCTTTCCAGAAACTGTCAGCAACACAGCAGTAAACATAACATAAAGCAGGTTACTATTGTTGATTATGCAGGGAGAACAAAGGGTAAAATATTAAACTGCAGCAGTGTTTGACTATATTCTGCACAGTGAGAAAACCTGAAGCCATTTTCAAGGTACACCATTTCTAACTTCTTTTCATTCAGGTCAACTTTCTAAATATCCATTTTCCAGCTTATGGAAAGAAAATAGGATTCCACCAAATATCCTGTCTACCTACTCTAAGACTTCTGTGAGGATCAAATGAGATAGGGCACAGGAAAATGCTTCACAGACCTTTGGTTAAAGTGTAAAATGTTCCCACTTGGATATAAAGTAAGTTGTGTTTCTAGGCTAAAAAAAAAAAAACTGCAAGGAAGGTAGTTTCTAAGGAGAGGAAGCCAGGCATTGCCACATGATGTCATTACCTGGACAGACACTTACATATGAGTCTTGTATATATATAGATTATTGACTTTAAAGTCTCTCAACTTAAGTGTATTTGGTCCAGCAGATGTATTTTTCCTGTGTTTGCTAAAAAAGTGTATATTTAATCCAATTATAAAAATATAAATAGACTCTATTGCTATTGTTTTCAGAAATTGTTTTTAAGTAGTAATTATCTTAAACTACATTTCATTTAAAGGGATTAAATTTCATGTTTTGACAGTTTGGTTTTAGGTTGTTCAATGAGCTGAGGGGCATGTTATCCAGTTACATGATGCTTGTGCCTTTTCAGGCCATCCTCTTTCACTCTTCTAGAAGATTCCTCCAGATTCAGGGAAGATTCAGGCAGCAAAGACAAGTTTGTCCTCTTTACTCCATCCACTGCTGGTTTTGCTTTGTATGACCAGTTCAAAACACTAGTGTAATGGTCTTTTGATATTCTCCAATTCAAAAATCTTAGATATCTGTTCAAGTTCAGCAATTCTCACTCAACATTTAAAAGTTGCCATCATTTGCAACTACTCAGTTTCATAGCTTCCATGTTTTTATTTCAAATTTTTGTTCTTTTTATTCCTGTCAAGGAGTCTATTTCTTTCTTACATTTAACCATCAGTCACTTCACTAAATTACTATTCTTCCAGATGTTTGGCCATTTCCAGATTTCACTTATCTCTCTCTCTTAAACCTAGACTCTTCTAGTCACTCTTTCATGTTCTCTCACCCTTAAACTTTTGGTATTCCTTCTTCATTATTACTCAATCCTAGAGACATCCTATCTGCTTTACTTATATTTGCTTTCTAGTCTTATTTTGTGACACAAAGTCACATAACTCGATCAATGATCTCTAGTATAAACACCATGATTTCCAAATAGAAAAAAGTGTTGGAAATAAAATGGCATTACATTTTTTTTTTCAGGGAAGAGAGAGTAGTTTAGCTTATTGAGCTTAGTGAGAAATGAAGAAGAATGTAGCTGGAAAGATGAATTGATAGAGGTCATATAAGGGTCCAAAGTATTATGCTAAGGAGTTTAAACTCATAGGTAGTAAGGATGAGTTGAGAAAAATTGAAGAAGATACATATTCTTAGAGCTACATTTTTAGAAATAAAATGTTGGCAACAGTAGGGAAGATTACTGGCATATGAAGAATAATTGGAGGCCATTAGACTAATTTGGAGGCTATTGAGATTGTGAGTCATGAGACTTGATGGCCTGAGCTGGGCGACTAGGGTAGGAATGAAGAACTAATTGTCCTTCATTGTGTTCTTCAGTGAACTAGTATCTCCCATAGCATTCATAATAGTCTCTGGTGCTATAGGACACTTTCAGCAAAATCTCTGGCATCTTTAACAGGATGGCATGTCAATTCATCTTTCTCATAGGAAATAATTAGTTTACCAAGCCAACTATATAATTGAAATAGAGGCCTGGTGCACAAAATTGTGCATGGGTGGGGTGGCCTGTCAGGTCCCAGCTTGTGCCCCCAGACTCGCAGCCATGCAGCCCCGCCTGGCACTTGGCCATGGTGTGGTGCTACCCTCTCATCTGCTCCACCATCTCGCTGTGGTCTCACTCTGATTGGGGTCCATCGGGGCCGGCAGTATCTCCACTGCTGCCTGCTGCCAGCACTGCATCACTGATGCCTGCCATGTTCTGCATGGCCTCCTGGTGGTCAGCGCATGTCATAGCGAGCGGTCAAACTCCTGGTTGAATACCACTGAGGGGACAATTTGCATATTAGGCTTTTATCATATAGGGCTAGAGGCCTGGTACACAAAACTCGTGCATGCTAGCGGGGTATCTCTCAGCCCAGCCTGCATCCTCTTCAATCTGGGACCACTTGAAAGATATCTGATGTTTGGAAATGTTCTCTATTGTTAAAGCAGCCACTGAGCTTGGCCACACAGCCTGGCTAAAAGTTGCAGATCTATCAAGTTGTCCTTATAAACCCCAGTGAATTAGGCAATTTGAAGGTCACAGATAATTCCGCTTAAGCACTTACAACTTTGGAAGAAGGATGGAAGCAGCAACAATCAAGTCTAAATAGCCCTTCGCATTGCCTTGAATACGAAATATAAGGTATAGTGCCTTCTTCATCTCCTTTTAATCTTTGGTACCTTACATTTCTAACTTATTGTAAAAAGAGATTTTTAAGGTCTAGGATTCAAATAAGTTTTGTCAAATACGTAGCATTTCTTATAGTCAACTGTTTTTTTCCTTAATTTAAGATAATTTGTGGTCTGTGCTGGTAGAAGTAGCTAGAACCTTTCAAATGGCAGCTTCTCATGAAGAGATTAGCAATAAATTAAAATTATATTCTGACTACTCAAATCCCTTGGTACATAACCTGAGTTTCATATTTTTCTGTCATTTTGAAGGTTTTAGAGGGTGCATAAGTCAGGCTTTCTTTTGTTCAGTTAGCCACTATGGAGCAGAAATTCAATTATTAACTTTAACAAAGTCTATGAAGCAGACATTTACTAATATAGCCTGCTTTAATTAGAATGAAATTGATGTTTTACATAAAACTTTGTTCACTAATTTAGCTTGCTTTAATTAGAATGAAATTGATGTTTACTTAAAACTTTACTGCTTATAGTACTTCCCTTTTTTCTGCTTTGTATTAAGGTTGGTGCATACTTGTTTTATTTTCTCATCCTCCTGCTATATTAACTTTTGGAAGGCAAGGAATGAGTTTCTCATTTTGTATCAGTGCAGCCTCTAAAGACTATTTCCATCTATGTCTCATTTAATAGCATTAAATATATTTGTGTACAATCTAGCAACTGTTAGCCCAGGTAATATTGTAAGTCATTTGAACTTGTGTCAGCATGGCCATGTAAATATCAACAGGGCATCTTTTCCATTTTGTTTTACTCAAAATACTTCATTAAGTACTTATATTTCAAATTTCTTTAGGCACTTTAAATACAAAGAGAGAAAATGAAGTCCTGGTTGTCTACTAGGGGCAATATTTAATTAGAAAATGGAAATACGTTTAATTTTTCTAAAAACATAATCTTTGATTACTCACTTTTGTAGCTCCATATCATGTAAAAAATAGGCATTTACTCTATAGTGGACATAAGCATAATAGAAATACAATATTTAATTCTTGCCTTGTGAGCTGTGTAGAAAATAAAGTGGTTAAGTTGAGCAGGGAAGAGAAATGAATTCTGATAATTTTCAATATTCCAGATCTATCACTTATCTCTCTCTCACACACACACACAAAATTGTACAAAAATTTCTCTCTCTTCTACACACACACACACACACACACAGAGGATGGGGTAAAAGTAGGTTTATAGCTGTGAGAACATGAAACACAAAGTTTATTCTTGTATTATTATTTATTAATTATTGTATTATTTTCCATACAAACAACTGTAAATCTACTTTTGACTATCTATCTATCTATCTATCTATCTATCTATCTATCTATCTATGCTTTTGGATAAAGCTATTTCAATTCTAGCATTCTCTTTGGGATACAAAGGAATATGAGAAGAATGTCTGTTATTCCCAACAATCCAACTGTAGGCTGTTTAAGATCCATGGTACTAAAGAAGTAAAGGTAAGATATACTGGAGGTGGGGGAGAGAAAATATCTTTTGAAAATTTTCTAGATTTCAATTTGGTTCAGTGGTTGAATTGACCCCAAAGAACAGATACTATAATCATAACTTCACTCATTTTTGGTTATGATGCTTCATTTTTTTCATTTCAACAATTCTTCATGGGTCTCTTGTATATCTACATATCTTAGGATCAAAGGCACTGTCTCTCTTATCTAAGATTATTTGCTTAAGGATATTTGCATACAAACAGCCTTGGAAGAGAAGGACAATGTCTAGCTCCAGATGAAGGGCAGGTTGGTTTACTGTTTACTATAATAAAGATAACATCTGCCTGAGTCAAATTTCAAGCAGGCTTACTGCCTATTACAAAAGGTTTGGTTCCCTAAAATCAGGAGTCCCTTTCTTGTAATTTGCCCCACTCTATGTAGAGGTGTCACCCATCCTCTTTGCAGTGACCCATGGGAATTAAGACTCAGAGAACAAAAAATGATGGTAGTTTGACTACCGCTAGTACCGTGAGTAAAGAATTGGATTTTGTTTCTGATTCAGGAGTATACCTTGAAACTGTGCCCATGAAACCATGGTGGGCTAACTTGCAGACTTTCAAGTAGAACCCTGCAAAGTTTTTGACAGATACAAAAGGTTAGAACTGATTCCCTATTATAGAACCAAGTGATATGAATATGTGGATTCTCCAAAATTATTTAGCAGTGACAGGATACCAAATTGTTTCTAACTATCTTTTCTTCAAAAGTCATACAGTTTTATTATTATTATTATTATTATTATTATTATTATTATTATTGATATGACAAAACAAGAACAATGCTTTGAATGCTGCAGATAGAAATACATTTCTCTAAGTAATATTATAATAGGACTAGAGGCCTGGTGCACAAAATTCATTCATGGAGGAGGGGAATTCCTCAGTCTGGCCTGCACCTTCTCACATCTGGGGGACCTCTGGCTCCTAACTGTTCGCCTGCCTGCCTGCCTGCCTGATTGCCTCTAACCACTCTGCCTGCCTGTTTGATCACCCTTAACCACTCTGTCTGTCTGCCTGATGTCCCTAACTGCTTACTTGCTTGCCTGATCACCCCTATCTGCTTGCCTGCCTGCCCGATAGCCCCTAACCACTGCCTGCCTATCTGATTGCCCCTAAATACTCACTTGCCTCCTGATGCCAGTAAATGCTCACCTGCCTGCCTGATAGCCCCTAACCACTGGCATGCCTGCCTAACTGCTTGCCTGCTTGTCTGATTGCCCCTAACAGCCTCTGCCTGCCTGGCTGATCCCCCCTAACCACCTCTGCCTCAGCCCCAACACCTGAGACCCAGGCTTCCTTCCCTCTGGCTGGCTGGAGGCATCCTAGACCCAGGCTGGTTTCATCTGGGTCAGCCACAGGCACCTGGGACTCAGGCCAGCTTTGTACAGGCACCTGGGACCTCCAGGTGGCTTCGCCCGGATAGGCTTCAGGCACCCCGGACCATCCAGCCGCAGGCACCTGGGACCTGGGTTGGCTTTGCCCAGGCTGGCTGTAGGCGTCCAGGATCATGGGCAGCTTCCCCCAGGCCGGACCCTAGCTTTGTCAGGAAGGATGTCTGGAATGACATCTGGAAGATATCCCATCTATCTGGTCTAATTAGCATATTACTCTTTTATTAGTATAGCTAATTGCATGTTGATATTTTGCTTGTTATTTTGGTTAACTTCCAATCTCCTAACCTTCCACACAGAACTCAACTTTATCGTTTTTACCCCTTTACAAGGCTCCAGAGGACCACATACAATCTCCAATTCCATTGGATATTTCGTAGGGGTCAAAAAGTCTAGGAGCATATAGATAGTTAGAGCTATAAATACAGAGAGTATTTGCAGGCCCAACCTCCTTCACAACTCTGTGGGAAATCAAGCAAATGGCAAGTGTGTGAAATGTATTGCTTATAATTTCAGTTCTTTGTCATCTTTATACTGGAGCTGATTTTTCTCACTATTACACTGGAGTCTATATTGAAGTCAAACTTTGCTGAGGATTTTATTGAATATTTTGTGAGATTAAAATCAAAACACTGAATGCCTTTTATGTAGTGTGTGTGTGTGTGTGTGTGTGTGATGCTTAGAATGATTTCCCTTTATTTATAATCAACATCTTCCTTCACAAAGAGAGTTCTTAACAGACAAAAGCATGGAAAATACAATTATTTACCTCTCTTCTTTCTCTGCAAAGGAATGTTCACTAACACATTATAAATTAAGCCTGTGAATAAGGTAGCAATTTTTTGTGTAATTTGGTTCTGTGCAAATACCTTTTAGATCATTAACTTTTTGAGGGCAGAGTGTCGAACCGGCATTGCCACCATTTGTCCACTATCCAGATACTATTTATGATTTGTACACATAAAGAACTGTTTGACATTGAAACTGGGACTCAAAGCTATTGGACATTGAAATTGGGACTCAAACATTTTTTTTTCTCTTGTGGATTTATTTCTAGCCTACAGGGGCAAGATGTTTTTAAAGACAAGAATCGGGGGGTAGGGGGGGAAGCAGTTGCAGAGACAAAGAAGCAAGGAACTGACTGTCGTGTTACGTGGGAAGGCGGGGGGGGTGGGGGGGGGCGGTCTGTAGGAGATCAACTGAAGGACTTGCATGCATGTGTGTAGGCATAGCAAGTGGATACAGGGCATTGGGCAGGGGGCAGGAGGGAAGGGTAAGGGTATGTACTGGGGGATGGGGAGGGCTGGGGAGGGCAATAGGGAAAAATAAAAATAAAATAAATTTTTAAAAAGTCACACCTGGTGTGAATTTTATATAAGAAAATTGATGGCTTTAAATTGGTAGCTCTTACTGAATTCTTGTAGTATTAATTTTTATAATAAATCTAATGGGGTTCAGGAATTTTTCAGAAAGACAGAACTTTTTAAAATTTCAAATGAAAATTTAAAATTACTTGATATAAACATATTTTGGATCACCCCGAGGACCGCATACAGTCAAGTGCTAAATAGAATTTGACATTTGGCATTTGGTACGTATTTGCCTGGGCTGGGTTTTTCAACCTCTATACTACTGACATTTTGGACCAGATGATTCTTTGTTGTGGGAATATGTCCTGTATTTTATAGGGTATTCAGCAGCATCCATAGCTTTCATATTAGATTATATACTGGTGCCCTCTCCTCCTATTTGAAGTAACCAAAAATATCTCCTGATGTTACAAAATAGGCCCTGGAGGGCAAAATTGCCCCACTGGAGAGCCACCGTGAAAGAACAGAGGTGGAACTTAATACATACATGATGCATTTCATATTAGGTAAAGGGCAAATGACATAACAGTGAAAGCACAATTGAAGGCTTCACAATAGTTTTAATAGAGAGACATGTTAGAACTCTAATCATCAGATATCACGGGATAGTATAAGAATTTTGAACTAAGATCCCCATCCTGTGCTGAAGCAGTTTAGTGTCATATTGACATTTAATTATAGAAAATAATACCATCTATCACACTAAATTCATATGGTTAATTTGAATTTTATTTATTTTTAAATTTTACTGATGTATATTGGTAAATTTGTTTTGATTACAAGATTAAATCACTAAGCATAAGCTTTAAACACAAGGAGTTTATACTTAGTTTTGTATTTATGCATATTTAACAAACATAATAATAAAAATAACTTGTCAAAGCCTCAAATGTTGATTTTGCTTTCCATTGAAAGGAATCAGTACATTTGTGGAATTTGAGAAACACTGTATTTGGGGTGTGGAAGACTGAATGGAGGGAGGGGCAGCAGGCCAATGAGAAGAAATTTGAGGAAAACTCCAAACTTAGATGCTGGACTTCTGCTGCATCATTTAAATATGTGCCAGATACAGAAGAAATAAGAATCAATGTTCCCTTTTAAAACTGGCTCACAAAGTAGAAACTGTTAACTGGGTTACTCTATTTACACACACTTTTTCCTTACCATTTCTGCTGTGTGGAAAGCATGATTATTCAAGGAGACAATTTCAATTCTGATTAGAACTGAAGACCTAGAATCAGGGATGGAATTTTAGATATGTTTTCAGGTAATTTTGACAATTTATTGTATTGCACTGTACAAAACAATATAAGATTCCTGTGATTTTAGAGCAAGTGTGAAATGGCCTCGCAGGCTGCAGGACATGCTCCCATTGCTTGATATGCTACTATGTTCATCATCTGCTGTTACCTTACCCTTTGGTGGGCCTGATTTGCTTGAAGAATCCTTGAGACTCCACTGCTCAATACCCCAAAGATGGAAAACCCTTGCCTCCTGCCATGATCCTTTGCTTTTTTTTCCCCCCTCTTATTCTCCTCTTTTGGAAGGTGTTTTTGAATGCTGCTAAGTAAAGTAAAAGAGTGCAATTGATCATAACTGGTCATGGTTTCAATGGTTGAAGTGGAAAAGCCCAACCCTTCCTCCTGAACCCATTTCTCTCCATTCCCAGAATGGGGAGATGCCTCAATGACTGGTTTCTATAGCTCCAGAATGACTGGGAATTATACTCTACTCCGAGCTGCAGGGCAGGGGATGTAGAAAAGTAATTAGGGGTTGGATAGCACTTCTTAGCTTTCTGAGAAAAAGGGACTTTTTTCTAATCTGTGTACTGTGGAGATGACTGGCTCCTCTCTAACTCACTCCCGGTCCAACCAAGAACTTGAGTGTCTGCATTTCCATATGGACAGCAAGGCCAGAGTTTCTCAGGTGAATCTAAACTCTAATAAAGCAACACTCCTTTTGAAGACTATAGAGATAAAACCCTGGAAGAGAGAGAGAAGGGAACTTTCTGAAGGTAAAATTTTGGAAAGCATTTGGGGTGCATTGGGAACCTTATTTCCTCTTTCCATTTAAGGGGAAGTAGAATGGTCAATTGTTTCATGTGTTTTTATAGAATTTGGAGTCATCTGAAAATTTGTAGTATATTGTATTTCTAAAGAGACAGTAAAAATGCAACAAAAATTAGATTAAAATTTTACTACATTAGGATGACCCTCTGCTAATTAGGATTAATTCTTTCTTCAAAAAAGTTAGATTTCTCAGTTACATTTTAGATCTAACCTTCAGAAAGAACTATTCTTTGGTATTTAATGTGATATATTATCACAAAGTCTTAATGAAATGAAGACGGCTTATCCAGGGAGTTTCATCTGTCATGCATAAACTCTATGTATAGCATTTATGCTTCGAAGTTCTGATGTTTGAAAAAGAAAATCTTTCAAATTGCTGTGATTTTGGAATAAAGTTTCTCTTAGCAGCATTATTTGATGAAAAAAAAAGAGTTGCTGTTTTGTAATCTGATAAGTGAAAATGTTAGCCTAGGTTCTTGCAGGCACAGTTGTCTTGTAAACTGCCAACTCACTTGATGGGTGCAATTTGTACTGTAAAGATATAGATAGGAAGAATCCCCAAAGAAATAGAAATAGGAGACTTTAACCTTCTGAGAGTGAGTAAGCTCATTGAAACAATTGTTTGGACATGTTTCTGATTATCTTTGTAAAAGGAAACAGGGTCTGATTTTTTTCTGAAAGGCCATGCTTCCAGGACAGGCACGAATGTGCTTTACACATCAATACGTTTTTCAAGACTCTTCATGACTGAAATCAAGTTTATCTGAATTTTTATGACACAAATTCTCTCTCAACTATTTTATTTGTTATCTATTGAACTTGTCTATATGTTATAAGAGAATAGACTGTCATGGTTATTTTAAAATTGCATTTTTTAAATTCACTTACATTATGAGTAAATCTGGTTCTATATAACTGAGATAAAAAAGTTAAATGATGCATAAATCACTCCTTTTAAAACTATTTTTAATTTTGGACCTTAAATAGAAGTTACTTCTAAATGGAATACGTTAAGTATGCACATTACCAGCTAGCTTGTTATTCTTTATTGCTGAGGAAGAATTCTTTCCTAAGAAGATAATGCTGATGACTGTGTGCATTGAAAGCTGGAATTTCAGGTATCAGAAAAGGAAAATTCTTTTCAGGCCTTTGATCTGGAGTAAAGAGCCATCTAAATGATGCAGAGAATGATACTTCATCAACTGTAGAGAATCTGGACTCCCTTCTCCTATAATTGGTTTTTGTGGGAAATGGGTGTATGTGATCCAACCCCAGCATGGTTAGCTTTTGATAGAAATGGTTGCTGAGTTTCTCCAGGGCAAACAGAAAGTAGGGAGGAGGGAAAAGAATGTAAAAGCAAGGAACTGTGGATCTGGGCCAGCGCCTGCCTCAGTTAGACAAGGGGAGGTGGAGGCAACTAGAAAAGACCTCAGCTGATTTTTTTTTAAATGGCCCAATGGAAGACAGCAAAACATAGGTGACATATGAGGAAACATAGTACTCCACAGTACTCAGTCAATGAAGAACTGGAGGAGGGACTGAATAAATAGGCTGGGTTTGCTGCCCCAGGTGTGCCTATACAACCCAACAGACACCAGCTCTTGAGAATGTATTAAGACTCTCATTTTTCTTATTATTCTGTCTCTGAGTCTGTTATTTGAATACAGACAAGTGAGCCTTTCTCACAGTTTTGGTGCACTTAAGCACATTTTCTTTTTCATTACAACTGATATGTTTGTTATTCATATTTTTCAAATACCAACTAGAGTGCCATGTTGTTTTATTCCATTTATACACCATAGAGGAGTATCTAAGGAATATGAAATATATTTCTATTGCTGAGTTTTGAGACATGTACTTCCTCTTTCTTCACTTCTTTGCATTTTCTTTCCTTTCTCTTCCTCTTGGGGAGATTTTAAGTCCATCAGTAGTAGAATTGATTTTGTATATAAAGGAGAGCACATGGTGTCTTAGATGATAATGAAGTTTAATTTCCAGGTGAAGCATTTTTCGTGAATACTTAAAATATTAAAGAGAGATCCACATAATTTCAGTCAGAGAGAACTAGCTACACTCTTCATGAACTTGGCATTCATTCATTCAACAACTATTCCCTGAATGCCTACAATGTGCATGCACAGAGCACAAACCATAGATTAATTAGAAATTGTTCATGCCTTCCTGTAGAAGGAATAAATACTTAACTCTAATTAGAATTATGTAAAAATATCATAAACCCATTTGTAGAGCCAAGAATTCTCCTGAGAATTTAAATCACATTTGAGCTAGATATAAGATATAAAAGCAATCAAAAGCAATCTTATCAAGAAAGAATAAAGGGAAAGACAACCCAAGGACATAGAAGAGTGCATTCAAATGCAGAGATGTAGTTTCTTGGTAGATTATATATTTAAACCTTTTTTTCAGTTCAAGATACAGCTCTTCACTGACTTCTACACTTTTAACAAACCATCTTTATCCTGTTTTGGCCTGCTTCTCCAAGCCCCAACTGGTCACTCCATCCAGAATATCTGCATACCAAGTGCATCTTTGCCCAACCCTTGGGCCATTCCTGACTGTTAACTTTTTGGTCTCAGCAGAGTCTGTAATCAGTTGCAATCACCTATGGCAGAGTGAGCCCTGACCATTCCATTAGGATGTCCCTGAGCGACAGACCACTTCCTTCAACTTTTTTGATTCTTTGTACTGAACTTAAGCCCGTGGGATCACTAATATTCTGCTAGTCTCTTACTCTAGCCAGGGGTCTACTCCCACATCCTTGTTCCCAATGTCCTATTTTGAAAGGATTGATTATTCTATGACAACACAGTTGCTCATATAAAAGTATAGGTCCTGCTATTTGTTCTCCTTCAAATGTGCATGAAGTGAACTTCCTTTGATGTAAAGGCTTGACAGACCCATGAAGGACGAGGCCTTATGACTTTGCTACTGCTCTTGGAACACTGACTTCAGCTCCTTGCATTCCTTGCCTCTACTTTGAGATGAGTTCTGGACTCAAGCCAGCTCCTTAATGAAACACTTAGGACATTTGATGAAAAGTAATAGAAACATATTTAAGCTAATGTAAGAGTGAGACAAAGATATATATTTTGGAGGAATAAGTATCTGACACATAGATAGAAAAAATCAATAGGATCAGATCTTAGAAAAGGCAATTCTGAGGCTAAAGGCAGCAGGAACTACCACCACTGGAATGAATCAGCTCCACTACTTTTCTTCCTTCGCAACCCAGAACTCAATTTCTGAGAGGGTTAAATTCCTGAGAGTGGTTGTATATGTTTGATCCGTTTAGATTGATCTATGTTTTTCTCTTCCTTTTGGCTAGGGCAAGACAGGGCCCCTTGACATCCTGCCAAGACCACAATCAGTGGGAACAGAATAATCTTCCAAACAAAACAGCACTGCTGCATACAAAAGAAGTTGGAATGAATATTGGGCAAGCAAAAGTAATTCTGTCAATTGTAGTTAGCCTCTGCTCTAAGTTGTCATCCCCTCCTCACTGGCCAATGCTGTTTGGGTCCAGTGCCATTGAGACAAACCCCCTCCTAATTTATAACAGTAGAAGAATCTCTAAAGTTATTATTTTTGTATGAAATCTCTTCTTTGAGGATTCTCATTTAAAATTTGAGTTAAACCAAAATTAGGTTGCTTGTGTAATGTAGTCAGAATCCAAAATCCTCTAGCCAAGGGACTACATTTACTTTATTTCTATTTGACTTGAAAGAAATCGCAAGATATACTATCTATAGTTATAAAAATGCAATCATGAGAGGAATCCAAGATGGCAGCATAGGTAAACACCTACACAGCTGCCTCGCACAGCAATTTCAAAACTACAACTAAAAGAGAGAACGGACATCATCCAGAACATAGGAAAGCTGGCTGAGTGGAAATTCTACAACTAGAAAGAAAGAGAGGGACTCATGGAGACCCAGAAGAGCTGCAAAAAGCTGAGATATGGAGACGCATGCATGGAGAGAGTGGGTGCCAGAGTACCTGGCTGGCTTTCTCTGGCAGGAGGGAGATGAAGACTCCCAACTGCATTGAACTTCTTATCCTATGGCACTGATTCCCAGGTCCAGCTGAAACTCATATGGGGGGAATTTGGACTGTGAAAAGGGACAAGTGCACGGAAATATAGGGGAGCCGTGAAAGGGCAGAAGTCTGGTGGTGTGCACAGAACTGTGCACAGAAGACTGACTGCTGATTGTGCCACTGGCTTTCACCAGTGGGCGGGAGATAGAGCCTCCCAACTGAGCCACTTCTAACTCCACTAAACCCCAGTTTTGGGCAAGACCCTAGGGACCCAGACTCATGGTTCTGGAGCTCAGGGGAGCCGAAAAGGCAGCAGTCTAGAGGCACTGGGCATGCACACAGCGATTACCCAGAGACATGTGAGACCCAGGGGCTGTGGAGGGCGGGGCCGACTGGAAGGCAAGGCAGTCTTTTAAGCCCTGAGACTCCACCCATCCCAAGCTCAACAGAGAGGCTTTTGCAATTTTTCAAGTCTTGTATAATAAGGCTGAATCCAACACAGAAGTTCTCCCGGCATAGTGAAAATGCGGGGACAAAGGAGGAGATCACAAACTAAAGAAATGGAGGAAAACAAATGACTGGATATAGAGTTCAAAGCCATGGTTACAAGGATTTTCAAGAATATCCTAGAGAAGATGGATAAATTTAGTGAGACCCAAGAGGAGAAGAAAAAGGACCAACTAGAGATGGAAAAGGACTAGCTAGAAATTAAACATATACTGACTGAAATAAAAATATTATACAGAGACCTAACAGCAGACCAGAGGAAGACAAGTCAAAAATTTGAAATATAAAGAATCAGAAAACACTCAACTGGAAAAGCAAGAAGAAAAAAAGAATCCAAAAATATGAAGATAATGTAAGGAACCTCTGGGACATCTTCAAGTGTACCAACATCAGAATTGTGGGAGTGCCAGAGGAAGAGTGAGAGCAAGATACTGAAAACCTATTTGAAGAAATAATGACTGAAAACTTCCCACATCTGGTAAAAGAAATAGACTTACAAGTCCAGGAAGAACACAGAACCCCATATAAAAGGAATCGAAAGAGGACTATACCAAGGCACATCATAATTAAAATACCAAGAGCAAAAGACAAAGAGAGAATATTAAAAGCAGCAAGAGAAAAACAGTTAATTACCTACAAGAGAGCACCCATATGATTGTCAGCTGATTTCTCAACAGAAATGATGCAGGCCAGATAGGAGTGGCAAGAAATATTCAACGTGATGACTAGCAAGAACTTACAACCAAGAATAATCTATCCAGCAAAGCTATAATTCAGAATTGAAGGGCAGATAAAGAGCTTCACAGATAAGAAAAAGCTAAAGGAGTTCATCAACTCCAAATGCTGAAAGGTACTCTTTTAGAAGATGAAGAAGAAAAAGTAACAGATAAAAAATTATGAACAACAAATACATATCTATCAACAAGTGAATCTAAAATTTAAAATTTAAGTGAATTAAAAATTTGATCAACAGAATAAACTGGTGAATATAATAGAATCAGGAGCACAGAAAGGGAGTCGACTGATAATTCTCAGGGGGAAAGGTGTGAGGGGTGTACAGGGAGAGACTGGACAAAAATCATGCACCTAAAAATGAAGTCAATGAGGGGGAGGTAAGGGTAGAGGAGGGGTGGGAGCCAGGTGGAGGGGAGCTATGGAGGGGAAAAAAGAGAAACAAATGTAATAATCTGAATAATAAAGATTTAATAAAAAAATGCAATCATAATTTAAAAATCTTAATATCTTACCAGTAAGTACAGTATCAAGATTCCCAAAGCCTCTAAATTTAGATTGAATTAAAATTCATTATAAGTAATTCTGGTAATGTTTACTGAAGCCTAAAAATGAAAAAGTAGTTTTAATACAAATTATATCTGTGCCTATTATAGCTTAAAATATTTTGTAACCATGAATTATTTAACTAATGACATTTTGTATTCCTGATTGTCACTTTAAAATTCAATACATTTTCAATTTTTTTTTCTTTATAACACTGTAACACTTAAAATATATGCAGCTTCTGTTTAAAAAGATATTTCTAATATCAATCTGATCAGTTTTGGATTTATTTATTCTTTGCTTTTACTTGAACAAAAGATGAGTGGTTAAAATACAAGTAGAAGATGGTATTTAAGGACATTTTCAGTTAAAATAGTCTGATTCTATGACTCTTTAGAATATTGTTTGACTGTATTTTCTCTTGTGATGAGCATCCTGCTACATACATGAGAGTGCTTAATTCAATAAATTATACCCAACTCTGTCTCTTAATTTAGTTCAAATGTTATGCTAATTGTCAAAATAATTGATTTTAATAGTATGTGAAACGGACATTTTTGTAAAGACGTTTCTTTTTTGATCATTCTTCAATTACATACCTCCTCTCACCCCTTTTCTAGATTCTAATGTGTGTTCCCTGTTGCCAGAAACCAAACATTGTCTCACTAATAGAAAGATGTGAACAGGAGACCAGAAGGCTTGTCAACCTTAATTGCTCTGAAAGGTCAGAGCTAATCACTCACTGTTTAGTTGAAACATTATTAGCCGAAGCAGTCTCTACCTGTTTGTTTCATGTTAATTTCTGTTCTTGTAATTTCCTGATTAAAGGCTATGGGTATATCTCAGAGTCTTAAAAAAGGGAGAAAAAGGCCAGAGCAAGAGGTAGTCCTTTCCACTAGAGCAGTGGTTCTCAACCTTCCTAATGCTGCAACCCTTTAAGACAGCTCCTCATGTGGTGGTGACCCCCAACCATAAAATTATTTCCGTTGCTACTTCATAACTGTAATTTTGCTACTGTTATGAATTGTAATGTAAATATCTGATATGCAGGATGTATTTTCAGTGTTATAAATTGAACATAATTAAAGCATAGTGATTAATCATAAAAAACAATATGTAATTATATATTGTGAAATATTTATTTCTAATTACAAATAAATGAAATTTTGTCTTGAATCATGGTGTAGCATGGGTAACAGTCTTAATATGACAACAGTAAACTACATTGCTACATTTTGCTACACCGAGGAGCAGTGTGTTGGTTCCTAAGACCATGGGAAATAGGTGTTTTCCAATAGTCTTAGGCGACCCCTGTGAAAGGGTCATTCGACTCCCAAAGGGGTCTCGACCCACAGGTTGAGAACCACTGCACTAGAGGAAGGCTTCCGGCTGGCTCCCCAATATCACCAAATTAATATTTTCTAGTCTCTCTTTTCATTTGCGTGCGGCCTCCTCCAGAACCCGAACCCTGACCTGGGAGCCCTGAACCACGCAGGATGTGAAAGGGGCTCCCACACCCTGTCATCATGAAGAATGAGTATCAGACAGGTGAACAACTCTGTATAACTTATAACCTGCAATATTATCTCAGCTGTTGGATTGTTGGAACACATGTGAACTGGTAGAATTGTCGGAACTTCGATAAAAAAGTAAACAATAAAACATTTTCAATGTATTTATTTTGTTTTAGCTGCTGTTTATAGCAATAATCATATGGTGCCCTTAATCAAACTGCAGCTTCCTATGCAATACATTTCATAAATATTCCAAAAGAACAAGAAAATATATTGAAATGACTTGGGTTAAAAGGACAGTGCACATATTGGGAGGTGGGAGGTGGGAGAGGCTCTTGATGTTAAATGTAAAATGTTTTATGACTGGAGTTCTTAGAAACCAATGAAGCATTCTCAATCCAACTAAGCTTCATTGCTTTCAATGAAGAATTCTTAATATAAATACACTGGATTAATCTGAATTCAATTGAAAGCAGTACTGTAATATGCAAAATATTTCTCTCATATCTTTGCTGCCAATGAATCATCTCATGATAGAATGAACTATTGATTTCAAAAAAAGTGAAGTGCAAAGTGTGAGTAAATAAAAGCAGTTTTTAACATATTAGCATAATCAAGGAGCAAAAAATACTAATATTTGAAATAATTGAAAGATATATATATATATATATATATTTGAAAGATTATATGTATGTATGTAGGAAGTACCACAAAAATATGTCTTACTGAAAAGCACATGACTCTTTTGCCATGACTCTTTTATTAACATGGAAGCAATAGAGTAGATTCATGGAAAATCCTTTTGAAATTCACAAATCCATATTAAGTGCCTATTAGAGCTTGACATTGTACTAATGCTAGAATAATGATTTTCCAGGGTAGGGATGACATACAACAGGATATATCATGGATTTTTAAAAATAACTGCTCCTAGAGAATTTTATCAGTAGCTGAGGCTATGTGGCACATGGAGAGGATCTTGAAGTAGTTACCACTTCACTATACCCACTTGTTAATTTGAGAACTTTGAAGTTCCTGGCCAGGATCAATTTACAAAGTATAGCAGGAGGTAACATTTTTAGAAGAATTAGATTAAGGGGTTGATATTCAAGCAGCAGATCTGTAAGTGATCTTGGATTTTCACAAATAACTCTATATACAACCCCTTCTAATGACATAGTCAACCAATACAATTAAAAATTTCAAAATAAAAGGGCAACCCTGAACAATCAGTTGACAATCATCTAAAATCAGCAGTCATGGAAACAAATTTTGGAAATGAATGTTAAATTAAAGAATGCAGTCTACTAGAAAAGAGTGTTTCATCTAAAGTTTAAGCCCTTTAATTGCTTATTCAGGATGTTGTATAAGAAAACTCTAGCAAGGACACAAATTATAGACAGTTTGAAAGGTTATACTGATATAAAAGTCAGGAAAATAAATAACACAATTTTTTTTTTTGGAAAAAATTGGATCATGTCGTTGTATGTTACCTTCAACTTTTTTTGAATGTGAATAATTGAGAAAAATATAAAATATAAAGACAGTCCAAATGAGTTCAAATATTAGGCATGTAATAAATCCTCCAGTCTGAATATGAAAAAAGAGGTATATATCTCTTATGAGCATAAAAAAAACAAATACACAGGAGGAACCAAGATGGCTGCATAAGATACACAGCTATATATGCTGTCTCTCACAACCACACCAAAACTGCAACTAAAAGATAAAACAACTATCTCCCGGAACCACGGGAAAGCTGGTGGAGTGGAAGTTCTACAACTAGAAGGAAAGAAAAAAGTGCATCCAGACGTGGTGGGACATGCAGAGGCTCAGAAAGGCAGACGTATGGAGACCTGTGAGAATTGAGCTGGTGTGTGTTGTTGCTTTCAATTGGGACAGAGTTACAAGTTCCCAACTCTCTGAACTCCAATTTCTGCTGAGATTTTGGGGACCCAGACTCATACTGGGAGAAACTGGACTATCTGCCATCAGGTTACAAAGGAAGGGTGGCTCTCTAGCAGAGTTGCGCACTAGAATCATTGTTTACTGCACTGGGGTGCGGGACACAGGACACTGAACAGAACTTGGCAGAGAGGGCTGACTGGCAGCCATTGTTGTTTGCCATGCCCTAGCCTAGAGATTCTCTGAGTCCCTGCCCTGCCCAATTTACAAACCCACCCAGCTGTGCGGTGGCTTTTGCATATGAATGGCTTGCCCTCTGGCAGCTTAACCTAACAAATTGCAACTGGGTCAGACAACTCCAAATCTTCCAAACTCCAAGCAAAGAGGAGAAATCTGCAGAGCTCCCTGTAGTTCCTGCTGGGTGGCCTCAGACACTAGCTGACTTGCACCTCCTTGGAGATCCAGGAACCAGTGTACCTAGAGGTCAGTGTGAGATGACACCAGATTTCAACTCCTCACATACATAAGAGACACACTCAAGAGACAGACTTGGTGAGCACCAAAGCCCCACTGAAGCAAGTTCTGCCCAATAGAGGTGTCTCCAACACAGCAGTTCTTCCATTAATAGACATAGCTAATTCTCACAGTCAATTGGCCTGGAGGTCATTTCCTCCAAGTGTACCAATAGCAATCAAAGCTTAACTACAACAAGACTGTGAACCCAGCCCACAAAGAGGTGCACCAAGAGTGTCCACCTCAGGTGATTAGGGAGGCAAAACTACTGGGCCTTAAGGTCAACTAGCACACAAAACCACTCCATCAACACCGGGAAGCAGCCAAAATGCAGAGACCAAGAAACATGTCATGAATGAAAGAAATGAAGGAAAGAAAACGACTAGACATAGAGCTCAAAACCATATTTATAAGGTTATTCAAGAATCTTCTACAAACCAAAGACAAATTTATTGAGAACTCTGAGAAACTTAGTGAGTCCTTCAAAGATCTTAATGAGAATATCAAAAAAAATGGAAAAGAACCAGTCAGAAATTAAGCATGCACTGTCTAAAATAAAGAATAATATACAGCAATCCAACAGCAGACTAGAAGACCCCAAGAATCAAGTCAAATATCTAAAATATGAGGAAGCAAAAAATACCCTAACAGAAAAACAAAAAGAAAAAAGAGTCCAAAAATGTGAAGATAGTATAAGGAGCCTCCAGGACAACTTCAAGCATACCAACATCAGAATTATGGGAGTGCCAGAAGAAGAGAGAGAGCAAGATACTGAAAACCTATTTGAAGAAATAATGACTGAAAACTTTCTCTACCTGGTGAAAGAAATGGGCTTACAAATCCAGGAAACACACAGAATACCAAACAAAAAGAATCCAAAGAGGACCACACCAAGACACATCATAATTAAAATGCCAAGAGCAAAAGACAAAGAGAGGATCCTGACAGCAGCAAGAGAAAAACAGTTAGTTTCCTACAAGGCAGTACCCATACGACTGTTAGCTGATTTCTCAACAGAAACTATGCAGGCCAGAAGGGAGTGCCAGGAAATATTCAACGTGATGAATAGCAAGAAACTACAACCAAGACTGCTCTACCCAGCAAAGCTATCATTCAGAATTGAAGGTCAGATAAAGAGCTTCACAGATAAGAAAAAGCTAAAGGAGTTCATTGCCACCAAACCAGGATTATCTGAACCGCTGAAGGGTTTTCTTTAAGAAGAGGAAGAAGAATAAAAAGGTAAAGATAAAAATTATGAACAACAAAGTGATAACAAATACATACCTATCAACAAGTGAATCTAAAAATCAAGTGAATAAAAAAATCTGATGAACAGAATAAACTGGTGAATATAATAGAATTAGGGGCATAGAATGGGAATGGACTAACAATTCTCAGGGGAAAGGAGTGAGGTGTGCAGGAAGAGATTGGACAAAAATCTAAGACCTATGGATGAGGACAGTGGTGGGGGGTAAGGGAATGGGGGCGGGGAATCGGGTGGAAGGGAGCTATGGAAGGGAAAAAAAGAGGAACATCTGTAATAAACTGAACAATAAAGAAAAAAAATACACAAGCAGACATGTTTTCTCCCTCTGAGATATATACTGAATTCAAATTTCAAGACTTTGGATCTGATGGAATCTAGCCTTTTAGCTTCTTTGGGGTCTCTTGATTTGTCTCCGACTTAAAGACAAGGGACAAAAAGTACAGTCATTTGTAATTGTGATAGATAAGGAAGAATCCAGAGAAATGTTGAGGACTGAGCTGGACCTTAACAGGAGTTTAGGATTTGAATTAGAAAGAAAAAAAGGGCGATGGGGAAGGGGTAGGTTGACATTTTCTGGGAGTATTTTTTGTTTTAGTTAACTAAATTTTGAGTTCAATGAGTTTTATGTATGGTTGAAAACAGTATATGATCACATTTCCAAAGTAGCCAATTGGCATTTTTAAAATTTTTTAAAATTTTTACTTTTTTTTTTTTTGTTAATCCTCACCCAGAGATATTTTTCCATTGATTTTTTAGGGAGAGTAAAAGAGAGAAGGAAAGACAGAAAGAAACATTGATGTGAGAGAAACCCATTGATTGGTTGTCTCCTGCATGAGCCCCAACCAGGGCCAAGATCAGGGAGGAGCCTGCAACCAAGGTACATGTCCTTGCCTGGAATCGAAACCAGGACCCTTTGGTCCACTGGCTGATGCTCTATCCATTGAGCCAAACCAGCTAGGGCTCTTTTTAAAGGATTATGTAGTATAAAGAGAAAAACTAAGAGCTATCTTTCATATTCTCTAGGTTCTTCACCAAGACACCTGTGACTAAACTATTTAAGCAGTCTGCTGAACCTTGACTTATCACATTTGCTGCAGCAGCCTCAAATCCATTATGGGGAAAGTAAGTCACCTTTGTAAGTCAAAGATTCTCATAAATTATTTTCATCATGAACTAATGGTCTGTGAAGATGTAAATCTTTGGCGAGTTGAATGTATTGTTTCCTGTGTACTATGGTGGAGTTGGGAAATTACAATTTGTTTTAAAGCTTCCGTCATTTAGAGGACATCCATTCAAACTTCATAAAAATACTATTTAAGTCTTCGGACGGGATATTTTTGTGGGCATCGATGCAGAACAGCATTATTTCTTTTACAAATATTATGAATGATGACTATTTCACATTCTGGTCTATTTTCAAGTTTGGGTGGAGGACAAATTAAATTGCATCCATTTATAATAATTATGATAAACTACCATTTTTTGCCATACTTCATTTGACATAGCCCAGTCACTGTGATAAATGCTTCACGCACACTAATTTAGCAGTCTTCAGAACTCAGAGGAAAATGAGAAAGCCAAGGTAGAGAAAGCTCAATAACTGACCCCAAAATAACACAATTGGTAAGTGAAAATATCAGAATTCAACCCTAGACCAGTTTGATCAAAACCTCTATTTATAATTCATCCTCCATTAGTGGGTATAATAACTTTCCCAGAGTTATATGGCTAGTATATTAGCTATGATGCTTTGTTGCAAGCAAGAGAACCCAGTTTAAAATAGCTTACTTAAAGAAAAATGTGTTGGAAGAATATAAGGATGATTCTTGGAATTGAATCACAGTTCTTTCAGATGTCAGGGATTAGTACCAGGATCTGAAATAAAATCAAATCTGTTTCTCTTTTCATTTCCTATATCATGGTAGGAGCAGAAATTTTACCCATACTACTTTATATCTTTGCAAAAATTCTCCAGATAATCTGCTATTATTTCTTTTAATAGCTATGATGACTGAGGTATAAAAAGTGAATTGATTTGTCCAAGATGGATGGCTGATTGGTCCCAGAAGCCGGATTATATCCTAACCCTCTAAACACTTGTACAGTGCTCTGATAATCTACATGTGTTTGATAAAGTCCAAATGTATAATATTCTCACAAGTATTAAAGGTTCTCTTTAAAATTTCATATATAGTGGTAGGCTAATGGAGATAATAATATTTTTTGAAAAAAAACCTGTATGATATTTGAATTCTAATATACCTCAAATATTCTTATGAATATTGATCATCTGAAACCCAGAACAAGCCCAACCTGTGTGGCTCAGTGGTTGACCTATGAACCAAGAGGTCACTGATTTGATTCCCCATCAGGGCACATGCTTGGGGTTACTGGTTCAATCCCCAGTAGAGAGCGTACAGGAAGCAGCCGATCAATGATGTTTCTCTGTCACTGATGTTTCTATCTCCTCCTCTCCCTTTCTCTCTCTCTAAAAACAAATAAAAACTTACTTAAAAAAGTGTAAGAAAAAAAAAGAGAAAGAAACCCGGAACAATAAATGGATAATGAACCTACATCTAAAAAGTATTCAGCACATTATAGTGGTAAATGACAGGTTACCTTCACTAATATGGATTTCATGAATTCTTTGTAAAAAAAAATTATTAAAAAGTTTTTCTAGCAGATACCCATTTCAGAATATAACATTTGGTTTATAGCTGATGCACAATGAGAAAAAGGCTTTTGATGAAAATTAATCAGTACTTCTTTAACCTTATTCACCCTTAAGCATATCTACTTAAAGATGAAGATAATGATTAATTTCTATTATACTTAAAACATTTTTGCCTTTTGCCATATGATTTCAAAAAGGTTTTCAAATAGATGTCTTATCCACAAGATGGTGTCCTAACATTAGCAACAAATAGGTTGAGTTTACAAAAACATTAAATATACAGTACTTAGTAAAATGTTTTAAGTTGATAAAGCCAAGTGCCCATGCATAAAAACAATTATTTCTTGGCCTGTGATTTTGTGCAAAATGTACTTGGGAAAATGTATTGTTCAACTCAATTTGATTAACTCTCTTTGTCATAGATTTCTATTTATTTATGCTAATGCTACACTGGAACACTCAGTTCATTAACTTCTAATTTAGCTAAAACAGAGAGGAAAAATGTTTTCCTTGTAAATCACAACAAATTTTCAAATGATTGTGTGTGATGCCCATTTCATTTTATGTCTTCTGAGATACACTTAAGAACTTAAGATTTATTATGTTTTTTAAATTATTATGGTTTGCTTATAAAGTCAGGGTTGGAAACATCTATTTAATCTTGCATTTGATTGCATTTAAAATTTGAAAATGGTAAGTTGTATATTGTTTTCTGAATTGAACACCATTGTTTCCTGCTTTCAAAAAAACAACGATTTCCAGGATCCTGATTGATCTCTCTCTTCCCTTCTATATTAATTTCTGACTTCTGGACAAATGTTGAGACTTTTTTATACCAAATATTGAGGGAAAAGAGGCTGGCTATGTTCTATTGCTTTTAAGAGAGTCTAAAAAAAATATTGTTTTAGAAGAGATCAAGTAGACTCATAACTTCTAACTCCACTTTAACACTAACTTAAAAGAAAGCTAAACTTGTTCTACAATTGAAAGTAGCATTTTTGCTTTTAAAAAATATTTTATGTTACCCCTGCTACCAGTCTATGAGTTGTTAAAACTTTTTTTTGAGAACTTCTTAATATTTTCACCATGAAAAGGAAGTTTATAAAAAATATCAAGGGACAAGCAAGAAAGTGAATATATATATATATATATATATATATATATATATATTCACCTTATTCATAAGTTACTCTCTGAATTAATGGTCCAAATGTGAAATTTGTAGAAGTTTGGCAATAAACAAATATGGCAATATACATTTTTGAACTTAGTCCCATCTCTGGGAACCTATTATATAAAAATAGAAGCACTAGGTCTTAGGGCATAAATACAATGATGTTTATTCCAGCATTGTTCAAGGAAGCCAAAATAAAAGCAAAACAATACTGTGAACAAGATGAATGACCTTTGAAAGATGAATGATTAAACACATTATGATGTGTCTACATTACAAAATATTACTCAGCTGCTAGAAGAATGAACTGAAACTATGAAATTATACAAATTGCATAGAGGAATTTATACTCTGTAATGTAAAATGGGAAAATTAAAGAATTTATAATAAGAACTCATTTTAAAAACAGAAAAGTCATATATATTTACAAAACATATGCACAAATATGTGCCTATATGTTTGCCTATGATTAAATAATCATGGGAAAATTCATATTAGTTTATCCACATGGGATCCTTCTGGAGGGCTCTCATAGTCAGATTCCCTGGAAAACAGATTCAGAGATCAAGATCAGCATGTGGGAAGTTTATGGGGGAATTTTCCTAAAATCAATCATTAACTGGAAACAAAGGAAAGTAGATTAAGCTGAGGGAGGGGCTGGTGGCTCAGCTGATCCCATAGGGATCCCTGGTGCTGGAATGTTCCTGCATAGGCCTTTCAGACAGAAGCAAGAGGGCCTTTTTGCCCTCCCTCTCTGTTTTGCATCCTCTCCACCCAGCCCTCTATATTGACTAGTCATTGGATGTGTACTGCTTCCTAGAGGGGGTGGTATGTAGCTGCAGCTCTTTCGTTGAGGGTAGTCCTTGGAAGGATTCAGCTGTGAGCCATCAACTGTCAAAATTCCCAGTACCTGAAGGGATAAGCACTTTAGTCCTGAAAGGGATAAAGAAATGTAGTTGGCAAACCATAACATCCTTTAAGAAATTGAGTGAAGAATAATGTGGTTGAAATGGGGGAGAAGAGAGAAAGAGGTAGCCACACAGGAAAAAATAGGCATAACTTTTATAAAAGCACTTAAACAAGTGTTTAATGTGCATCAATACAACAAGTGCTATGGGAGTAGCAATACTATAGCTATTAATAATGTTTTATATGGAAAAACCCTCCAAAACTTTTGATCCAATTTTCTGGGTCATCCTTACTTTTCAAAGGAGTACTTAATCTTTTTTGACAACACGGGATACATTTCTCAGTGAAGGAGAATTGAGAAATAAGCTTAAAGATTTTAGCTTAAGGAGGAATAAGTGGCTGATGAAGGAGGTTACATCATTCTGTATACTTATTCCAGTATTATGGTCATCACTACAATGTTGTATTTGGAGGAAAAAATGTTTTGGGTAAATAGATAAGCAGGTTGGCAATATATGGTGCCTTCGTGTATTACAGTAAGACTCTGAACTACTTTAGCTAGACTATACACACAGCTTTGTAGTTTGATTCATTTATTGAATAGCTATCATATGTCATGCAGTTTATTATGTCCTTGGGGACTAGAAAATAAACACTTAGTGATTCAGAGTCTTGTAGAGACTTAATGAATAAATACAGAGTCAACCACAGAGTGGTAAAGGCTATTATATAGAGTGCTATGAGAGCTCAAATGACTATTCAAGCATAAACTCAAAGGTTTTAGGTTGTAGATGTCAACGGTTCATGGTAGAGAAAACTTCTGAATTTGGGGGTGGGTGAATATTAAGGTAGAAGTCCTGAATGTAATAAAGGAACACTCAGGAAGATGTTTTTAGTCCAATGTATTGCAGTTGAGACTGTGAACTGTATGGATTGAGCTGAGGGTACTAGTATCAGGAGATCACCTTGAAGAAAGAATCAAGGACAAGATCACAGGGTTCTGAAAGGGAACATAAGGCACAGTCAAATAGAATGATCAGCTTTCTTACAAAGATGTGGTAGGAGAGTAGGGTAAGGGTTGAATATTTCTATTCCAGGCCTAATGGCAGCACAAGTTCAAGGGGTTATTAGAACCTATAGAAAGAAGGGCTGAGTGGAGGAAGCTGCTTTCCTCACAGGAGGCAGTGAATCCATTAAGGATACTGCTAACTTGCAGTGACATTCAAAGGTGGGAGGTGGGAGAATAAATTACTAGATGAAACAACACTGCAGGTGAGCCCATTAATATGTATCTTCATGTTAGCATCTTGAAGAATGGAAGAAGATGGGATAGAGTAGGCATAGTTGTGGAGGGGCAAACTACCCAGTGTGAATAGTTGTGGCAGAATTAAAGATTAAGTAGAAGATAAGTAGAAGAAGGAATAAGCACTTTCCAAGCAAATGGAGTAGAACAGCAGGAGGGTACATGCTGACTCTAGAGACTAAAATAATGCCAGTACAGCCAGTGGACAGGTTAGACATGATATTACAGTGGTAACAGAGCAGATCATTCAGGATCTTTTATGCAAAATCAAATAATTTTGTGTTTATTCCAATTGGAATGTAACATCTAGAAGAGTCTGATCATGGGTAACATAACATGATCAGATGTCTGTTTTTAAAAATCCCTGTCCTGTCAGAGAGCAGACTCGGGCAGAGTGGATGTGGAAGACAACCCAGAAGACGACAGAGTCTGGGAGAGTGGTCATGTAGCTTGTACTTGGGTAGAGCAGCAGAGAATGGACACAATAAAGAAATATTGCCCTAACTGATTTGGCTCAGTGAATAGAGCGTCGGCCTGCAGACTCAAGGGTTCCAGGTTTGATTCTGGTCAAGGGCATGTATCTTGGTTGCGGGCACATCCTCAATAGGGGGTATGCAGGAGGCAGCTAATTGATGTTTCTAACTCTCTCTCCCTCTCCTTTCTTCTCTGTAAAAAATCAATAATATATATATATATTTTTTTTTTTAAAAAGAAATATTTAGGAGGTAAAATCAACAAAACTTGGTGATAGTTTGAACATGGAGATGGAGGGAAAGGGAAATGCTAGCATAATTATTAGGTTTCTGAATACATCCTTCTTTCTTTCCTGACCATCCTAATTCTTCTTTGCATTCCCAGGAATTCTTTTCTCAAGTTCTCATTTATTTTAATCATAATTTCTGATCTATGCTTGCCCACTTCCCCTAGTTATACAACACCTCATCTCCTTTAATTCTTTTCTAATTCATTATTATATTTCACTAATTTCAACCCAAGAGTTTCTTCCTCACACAGCACTGTTCTGCCACTCCTTTGAATGCAGTCTGTGTGAGATTAGTTATATACAGAAGTAACATGCTACCAACCAGAAGTTTGGTGTCATTAATATTTCTTGAATTTACCCAGTTATAGTTCCCATTTATTTCTATCTTGCTCTAGTTACTTTTAAAGGGCCAGAAATAATTCAGTCCATCCTAAAGCTGTTGTTATCCCTCAAATATATTTTGCATTTATGCATAAAGAAAATATTGAATTAAGTCTATCAAACATTTTTCTGATTCATTGATGGGTAGGTTCTCCTGAACTCATTATTTTGTGTGAATCCTTTTCAATTAGTAGAAAATCATTTTTTTCATGTCACCATATGAATCCAATAGTGTACATATAGCTCACAAATAACAATGGAATATTAACAATCAATAAATTGAACACAGAGGTAGGCAGGTAAAGAGGGGATGGAAATGGGAGGTATCTATACTACTGTCAATTGAAAAAAGAGAAATCAAACTCAGGTACTATTGACATTTGTGACAGTTTTAGTGTCAATTAATGTGACTAATAATTAACAGTGTGATGTCATTACATTACATTAATGACTTTAATTGAATTGATAAATCATTTATTCTTCAAAGTTATGCATGACGTGTACATTCACCAGTGAAAAATAAATACATTGTAGAGGAACTATGCATGAATTTGGTCTTAAATCCTTTACTAGGAAGGCAAAATGACATAGTGAAAACCTCAAAATCTAACATTGAAATCTCAGAGTACAAGTCTAGCTTAACCACTGGCTCCTAGTGTCACAAATGAGTCTCTGTTTCTTAATCATTGAGATGAAAATAACACCTACATTATAGGATTGTTGTGAGAAATGTTAATGTATAAAGATACTTTATAAATTGTTCAGTAATAATGCTAATATTACATATTAGACCTTAAACAGAAACACTGTCCCTAATTCTAGTTCTCTTGCATTCACAATAGATTGTCTCCTGTATTATTACCTATCATAATTCAAAGATGCTTATTTAAATGAAGGAAATGCCTGACAAAGATCAGAAAAAAATCTTTAGAATGATATTTTTACCAGACAAATCAGTTTTCTGTTTTAGTGAAAATACAGATACTTCCTGTTTTGCATGGCAGTACAGGGCTGTAAAAATGGCCTACAAAGCTGAAACATGCACAGCAATCTTAATCATTGGGAAAAACTACAATTTTGTGTGGCCTTTAAGGTTTATTTTGTCAAAATATTGAACACTCTCTTACCGTTGGTTATAAATGTAAAGTAAAATGAAAAAATAGTAAAACATTTATTTAGTATGCTTATTTAAAACACTTGAAAATTGAGAATTAAAGTATTTTTATTTCTTTGAAAAAAATTCAAGCATTGTTGGATCAGTGCTTGCTTTTTTCTTCTTATAATATAACAGTATGGAGTCAGTCTCTTTTTTTAATTTTTTTTGTCTTTGGTGAATTGTCTTCCTCATTTGGATTCATTTCCAAAATTTAATCTTTTTCACTTTCAAGTTCCTTTTAAGAGTTCTATTACTATGAAATTTTTTGCTGCTGTCACTTCTTTGGGATATCTTTATTCTTTTCATCACAGTTGTTCACTTAGGTCAAAAAGTTCTAATACTGTCTAACTTCACTTCCAGCAGCATTGCTTTTCACTTCTTTGATACACTTTCATCTTTTGACCAATTCTCTATTTGCATTATTCAATATTATAAAGTGTTTTCTGCATTTGTCACGAGGAGACAAAGAGGCAATACACCTAAAAGCTTTACTCTCTGAAGGAAAACTGAATAACACAGGGGCACAGTGACCAATCACTGACAGACTCTGAAAGAAATGACAGGATTAGCAGCTGGCCATGTTATGCATCTGTTATTTACATAGTGGTTTGTGGATTAAATAACTAGTAGCAAAGTTATTTCTTTATGCAATTTACTCACAATAATTATACCATAGTAACTGAGATGCGAACCCGTTGTTGAGGGATTGTTGTTATTTAACTCAGCTAGTAACAAATTCATGCAAATTGAAACAATGTGAAGTGAGGACTGTCTGTATATTCCATCAATGCCTAAAGAGAGAGCAAAAAAAATGATTATGGGAAATTCCTTAGGCTAAAAGAAAAAGAGAAATATGAGTCCTCCTCCAACTTTGGGCTAACACATTCTAGAAAAACACAGCATATGTGCCCTGCTTAGAAATGAGTAAAACTTATAGCAGCCCCTATTTATTTGCTATATTTAAATTTTATGAATTTTCAAAAGGTAATGATTTCAAGTAGTTACCATTTTTACAAAGTAGGAAATGCTATATAATGAGAAAAAGTCTTACTAGTGCCCCTTTCCCAGGTAGTGGGTTCTTGTCATTGAGGGCAACTGAGAGATAGTCTTTGCATGTATGTACAGGCAAACATATTAGCAAACATACATAATTTTCTCTCCCTTTAAAACACACGTTTAAGCAACTAATATTGAGCATTTGCTATGTATTAGACAATGTTCTGAATTTTATGTGCTTTATCTCATGGGAATCCCAAAAAAAATCTTTCAGGAAGGCTGTTATTACAGAAAAAGAAAGTCAGTATTAGAGTTTAAATTTCTCCCAAATCATTCAGTTGGGACACAGTGGAATAGCTATTCTCACCTACGTATTCTGAATTCTCAAGTGCAGGCTCTTAATGACCAACTACATTGTCTAGGATCTGTGTATAGGTCATGCAGTAACATTTTATTAGTCTAACAGCCATTTACGATACTGGAAATTCTTTTTGATAATTCAACCTATGAAAATACAGTGCTTAAGAGGTTTGCGAGAGACTAAGGTACATCCAAAAGCATTAGATTATCTCTCTCAGGAGACTGTTTGGCCACCATCTGTACTGGGAAATTGGCCAGCTTGCTTGGATGGAGCCCAACTCTGAGTGCATGTCTGTGGGCTACTCTCAGGGACTGCCTGGCAGTCCCTCTTCTTGTTGGGCATTAGAATTCCATCTGACACTCAGTGTGTGTATACATGGGCGTGTGCATATACACATCGTTTGTTCATTCAAAACAAATGTACCTGTAAAGTGTCTTAAGCATTCACAATAGAGATATGAAGCTTCGGAAAGTTAACAATATAAAATGAAACCTTTCTGATTTCATAAACAGTGCTGCTTGACATGTTATGTTTAAGTCTGTAGTCAGCATAGGCCTTACCCTTCTCAGTTCTGGTTAGCAAGTTTTCTAATTGTCTGCATCCTGAATGCTGCTCTTACAGGGAGTGGTGAAGGCTGTCCCTGAAACAGCCTGTGTTGCTCCCTTTTTCTCACATGCATACCTCTTACCTTTCTTTGTCACAGTGCTGTATACAGTGGAAAGCTTCAATTATTTAAAAAGTCAAGTGAACTTTCTTGCCTTCAATACTAAAATATGTCTCTCTCCCTCTCTCCCTTTCAGCCCCCCGCCTCTCTCTCCCCTTTTCCCTTCCCTTTTAAATGAACTGTTCAAAACTTGATAAATAGCCCTAGCCAGTTTGGCTTAGTGGATAGAGCACTGGCGTGTGGACTGAAGGGTCCCAGGTTTTTTTCTGGTCTAGGGCATGTACTTTGGTTGCCGGGGTTGCAGGTTGCAGGCTCCTGGCTCTTGTCAGAGGCATAGGAGAGGCAACCAATTGATGTATCTTTCTCATGTGGGTGTTTCTTTCTGCCTCTCCCTCTCCCTCCCACTCTCTCTAAAATTCAATGGAAAAAATATCCTGGGTGAGGGAAAACAAACAAACAAACAAACAAACAAACAAACAAACCAAAAATCTAATGAGGAAGGAAATACACTGTATTTTCCTGCAAGTCTGAAGGCCTTGGATCTTGGCATTACAGGGTATTTGTGTTCAGGAGTAATATGCTCTGTATGCATGCATCTAAGCATAATCAATGGACACAGACAGTAGGGGGTGAGGGCCTGTGCTGAGGGGAAGGAATGGGCTGAGACAGGTCAATGGGGGAAACAAGAGACATATGTAATACTTTCAACAATAAAGAATTATTTTAAAAAAGAGTACTATAATTTTTCATAATACTTAGGGGTTTTGATTAATTTCTTTTCAAATATGTTTTTATTTTTTTGAGATATATATATATATATATATATATATATATATATGAGAAAAATATCTATGGACTGCCTCCTACACATCCCTCAATGGGTTTTGAACCCATAACTTAGGCTTGTGCCCTGACCAGGAATCAAACCAATGACCTTTTGTAACATGGGATGATGCTTAACCAACTGAGCCACACCAGCCAGGGCAGAGTCATTTTTTTCTGTATACCGGGTTTTTGTTTATAAATCTAGCCTTCACTTGACTCATTTCCAAATGCTTGCTTTTAAATTAGTGAAAGCTCCAGTCTTTGTTTACATATAAGACAGAATAAAGATTATATCCCATCTGTAAAATAACTTATATTTACTATTTTTAAAATAATATCTGATAAATGAAATTAATTCAAATATTTCTACATAGAGGTAGCCATATCTCAGTAGGTGATCTCAGTTTCCTACATTATTCTGAAGTTTGAGCTCAGCCAATGTAGTACTCTCAGTTTGCCTTTTTCTCATCTTAAGTCATTTCTTTCCTCTTTTACACATGCTGGTTTGGAGGACATTCTTTTGAACCATACCCGTGCTCCCTACCTCATGCCCCATTCTCCCCTGGGATATCTTTCTGTTATTGGTTGGGTATCTTTTGTGTCCCCACCTCTTACTGGTTAAAGTGGAGCTCTTGGGATGCCACAGAAATAAGAATTTCCTGAGGCCCCCATGGGAAGATGAAGCATCATGGAAAGCTTTATTGTTAATGTAATGTTAAGGTAGTTCCCTCCAAGGACCCATCTCCCTCCATCTCACCATGGAAAAAGTCCCATCTTGTTTCCAATGAGGCTAGAATTAAAGCCATTTCCCTGAGTCTTTGCTCCATATTCAAGCACAGTCCAGTCCAGCATCTGGCTAGCTTAGCTTGTGTTCCCAGCTGCAGTCCATTGCATATGGGGTCTTCATGGCCCTGAGCTATGTGGCTTCTAGGGCCACATGGCAGGCTAGTATGGATCACAGATGAAGCAAGTACAAGGAAGCAAGAGTGCAATAAGAGTAACAAGAGAAAGAAAGTTTTTACTAGGAGCTTAACCAATGAATCCTTCAGGATTTCATGCACTTGCAGTAACTCCACCCCTGTAGCCAACCCAGGCTAGATTGACAGGCAAGTACCTTCCCTCTGTCACCCCGACTTCATTGCACATTTCTGCATCTTCCCCTTTTTTGATTCCTTTCCCCAGTGATCTGTAGAGAATGGACAGGTGGCTCCCTGGGAATGTAAAGTTGCAGCTCCCTGGTGGAGCTGCCCGGATGAACATTCTTATAATATATGGCCTGCCCTTAGCTTTCTTCCTATATTAATATTAGCTAGCTAGTTATGATGGCAGCATTTCTGTCACTTCTCAAATCACTCTTTTATATCATCTTTCCTTGTCCGACCAACACGCACAGCTATTCTCTGTCCTTTTACACCTTCAATTACTTAAAAAAAGAAAATATTTTCAAACAGAATGCTATATTCTCCACCTCATTTACCTTAACCCTATGAATATGGTCTTCTATCTCTACCATTCCTAAAGCCACTATTCTGAATTAACTATTGGCATCCTGATGTCAACTCTGGTGGCCTTTCAACTGTAACCTCATTTAAGTTCTTCAGTATCTGATGGAAGCTCTCTCCCCTCATAGCTTCTAAGACCAGTGTTGTTGTCCTGGGCTTGCTATTTTTATATTCCTTTTCTGTATCCTGTAAAGGATTCTTTATCTAACCTTCCCTAAATACAGAGCTCCTTCAATTTTCCATGTGTCTATGTTTAGAATCCTCTTTGTCTCCCCATTCTCCTCTACTCTCTGTTAGTGCAACCTTGTCAGTTTTACTTGCCAACTTTATATGGATAACTACCAGATTCACTTGTCTTATTCAGAGATGCTGACCAGCACTTCCAACTGGCTTCTAGAGATCTCCACTCACTTACTTACTGGTTCACTTACATTCATTGAGAACTTAATAAAATGTAAGTACTGCTCTAGAGCTGTGGAGATAGCAATGAACAAAACAAAGTCCCTGTTCCACAGAGCTTACATTCTAGGGAAAGAAGGTGTCAGATAAAGGTAAGTGCTGTAGAGAAAACCAAATCAAGTAAGAGGCTAGGTAGTGGTGGGAAATGTGGTGACTAGTGTAGGCTGCATAATCAGTTAAGTCTCTATAAAATGCCACTTGAGCAGGAATCTGAAGGAAGTGAGAATGCAAAATGATTTGCTTTTAATTATGCTGATCAATCTCATAGTACATTCCTTAAGTTGGCTTCATTTGTTGCACAGGAATCCTATTACATTTCTTCAGAAAATTTCCTCTTTAATTCTTCTAGATGAGTGTTTTTCAAGCTATAGAATGCAACCCATCAGTGTGTCATGGAATTTAGCAAGTCACTATCCACCTTTTGTTACTGTGATAGAAGTGAAAGTAAGTGAAATAAGAGTGTTGTCTCCTGAAATCCTTAGTGTGTGTGTGTGTGTGTGTGTGTGTGTGTGTGTGTGTGTTTTCTTATATTTACAGCCTGGATAGTAATAATTCTTATTCTATGTTGCTGTAAAAAACATCCAATAACCATTATCCTGAATAATTATCAAATCTCCTAATCTCTTCCCCCTCTTACTGTCAGTTGATAATACTTATTTAACTGAGAATGTGGAAGTAATCACAGAACTTTACTTTTTCTCATCACTGACTGATGAATTTCTGGCCACATCATTATTTGTTTGAAATATTTAATTTCTGCAGAGTGTTCCATTTATAGTACTTGAATCTAAACCATGTTGTTGAGTTTGATCAGTCATGTGAATGTGCCTCTTAGATCTGGGACTACAGGGAGCAAATTTGCCAGCTGTTGTGCTCTAAAAGCAATTTGTCTCTCGGTTTGTTGCAAAGTTGCATTTCATATGGATCATACCCAGTGAATAACTGAGCTCTGGAAATGTGCTTAATCAGGCCCATTTCTTGGAGATTTGGGATTCCTCTGAATATCAACTTTGCCTAGAGGTCTCCCAGACATCCTTGCAGACTTGCAGAACTTTCCTTAGACCAATGCACAACTTATCTTTTCTTTCTTCTCTCATGATCAGACTTGCATGAGGTCTGAAGACTCTCCCTGCTTCTTCCAGCTCTTTTCCCATTTTCTCTCAAGGGCCTTCCTGTTTTCCCTAATACATTTCTTGAACCCTTATTCCTTCTTGACATCTGTTTCTTGGAGGACCCAAACTAACACAGACTTTTAGGTTGTCCAAAGATTTTTATTCTGTACAACTAAACTTCTGATTGTTCAACTCTTAGCACAGCATTCTTCTATTGAAAGCCCTTCAAATCACTGCCATTGCTCATTAAAGTAAGCCTAACCACTCCTTCTCACATTCTCACTCCACTCCAGCCCATTTTCCAAACATCATCCAATACTCTTAGTCTAGTCTCAGGTCTCCTGACTATTCTCTTACTCTTTTTATCATACCATCTCCTCCCATGCCCCCAAGAAAACATCTGCCCAGCAGATGCATCCTTCATTCTGGATCCCTTCTTGACTTGTCTACCCTATGATGGTTTTTTCCTTTCTATTTTAAAGGCCATAGAAGGGTGTTTTCTGCAGTGTAGTTGCTCTTTTGCAAGTTAAAAGGAAGGCTATATAGCCCAGTGGTGAAATGCAAGTCTGAAATTAGAAAGATCTAGATATCTACATATATAAAAGCAAGTGGTCGACCAGTTGCTATGATGCACACTGACCACCAGGGAGCAGAGGCACAATGCAGGAGCTGGCTCCCCTGGTGGTCAGTGCACTCCCACAGCCAACCTCCCCTGGCCCCAGGCCCGCCAACCTCCTGCAGTCCTTCGCCCTGGGATCAGCCCCATCAGGACTGGGCCAGATGGTCCCAATGGCCCCAATCGCCAGCCAGGTTGAGGAACCGCACCTGTGCATGAATTTGTGCATAAAAAAGTAAAAACAAACAAACAACAACAACAACAAAAAAAAAACAAACAAAAGAAAAAGCTAGCTGAGATCGGATATCTTTGGAAAACATTGAGCTAAACAAAATAACCAAAGATTTGTTTTTAATTGCAAGACTTCCCAGAGCCCTTAAAATGTTAACATGCACTGTGACTTTCTAAGGCCAGCACTGATACCTTATGTAGCTTGTCTTAAATTTATTTGAGCACAAAATCTTTTTAAAAAACAGATAATCACCAGACATTACTGTTTCTTGAGACGCACTTTGGGTAGGAGTAAACGTTGTCATAGAATTTTACATGTCTGATTTTGACAGTACTATATGTATTCTTCATCTTGTTGTAGTTATTGCTATATTTATCTTACACATTTTCCCACTTTAGCTTTAGCATAAAGTCTTGAAAATAACAGGCATTTGTTGAGTTGAAAATCACCAACGTTTATAGAGAATCCATGGTCTGGAATATATTTGGTAACTGAAGAAATTTAGTTTTTACATCTACTTTTAGTCACTTTTTGCAGTCTTTTTTATACCATAGCATCGTGGGCTTTCTTTCCAGCTGGGAAAATTACTGGGCAAAAAGCCTCGTTAATATGGGCTGACTTTATTTTCTCTGCAAATGACTTTATTAGAGGAACATATAATAGAGGAACAGAAAGGTGGAAGTGCCTTTTAAGGCAAGAAAGGAGAGAGTTGATTCTGGGTCCTGGCACACCCTTGGTGGTGGGAAGGCAGCCTGTGGCTTAGTTCTGATTGTTTTCATTTCCAAGGGTATGTTTGTCAAAAAGGTACTCTGCCAGGCCACAATTTGGGGCCCCCATGGTAATCAAGTTGTGCACATAGTCACCTAGTTCTTTGATAGACTTCACCTGATCATTTAGATAGTGAGTTTCCAGGAAGTCGCACAAATGGGGGTCACCTTTATCGGAGGCCAGAGAGTGCAATTCCAGCAACGACTGGTTCACATTCTTCTCCAAGAGCAGAGCACACTCCATGGCGTTCAGCCCACTCTTCCAGTCATCCCTGTCCGGTTTCTTGATGTCCTGCAGGTTGATCCTGCCTCCCCGCTGGTTCTGCAGCCTCATCAGCATCTCTGCGTGCTGGGTCTCTTCCCGGGACAGGCGAAGGAAATACCCAGCGAAGTTGTTCAAGGCCACATCATCCCTGGAGAAGTAGTAGGCCATGGACAAGTACACGTAGGACGCATAGAGCTCGAGGTTGATCTGGCGGTTGATGGCGGCCTCAGAGTCCGGGTGGAAATTCTGGCGCACCCGGGACGGGGGGCAGGTGGACCCGGAGAGAGTCCTGGAGGAGGAGGCTGCTGCCCGGGGTCGGAGGGAAGCGGCGAGCCGCGGAACCCAGGGGCTCCTGGTGGCCCAGCGCCGCCGCCACGGGAAAGCAAAGCCAAGGCGCGCGCTGCACAGGGACCCCAGCGAAGTGCTGATATGCTTGGAAAGGAACAAGACACAGGACAGCATGGCCTCTTCTCTTCAGAAGTGACGAAGCATGGTCAGGCTCCTGGGGCATCAGGTATGAATCAGAATTGGGCTCCTAGGCGACTGCGGCTGCGTCACATGCCCCCCTTTCTTCCGGTGGCGCCTAGGAGTTCCACGTGGGTGGCGGAGGTGGCGCGCGCCTCTGGCGCGTTTGGGCTCAGATGACAATGACACAGTTCCATGGATCTGTTCCTTCTATCGTAGGCGCAAGATTTTGCTCTTGGGTGTTTGTAATTTATTATTTAACCTAAGTTAAGAATGCTGTTCAAAAAAATAGCTGCCTGTACTTGCGAAAGAAAGGACAGAGCCAAGCCCTGCTTTGCCATCCCTCCTCCCTGAGCCTTTTTCTGCTCCGGCTATGGATGGGGACGCAAACTTGAGAAATAGGGTAAAACAGAAGTCACTACTAATTTATCACAGAGTAACAGCCCATTCTCAAAGTGAGTGTTTATAAATTGACTTGGTGATTATTTTAACAAATTTAAGTATGGAAATAATTACCGCCCCTAGCCCAGTGACTCTGTTGGAGTGTTGTCCTGTACACCAAAAGATTATTGTAGGTTGGATTCCTGGTCAGGACGCATAAGGGAAGCAACCCATAGGTTCTTTCTCTCTCTCTCTCTCTCTTTCTCTCTCTCTCTCTCACTTAATGAAAACAAATACTCTAGTGAGGATTAAGAAATAAAAATAAAATAAAATGACTTTAAAAGCATATATATTATTGAAGTCTATTGAGAAACTCACAGAAGAAAATTCAAGACATTCCTAATTCTTCCTTTACTCAGAGACAACCATTGTTAAAATATTGATGGTAATCCTCATATATATATATGAGGGCACAAAGGTAGAAATATGCTTTTTTATTATTTTTATAGTGTGGTATAATGACATATTAAATAAACAACAGATACAACTTGATGGAGTTTGACATATTAAGATATCTGTGGGCAGAAACCAAGATGGTGGCATAAGTAAATACCTAAACTGCTGCCACGCACATCAATTTCAAAACTACAAGTGAAAGACAAAATGGACATCATCCAGAACCATAGGAAGGCTGGCTGAGTGGAAATTCTATAACTAGAAGGAAAGAAAAAAGCACACTGAGACTCAGAGGAGCTGCAGGAGGCAGAGGTACTGAGATGCATGCAGAGAAGAATGGCAACTGAATGCACAATTGGTTTTCTCAAGCAGGAGGGAGACAAAAGCTCCCTACTGCACTGAACTCCAATCCCGGGCAAGACTCTGGGGACCCAGGCTCATAAAGGGTGAAACTGGACTGTCAGGAAAGAGAAAAGCATACTGAGACTCACAGGATGTGCTGAAGGCAGAAGTACCAAGATGTGGGCACGAGGAAGAGCAGGCAACTGAGTATGAGGCTGGCTTTTTCAAGTGGGAGGGAGACAAAAGCTCCCAACTGCACTGAACTTCAGTTCTGGGTGAGACTCTGAGGACTCAGACTCATTCGGGGAGAAATTGGACTGTCTGGCAGCAGGCGAAACTTGAGGACGGCTTTCTTTCAGAGGTACTTGCTGCAATTACCATGGGACATTGAGACACAGGGACGTATTAGGGAAGGGCTGATGGGAAACCAATGCTGTCTGCTCTACCCTGAGACTAAGTTTTGTCTCATAAGGATGTCTCTAGCACAGAAATTCTCCCAGCATAGACACAACTGATCCTCACAGTCAATTGGCCTAGAGGTCAATTCCTCCCAGTGATACCAACAACAATCAAGTATTAACTACAGGACTGTGCACACAGCCCACAAAGGGGTGCACCAAAAGTGTCCACCTCAGGTAACTGGGGAGGCAGAGCCACTGATCCCTATAGGACACCTAGCACACAAAGACACTCTGTCAACATGGAAGCAGCCAAAATGTGGAGACAAAGAAACAGATCACAAATGAAAGAAATGGAGGAAAGCAAACAACTGGATATAGAGTTCAAAAACCACGGTTACAAGGTTTTTCAAGAATTTCCTAGAAAAGGCCGATAAATTTAGCGAGACCCTCAGGGATATGAAAAAGGATCAACTAGAAATTAAGTAGACACTGACTGAAATAAAGAATAATATTCAGAAATCCAACAGCAGACTAGAGGTTCACAAGAATAAAGTCAAAGATTTGAAATACAAAGAAGCAAAAAACAACTGGAAAAGCAAAAAGCAAAAAGAATCCCAAAATTTGAAGATAGTGTAAGGAGCCTCTGGGACAACTTCAAGCATACCAACATCAGAATTATGGGGGTGCCAGAAGAAGAAGAGAGAGCAAGATACTAAAAACCTATTTGAAGAAATAATGACTAAAAACTTTTCCTACCTGGTGAAAGAAATGGACTTAACAAGTCCAGGAAGCACACAGAACAGCAAACAAAAAGAATCCAAAGTGGACCACACCAAGACACATCATAATTAAAATGCCAAGAGCAAAAGACAAAGAGAGAATCTTAAAAGCAGCAAGAGAAAAACAAAGTTACTTTCAAGGGAGCACCCATACAACTGTCAGCTGATTTCTCAACAGAAACTATGCAGGCCAGCAAGAAGTGACAAGAAATATTCAAAGTGATGAATAGCAAGAACCAACTAAGATTACTCTACCCAGCAAAGCTATCATTCAGAATTGAAGGTCAGATAAAGAGGTTCACAGATAAGAAAAAGATAAAGGAGTTTATCACCACCAAACTGGTATTATATGAAATATTGAAAGGTATTCTTTTTTTAAAAAATATATTTATTGATTTTTCACAGAGAGGAAGGGAAAGGGACAGAAAGCCAGAAACATTGATGAGAGAGAGACATCGATCAGCCACCTCCTGCACGCCCCCTACTGGGGATGTGCCCACAACCAATGTACATGCCCTTGACTGGAATCGAACTTGGGACCTTTCAATCCCCAGGCCAATGCTCTATCCACTGATCCAAACCAGTTTCAGCTGAAAGGTATTCTTTAAGAAGAGGAAGAAAAAAAAAGGTAAAATAAAAATTATGAACAACAAATACATGTCTATCAATAAATGAATCTAAAAATCAAGTGAATAAAAAAATCTGTTGAACAGAATAAACTGGTGAATATAATAGAATCAAGGACATAGAAAGGGAGAGGACTGACAGTTCTTTGGGGGAAAGGGATATGGGGTGTGCGGGAAGAGACTGGACTAAAATCGTACACCTATGGATGAGGACAGTGGGGGGAGGGTAAGGGCAGTGAGGGGAGGGTGGGAACCAGGTGGAGGGGAGCTATGGGGAAAAAAAGAGGGACAATTGTAATAATCTGAACAATAAAGATTTATTAAATTAAAAAAAAGACATCTGTGAAATCATCACCAAAATCAAGATAATAATCATATCACTTCCCAAAGTTTCCTCATGATCCTTTGTATTTTGTTATTTTCTTTGTGCAGCTCTCTCCTCCATGTCATTCCAGGCATCTACTGATCTGTTTTTCTTCACTCGATAGATTAGTTTGCATTTTCTAGAATTTTATATAAATAGAATCAGTATGAGTTTTGATTGTTTGTTTGTTTAGCAAGGTTTCTTTCACTCAGCATAATTATTTTGAGATTCACCTATGTTGTATCAATCCTTTTTATGGCTGGGAAGTATTCCATTGTGTGGATATAGCAAATTTGTTTAACCTTTCACCTGCTGATGTTCATTGTGGTTGTTTACAGTTTTGCAATTAAAATAAAGCTGCTTTGAACATTCCTGTATAAGTTTTTATGTACATTCCTATTGTAAGTCTTAAGTTTCAGCCACTCTAACTGGTATTTCCTTTTAAATTTGCATTGCCAGAATAATGAATGATGCTGAGTATATTTTCACATACTTCTTTGCCAACATATATCTTTGGTGTAGTGTATGTTCAAATATTTTGCCCATTTATATGTTGAATCATTTCTTTTCTTGTGGTTGTTTGACTTCTTATATTTAATATCTGGATCTTTGCTATTACTGCTTCTATTCAGGTCTTCTTGTATTGTCTGCATCTTACTTCCTCTATGTTATTTTCTTTTATTTCTTGGGCAAGTCCAATTACCTTTCTAGATCAGTTTTCTCACCTGGAAATTTAGGATCCTACCTACTTCCAGGAGGTGATTGAAAATGTTAAGAGAATGTACATAGGATACTTATCATAGTGCCTGACACAAAATTGACTCAAAATATTCTTTATTAGTTTTTACTGGATAATTTCTATTCAATTATTCAAAACCAATTATTTTATTTATTTATTTATTTATTTAAAAAGATATTTTATTGAGTTTTTACAGAGAGGAAGGGAGAGGGATAGAGAGTTAGAAACATCAATGAGAGAGTAACATTGATCAGCTGCCTCCTGCACACCCCTTACTAGGGATATTCCCGCAACCAAGGTACATGCCCTTGACCATAATTGAACCAGGGACCTTTCATCCTCAGGCCACCGCTCTATCCACTGAGGCAAACCAGTTAGGGAAAAACCAAATATTTTATATCATTCAGTAAATAATACTTATATCATTGCATATGGAAATAAACCTAAATAGCTTATAAAGAATGCTTAAATATATTGTTACTATTATGTATGAGTAGTGAGGTAGAAATCATTTTATTATATGGACATATCAAACTTGTAGCTTTGTAGTAAGCTCCCTAGGCTCAAATGAGCATCTTAAAGTGTGCCATAAATAAAAGTGAATGCCTAAGATCTGGTTGTACTTAAATTCTGCTCATAGAATGTGATTGATATTCACCAAGCAATTTCTCACGATTTTCTGTTTCTGTGTACCCATTTTTTGCTTTTATTTCCCCCAAACTTTTGCTATACCTAAAATGTAGTTCCCTGAAGACAGGTTATGAAAATGATTCTTTAGAGTGGTATTAAATGCCTACTGCTGCTACTAGTGTTTTAGGAGAAATGATACTCTTTATGTAAATGCTTATATGCAAGGTAATAAAAAGTATAGATAGAAAACCAATGCAAAACATGAAATGTAATGCAAAACAATGCCATAAAACACAATACACATTTAGATAACCCATGTTAGATTGTCAAAAATGTTTCTTCTTCCCATTACAGTCTTAATCATATATTTTGCTGGATTTTAAAAATGCAAGGATCTGGTAGGTATTATTTTTATCCTTTGGACATTTTAATTTCTAATATTCATAGTAAAATTAATGCTATTCTGCCAAAAATACAAACCTAGACCATTATCCATGTTGCTCACACCTCATTTCTTCCTCAGTTTATTTATTTATTTATTTTTTAAATAATCTTTGCCGAAACCTATTTGGCTCAGTGGATAGAGCGGCGGCCTACGGACTGAAAGGTCCCAGGTTTGATTCGGTCAAGGACATGCACTTTGGTTGCAGGCACATCCCCAGTACATGGTGTGCAAGAGGCAGTTATCCATGTTTCTCTCTCATCAATGTTTCTAACTCTCTATCCCTCTCTCTTTCTCTCTGTAAAAAAATTAATAAAAAATATATTTAAAAAACATCTTTATTATTGAAAGTATTATAGTTGTTCCTTTTTTCCCCCTCCATTGACTCCCTTCATCCTACCCTTTTCCTCTCCCCAGACCTTCTCTGCTCTATTGCCTGTGTCCATGGGTTATTCATATCCCATATAATAAAGAGCTAATATGGTAATTAGACCAAACAACTGAATGACATCACAGACATCATTCCAGACAAAGCCGCAGCAGCAGAGGCTGAGGCAGAGGTAGTTATGTGTGATCAGGCAGGCAGGCAGGCCAGCAGTTAGGAGCCAGTGGTCCCAGATTGCAGAATCGAGCCTAAACCAGCAGCCAGACAGCCCCAGAGGGATCCTGGATTGCAAGAGGATGTAGGTTGGGCTGAGGGACCCACCCTCCCCTGCCGCATGAATTTTGTGCACTGGGCCTCTAGTATGCATATAAATTCTTTGGTTAATCTCTTCCTCTGAGATTTGTCCACCTGCTGCATGCTTCCATGTCTCTGGATCGATTTCTTCATCAGTTTATTTTGTTCATTAGATTCCACATACAAGTAAGATCATGTGATATTTGTCTTTCTCTGACTGGCTTTTTTGCTTAGCATAATAATTTCAATTCTTCCTCATTTAAAAAAATGTTTTAATTCTTACCTGAGGATATGTTTTTGTTGATTTTTAGAGAGGAAAGAAGAGAGAGAGAGAGAGAGAGATACAATTTTAACAACTTTTTCTCTCCCCTATATACCTCTCTTAGCTTTTATGATTCTCTGGGATTCCCTTCACTTCCTCATGAAATTCATCTTTAATGGTCCTATCAAATATATTATCTACTCTGTAAGGTCTTATATAACCTCATTTGTAAATTCCTTACTTTTTTGTTGTTGATGTCTAAGTACTTTGTTTATATTTATACTAAGAGAATATCCTATCAAATAAAAGAGTAATTTGCAAATTAACCATCACTCTGCAACAAAAATGGTGGTGCCCATAGCCACAACATGGTGGTCCCTAGTCCTCTCAGCCCCACTAGAGTCCTCTATCCTTAGAGAGGGCTGCTGCTGAAGGCCGGGCATCCCTGGGTATTTGGGTGGGAAGTGCCCACTCCCCCACGCCATGATCCTCTCCCAGTGGCAGCCCTGGGTGTCCAGCTGAGAGGCACCCACACCCCCATGAAGCAATTCAAGTACTGATGATTCTACCAAAGGAAAATTTAAGGGAAAGAGAGGACAGAAAAGGAATAAATGGAGAAAGGCAAGAAAGGATAAAAGATGAAATATCAAAAAAAAAAAAAGAAGAAGAAAAGGAAGAAACAATCACATGATATCACCTTTCCAAGTTCTCATGAAATTACTATTTAAGGAGTTTTTACTGGCTTGTCAAGACCACAGAAGATACACTGTCCAATATGTTTTTTAAAAATATATATTTTATTAATTTTTTACAGAGAGGAAGGGAGAGAGATAGAGAATTAGAAACATCTCTGAAAGAGAAACATCGATCAGCTGCCTCCTGCACACTTTCCACTGGGTATGTGCCCCCAACCAAGGTACATGCCTTTGACTGGAATCGAACCTGGGACCCTTGAGTCTACAGGCCAATACTCCATCCATTGAGCCAAACCAATTAGGGCTATCCAATATGTTAAAGAAAAAACCTTATCTAATAAAGAGGGAATAGGCAGGGGAGGGCATTTGGGGGTTGACTGGACTGTTAGGGGAGAGCAGTTGGGGATGATCGGGCCAGCAGGGAAGCAGTTAGGCATCGATCAGGCTAGCAGAGGAGAGGTTGGGGGGTGATCAGGCTGGCAGGCAGAAGCAGTTAGGGGCAATTAGGCAGGCAGGTGAGCAGTTGGGAGCCAGCACTTCCAGATTGTGAAAAGGATGTCCACAGGGATCGGGCCTAAACAGGCAGTCGGACATCTCCCGAGAGGTCCCAGATTGGAGAGGGTGCAGGTTGGGCAGATGGACACCCCCCCCCAATGCATGAATTTTGTGCACCGGGCCTCTAGTTATAATTGTGTGTGTGTGTGTGTCCTTTAGGACAGAGAGGTCATCTAATTTCAGTGATTTTGGATATGAGCAAATTGCTCTTATATTTGTATTTATTTATTTTTTAAGGGCAACTTATTAATTTATTTTTAATTTTCACCCGAGTGAGGATATTTTTCCCATTGATATTTTAGAGAGAGAAGAAGGGAGGGAGTTGGGGGGAGGAGGGAAGAAACAGAGAAACATCCATGTGAGAGAGACACATTGATTGGTTGCTTCCCACTTGTGCCCCAACCAGAGCCAGGGATTGAACCTGCAACTGAGGTACATGCCCTTGACTTGGCTGCAAGATGGACAGTATATAATTCGCAACTTAGGAGAGAATTGATTTGAATTCGGTCTGCTTTATAGCTTTAAAGAATATAATGAGTGTTGATGTCCTTGATTGTTTTAATATGTTATAGTTTAAAATCTTATGAAATAATAAGATGCATAAAATATACATGTGCTGGCCTGTATGTATGCTTGGAGTAGCTATTTTAAGTGCTAGAATTCTTTGAGGATGCTGCTTCCACCAAAGCTGTGGTTTGCCCTGTTACTCAAGTTATGTAACATGGGGTTCTTTCAGTTGGTGGGTTAGACACAGAAGTGAAAGGGTCAATCAATTTTATTTTTTTCACAGTGTTTCTAAGGCCAGTTCAATTAACTAGAATCTGCTAATACTATTTAGTGACCACCATATCTTTGAGGGGTAAATGAATTATTAGGAATTTATAAATAAATATTTTTATCAAGAATCTCATTCAAAAACCTTATGACTTAGCAACCTCACTTTGAGAAACTCATTATGTGGAAAAATGTGTTGCATAGAGAGTACATAAATAAGAATGTTAATTTCATTACAGTGCTGTACATAAAAATAAAAAGTTGAAAATAAACTATCTCACCTTGGAGTATTGATAAATTATTGGAGAGTCATAAAATGGAATATCATACAGCCCTTAAGAGGATAAAATGGTGCTCTCTTTGTGGCAATATGGAGATATATCTATAAGATATTTTAAATGGAGAAGCCATGTGTGTGTGTATACAATCCTATATTTGGAGGGACCAAAAAAGTGTAAATGAAAGCATATACACACACAAGCACACATGAAGAAGAGGAAGCAAAACATTTCTAAACAGTAGACTGTCAGAAAAGTTGCACCAGCAGGCACCTATACCTCAGTAATATCAGGAAGAGAGGAAGATGGGGATTTAATTTTGTTACACATTTTAAAATAACTTGATTAAGAGCAATTTCACTTAACCACTATTTAAGTCTTTTTTTTAATTTAAAATATAAAAAGAGGTTTTTGAAGAGGTCAGGTAATCACAGATGAGGTGAAATGTACCTGTTAAAAAGAAAGCTTCAAACACAAACAGATGACTCTACCCAAGTCATGTATCTGTTGAGACGAGTTAAAGTTGTGGCACTATGGGAGAAGTGTGGGATGATCATAAGAAATAGAATAGCCAACAACCACTCAATTATCTAGAGAAATTGGGATGGCAATGTTAGAAAATATTACTAGAGAATTAAGATGGAGGAGGTATGAGAAAGATTAGCAACAAGGGAGCTTGCTGGAAGGGGGAATGACAATTTGTGATTATCTAGAATGTAGATTTTAAATAATAGCTCTAGAATCTGTTTATGGTTATAGGTATTGCACTGGTTTGATATTAAACCACATTTAAAAACCATTACTCATGTTTTATCAGCATATACTAACAGCAATATTTTCTATCATTCTTATTATTAATTGGTCCACCTTATTATGACATAATATAGTTAAGAAAATATAGGTTTTACTTTTTTTCTGGGACAAAAGTAATACAAATTTTAGTTTAATAACCTTTGCAAAAATACCTTGTTGCCTTTGCATGTGAATAAATTTTTGTCTAAAAATCTGCAGTGAATTTTAATAAATCAGAGTTTTGTGGTTCATTTAAATTATAAGCCCAAAGCTAAATTGTGTATTTATCTTCCTGATATAGAAAAATGGTGTTATCAAACTTCTCACTCACTGAATTGATGACATGCACTCATGCATACCTATTGGAAAAAATGCTGACTAAAATAAATGAAATACAGAAACATTTTAGGTTAGTGCATGCAGGATACTTTTGAGACTTTCTTCACCCAATTATTGTTTCTAAAACTGTAGAAATCAGTCATTTTCACCCACCCAATTTTTAAAAATCTTAATTTCCCTCTGCATAATGTAGGATTTTATTGCTTTGCATTTAGTAAGTACTAACGAGGTACATGGCATTTAGCTTAGATCCCTATTTATAGTTCATTTGTAATTGAATCCAGAAAATAGATGGCTGGATAAGCATGTTATAAAGGTGCTGTACCTTCCTTGCTTTCTCGAGCGGATAAAACAGTTCCCTGTGACAAAATCAATCACAAAGATTGCTGGAATTTCATTCTTGTGGATTTCATAGTTATTCACATTTCTTTTTTTTTGACTTTGGGGTTCTCCCTGATCTCTGGATTGACTTAAAAATCTCCTGGTGTTAAATTAACTATTTGGGTTATAGGGTTGGCGTTAAGTTAGAATGTTTGCTGATGGCTCATGATACAAACCAACTAGCACATTCAGAGTTCTACCACATGGAAGAGGATTACTATATATGTGTTCTTTGGACAAGTGAGTACATCTAAAGGGTCTGTAAATACCCACATCCTGCCTGTGCTTCCTGCTTTGTGTATTTCCATTGAAGAAAAGGATACTGACTATACAACAGCACTGTTCCTGTGCCATCTTCCAGAGCAGTTGTCATTTTAAAATTTGCACAAAGGCACTATACGACAGCAGTTCTGACCTGGACAAATTTTAATGTTGATCCATCTTTTTATGATATTGAAATTGAGACAGTGATTATGTACTTCAACTTTAGGTTTGAATGGCCAAATTTAAAAAGTTAAGATCCATTTCTCAGCTATGAGATGTTCAAAGATGCCTTCTTCATCTCTGAATCTCTAGTAATTTTTTATATTGACTAGCATATTCAACAATAGGTAGTTAATAAATGAATGATTAATTGGTTGATTCATTCAGATGGCTTCAAATATTACACACATGGATGGAGATTTAGTTGATGGAAGTGACACCCTACTGTATAGGACAGTGGCCTGGAGTACTGTGAGTGGCTGATAAATGTTATGCTTTATTTCCTGATGTGTAAAGAAAAGATTAGGAGAGTTTCCTCTAGAAGTTTAATTGGTTGCTCCAATAATGCAAAAGTATAAATCCATATATACTTGGTCTATATACCAAGACATAAGTGCAGAGATGGCTTACAAACAGAATTCCACAGGCCTGAATAGAATTAATTCTGGATGAACCACAAAGTTTCCTGTAGGCTATTCTAAAGACCCTTTAAGATCCCAGCATACTGGCTAATGTGATGGACTGAATTGTATTCCCTCCCCACTTCAAATCCATATGCTGAAGTCCTAATACTCAGTATGACAGTATTTGGAGATAGAACCTTTCAGAATATAATTAAGTCAAATAATTATGATGGGCCCCTAATCTGATAGGGTTGTTGTCCTTGTAAGAAGAGGAAGAGACACCGGGAGTTTGCTGCATAGAGGAAAGGCCGTGTAGGAACACAGAGGAGATGATATGTGTAACCGAAGGAGAGAATTCTCACCAGAAACCACCATGGCTGGCACCTTGATATTAGATAGCCTTCTAGATCCAGAACTATAAGAAAATACACTTCTGCCATTTAGTCTGTGGTGTTTGATGACAACAGCCTTAGCAGACTAATACAGCTGGAAATCTTTTGTTAGCATTAAGCTCTAATTTATGTCATGGGAATTCTATGGAGACTGCTCAGGAACAGATAATAATAATGGGAACATGGACACATCATGAAAATATGACAGCAGAATATATTGAAAGCTCTTAAATTCAGACATTTCTCAGCATTTAGTTATGGCAATAAACAGAGGAAAATTAGCAACGGAGGGGAATACTATTGAAAATATTAATCTTTCCCAGGTAAAATCACTACATGCTATTTTATGTCAAGGACAAATAATGGCTGAGTTGAATTGTTAGGGCAAGAAACACAAAAAGGGTGAGAAACAAAGATGGTGGCATAGGTGAATACCTAAACTGCTGCCTCATACAACAATATCAAAACTACAACTAAAAGACAAAACGGACACCATCCAGAACTACAGGAAAGCTGGATGAGTGGAAATTATACAACTAAAAGTAAAGAGGAAAGCACATTGAGACTCAGAGGAGCTGCAAAAGGCTGAATGAAGTACAGAGACGCCGGGCGGCTGAGTGCATGGGCCGCTGACTGTGTGGCTGTCTTTCTAAAGTGGGAGGGAGATGGAAGCTCCCAACTGCACTGAACTCCAGTCCCAGGAGAGACTCAGGGAAACCAGACTCATTCAGGGGGAATCTGACGGTCAGGAAAAGAGAAAAAACACTGAGACTCAGGGGAACTGTGGAAGGCAGAGGTCCGGAGGCACCCACGCACAGAGAGGACTGACTGCTGAGTGCACGGGCAGTTGACTGTGAGGCTGGCTTTCTAAAGTGAGAGGGAGACAGAAGCTCCCAGGTCCGGGAGAGTTTCTGGGAATCCAAACTCATTCTGGGAGAAACTAGACTATCTGGCAGTGGGTAAAACTTGAGGGTGGCTTTTTCTCAGAGGTGCTTGCAGTGATTACTGAGAGACACTGAGACACAGGGGCCTTATAGGGCAGGGATGACGGGAAGCCAAGGTTGTCTGCTCTGCCCTGAGACTCCATCCTATCCAAGCTGAGCACAAAGGCTTTTGCAATTTTGCAAGTCTTGTCTCATAAGGGCACCTCTAGCACAGAAGTTCTCCCAGCATAGACACAGCTGATCCTCACAGCCAATTGGTCAATTCCTCCCAGTGATACCAACAACAATCAAGGCTTAACTACAAAAAGGCTGTACACACAGTCTACAAAGGGGTGCACCAAGAGTGTCCACCTCAGGCAACTACGGAGGCTGAGCCACTGGGCTCTATAGGACACCTAGCACACAAAGCCACTCTATCAACTCAGGGAAGCAGTGAAAATGTGGAAACAAAGAAACAGATCACAAAGGAAAGAAATGGAGGAAAGCAAACAACTGGATATAGAGTTCAAAACCACAGTTAAAAGGTTTTTCAAGAATTTCCTAGAAAAGGCTGATAAATTTGATAAGACCCTTGAGGATATGAAAAAGGACCAACTAGAAATTAAACATACACTGACTGAAATAAAAAGTATATACAGAGACCTAACAGCAGATTAGAGGATCGCAAGAATCAAATAAAAAATCTGAAATTCAAAGAAGCAAAAAACACTCAACCGGAAAATCAAAAAGAAAAAAAAGAATCCAAAAATTTGAAGATAGTGTAAGGAGCCTCTGGGACAACTTCAAGTGTACCAACATCCGAATTATGAGGGTGCCAGAAGAGAGAGAGCAAGATACTAAAAACCTATTTGAAGAAATAATGACTGAAAACTTCCCCCACCTGGTGAAAGAAATAGACTTACAAGTCCAGGAAGTATAAAGAAACCCAAACAAAAGGAATTCAAAGAGGACTACACCAAGACACATCATAATTAAAATGCCAAGAGCAAAAGACAAAGAGAGAATCTTAAAAGCAGCAAGAGAAAAACAGTTAATTACCTACAAGGAAGCACCCATATGATTGTCAGCTGATTTCTCAACAGAAACGATGCAGGCCAGATGGGAGTGGCAAGAAATATTCAAAGTGATGAATAGAAAGAACCTACAACCAAGATTACTCTACTCAGCAAAGCTATCATTCAGAATTGAAGGGCAGATAAAGAACTTCATATAGTTCATCACCACCAAATCAGTATTATATGAAATGCTGAAAGGTATTCTTTAAAAAGGAAGAAGAAAAAGGTAAAGATAAAAATTATGAACAACAAATATATATCAGCAAGTGAATCTAAAAATCAACTGAATAAAAAGTCTGATGAACAGAATAAACTCGTGAATACAATAGAATCGGGTATAGAAAGGGAGTGGACTGACAATTCTGAGGGGAAAAGGGTGTGGGGGGTGTGGGAAGATACTGGAGAAAAATTGTACACCTATAAATAAGGGCAGCGGGGGGGAGGTAAGGGCAGAGGGTGGGGTGGGAACCAGGTAGAGGGGAGCTATGGGGGGAAAAGAGGAACAATTGTAATAATCTGTACAATAAAGATTTATTGAATTAAAAATATGCAAAAAAAAAGAAACACAAAAAGGGCAAAGTGATGATAATATAGGGAGTAGGTAGTTGAACAAAAAATTCACTGTATTATTCTTATCTTTGGATAATATATGTTTCCATATATAAAAGTTGTTTTTTGGGGGAGCTAATAAATTACTGTTAAATCATATAAGCATCTTTTAAGTATGATACTCTTTCTCAAAGCACAGATTTTCTTGTTGCCAGGATAAGCTAATATTTTCTGTGTTTATTAAAAGCCTTGGTTAAGACTTTATTTTCACCTTTAGGAAGCACACCCAGAGAAACGAATAGTCAAATTGTTTCAAATGTAGAGCTGATGAATTCAAATATGGTTAAAGGAGCTATTTTCTAGTAGCAGGAAAAAGAGATTTTTGTTACTTTGGTGATCAGATTTTTTTGGGGTGTGGCTATGGGATGAACCTGAATTCTGAAGCATAACTTCTTAGCACTTATTTCCTTTTAAAATTATTTAACTTGTAAATCTTAGCAGTTTGACACATATACATTCACACAACTACCCTTTATGCTTTGCTAAAGGTATATTTCAATGTTATTTTAGAAGACAAGCTGTTTCATTATTCTTTGCTGTATGTGTGAGCCTGAATGGCCATAAAAATTACATACATACATGTTCTGGGAACAATTTTTATGTGAACTTGCTTTATCATTTACGAATAACATCTAACTTGGGAATAACACCTCCCTATATTATGAATGCAGTTAGGAAAATAAAATTACCTCTATCTATTTAAAATGATCTAATTCATAGCAGCTCAACATGGGCCTTGTGTGATTACTAGAAATATTTTGAAATGGCATTCTTGAAAGTAATGATCATTTGGACAGCAGGCATTCTGAAAGCCTTGAGCACACTATTGTGCTATGAGGTGCAATTTTTAAAAAAATATATATTTTATTGATTTTTTACAGAGAGGAAGGGAGAGAGATAGAAGGTCAGAAAGATCGATGAGAGAGACATCGATCAGCTGCCTCCTGCATGCCCCACAATGGAGATGTGCCCGCAGGCAAGGTACATGCCCCCCACCGGAATCGAACCTGGGACCCTTCAGTCCGCAGGCCGACACTCTATCCACTGAGCCAAACCGATCTCGGCTGAGGTGCAATTTTTGAAGATATGCATGATCATTATCTTTTGTCTTTTGTCATATCCAATAGTTTCAATTTACAACCACCACAGGCCACATCAGAAAGACAGATGCTCTAAAAGAAGCTAGTCCTCCAACAAAGATACCCTCTGAAACACCAGTGGGTCACAAAATTGGAATGACCCATTCTTATTAAAAAAATAATAAGCAGTAGAGATCCAGTGTGATACGGATGGTCTAATACCATTACTTCTGTCTCAAGAAAGAGAGCCCAAAATGTAAGTGTGATGCAGAATGTATAAAAAAGGATCCTGAAGACTCTGAGGGCCAGAAGTGGTGACTCAGTATGGGAATTTAAATTTAATTCTTGGTGATGCTTATGTAAAGAAAGTGATTTGGAGGAAGACTTGAATAAAATTTTTTACTCTGAGAAATAATGAATTGAATGACAGCTATATGAGTGAGTGGCAGGTATGCATGTTATACCAATTTCTGATTTATACTTTGTTTTTTTTTTATTTTTTCACTTAAAAAAAAACTGAGGCAATGTTAGAGCTGGAATAAATAAAGTTTTCTGAATCTTTTACTCTTTTGTCCGTTTCTACCTACAATTTAACCCCTTTCTGCTAAAAAATGTTTTTGCCAAACTGAAGAAGTCATTGTTTTAATCAGATTTGATTTATAAATTAAACTTCAGTTTACTAATACTTTACCAGATTTCATAATCTCATTTTCAAACAATCTAATGGCATTCAACAATTATTTGGTAATTAGAAATTATATTTGAAAGTGACACTAAGTAGTGTAAAAAGTTAAAATTGATTTTTTACAATGTCAAAAATGGCCTACTTTAGAAGATATAGCTTACTCTATATGAAAGAATAAATTATGTTTAAATATATTTATTGGAGCATTTAGTCCAGTGGGAACAAATAACTGAATTAGCCAGATGTCCTATTAATATAGAACATTTGAATCAATCATCACAAATAGGAAAAATCTGACTGCTGATTAAGCAGAACTGCCAACTACAAGATATATTCGTAGAGTGTCAGCACAATATGTGAAAGGGCCTTCACTTTCACTTTCAGTAAGTCCATTTCACACTCAAGGAATTCTCTTTTGGCCTACCTGGTTTGGCTCAGTGGATAGAGCCTTGGCCTGCTGACTGAAGGATCCTGGGTTCCATTCTGGTCAGTGGCACATGCCTGGATTTCAGGCTTGGTCCCCAGAGTGGGACATGCAGGAGGCAGCTGTTCAATGGTTCTCTCTCATCATTGATGTTTTCATCTTTCTCTCCCTCTCCCTTCTTCTCTGAAATCAATAAAAATATGTTTAAAATAATTCTGTTCCTTGAATTTGAACTGAACTTACTGACTTGCCATAGAATATGGTAAACAATATGGAATGTCACTTTCAGGTTAGGTGAAAAAAAAAACATGGTTTCCTTCTTGGATGTTCTCTCGTTTTTTTTTCTTGAGTCTTTTAATCTAGGCAGAAACAAGTTGCTATGTTGTAAGGCAGATCTATGTGGATATACAAATGAGTGAACTTGTTTGCAGGTGTTTTGTGGATTGCCAACATCTACTCAGTGCACATTCAAAGAGCATCCTTCCCCAGTCCAGTTCTATGATGAAAACATGGCCCCAGGCAACAGACCCTGAGCCAGAGGCACCAAGTTAAGCTGTACATGCAACCCTGATTCACAGGAACTAGGAGATAATAAATGTTTGCTGTGCAGCAATAGATAACCAATACACCACATTGAAAATTCATGAACTACTATTAACTTATCAAACCACCTGTCACTTCTTTATTTAAAGATATAATTTTCAAATGTATTCTTAATAAAGACAATGGGAATTGGGTAATGCAGATATTCTAACATTTGAAATTTGTTTATTTTGTATATTATTGTTATTTTAGGGAGAAGTTGTGTTTGAAAATGAATAGGAAAGTCTTATATTTGTTAAGTCTTATGTTTGTTAGAGTATATTTGGTTGCTAAATTTGAGGTGTACTTACATCCAAGAAAGTAAAGATGAAAAACTTACAAATATAAATTAGAAAATGATGAGATGAAATGTATTTAGTTAAAATGACTGTTCTATATTTTGATATATCAGATCATCTTTGCATATCTCTCTGCCTAAAATTAATATTGTATAGCTATTTACAGCATATAGTTGGATATGTTACTTATATCCAGAACAGGGTTTTTCTGGCCCTCCCTTACAACTTACTTTATGCCTATTATTTGTAAAGATAAAGAGGTAAAATAGAAATATGTTTATAAGCATATTAGAATACAGATAAATGACTATTTTATGTGACAACATGCTGTCTTTTAACAAATTATAAAGGAAACCAACTCAAGGAATTCTCTTTTGCCTTAGCAAAATGTTTGTAGCATTTGAGTATATGTCAATATCTGAATGGCAATAGATTGATTATAATAGTTTCCACAAGTTATCTCAAAGCACCTTTCCAGAGTAAAATTCTAATTTCTGAAGCAGTTCCTAAATAGGGTAACAACTGTCATCTTTATGAAAACTGCACTTGACATGAAACCTCTATTAATGAAACAGATGTAGCATACTATGAAAAGGATACAATGACATATGCATATGCTCCTCCCCTCTCAATTCACAGAGAAAACCCATGCCTTTGGTCAGGATGATAGTTTAGCTGGATCCAACAGCCACCTCTCCCCTCACAGACCACTGCACTGATTTTTCCAGTGGCTGCCACTATTCTCTGGTTTTGTCTCCACTTATAAAAAGGAAACAGATGCTGAATTTCTCTGAAATGGGAGTCAAAATACATGTCAAGGAATTGAGACAAAACCTATGGCCATTAAAAAAATATTTTTATTGATTTTTAGAGAGGAAGGTAGATGGAGAGAAATAGAAACATCAATGATGAGAGAGAATCATTGATAGGGTGCCTTTTGCAGGCCCCACACCGGGGATTCAGCCTGCAACCTGGGTATGTGCCCCAACTGGGAATTGAACTATGACCTCCTAGTTCATAGGTAGACGCTCAACCACTGTGCCATGCTGGTCAGGTGAATGTAGGCCATTTTGGAATAAAGAGTAGAGAAAGCCAGTGTGCTTGGCTTCCTGGCTGAAGTCCTCCTGATTTACCAATTACTTAGGCTGGTCTTGTAGCCAGAATTCTAGCAACTGTCCATGGCAGTCTGAAAGCTGGCTTGACTGCTTCTAGGTAGCTGTATTAGAGTAACCTTAGGTACACAGAATACATCAAGAACTCTTTAATTTTCTTTCCTTTCTTTTCTTTCTTTGTAGTGTATTCTGTGTATTTAGCAACATTTTGAACCTGGGCTTTACTTTGCAACAAAGCACTGAAATGCCAGGCTTAATGAGAAAGGAAGCATCATGCAGAATGTGAGCATTTGTGCTCCTTTGGAAAAGCATCTTCCTAACCAGTCTAATCTGAATCTGAAATGAATCTTTATTCCTCCTCTCTGCTAGTGAAGTGAATGAGCTGTGGGAAGGTCAGCGGAAGCTGACTCAAAGAAACAGCTAAATCAGTGACTAAATGTCTTGACATAACATGAAATAAAACGCAATAGTCACAATATTCTGTATTTAATTATTGCTTTCTTCCAGAGCATTAGCAGCCTTCTTCTCTAGCACCTCACTGATGTGACAGAGAGCAGTGAGGTGCTCAAAACCCTGGATGTGGGACAGGTTGATACAGAACTTTGGCACCGGTTGCTTCAACAGCATTGTCTAAAAACTGCCATACTTCGTCATTTCACTAAGTCACAAATTTGAATTGTGTGCCCTGGGTGTTACATATGGAGAATGACTCACCTAGCTTTTGTGGGAATCTTGCCTAGTTTTCAAATCTGCAGCTCAAGAAAGTTTCAGTGGGTCATACTAGAATTCAGTATTGCTTGGAATTTGAGAATTTGGAAAAGCATGAAGTTCTTAAGGTTAATAAAAATAGCAGGGACTGAGGAGAATCCAAGATGGTGGCATAGGTAAACACCTACACTGCTGCCTCGCACAACAATTTCAAAACTACAACTAAAAGACAGAACAGACATCATCCAGAACCACAGGAAAGCTGGCTGAGTGGAAGTTCTACAGCTAGAGGGAAAGAGAGGGGCTCACGGAGATCCAGAGGAGCTGCAAAAAGCCGAGGTACGGAGATGCACGCGCTGAGAGAGTGGGTGCCGGAGAACCTGGCTGGCTTCCTCTGGCGGGAGGGAAACGAACACTCCCAAAGGCATTGAACCCCTTATCGTACGACACTAAACCCAGATCCAGCTGAAACTCATACGGGGGGAGTTTGGACTGTGAAAAGGGAGAAGTGCATGGAAATTTAGGGGGGTCGCAAAGGATCGGAGGTCTGGTCGCGCACGGCACCACGCGGAGGACAGATTGCTGATTGCGCCGCTGGCTTTCGCGAGTGGGCGGGAGACAGACCCTCCCAACTGCGCCACTTCTGACTCCACTAAGCCCCTGTTTCGGGCGAAACCCTGGAGACCTAGACTCCTGTGGTCCTGGTGCTCAGGGCAGCTGGAAAGGCAGCGGTTAGAGGCACTGCGGGTGCACGCACAAGGACCGCTCCAGCCATTACCGAGTCAAGAGAGACTCAGAGGCCGTGGAGGGCGGGGCCGACTGGAAGGCAAGGCGGTCCCTTAAACCCTGAGACTCCACCCCTCCCAAGCTCAACAGAGGCTTCTGTGGCTGAATTCAGCACAGAAGTTTCCCTGGCATAGTGAAAATGCCGAGACAAGGGAAGGGATTACAAGCAAAAGAAATGGAGGAAAAAAAAAACGACTGGATATAGAGTTCAAAACCACGCTTATAAGGTTTTTCAAGAATATGCTAGAAAAGATGGATAAATTTGGTGAGACCCAAGAGGAGATGAAAAAGGACCAACTAGAAATTAAACATACACTCACTGAAGTAAAAACTATTATACAGAGTCCTAACAGCAGACTAGAGAAAGGCAAGGATCAAGTCAAAAATTTGAAATATAAAGAAGCAGAAAACATTCAACTGGAAAAGCAAGAAGAGAAAAGAATCCAAAAATGTGAAGATAATGTAAGGAGCCTCTGGGACAGCTTCAAGCGTACCAACATCAGGATTGTGGGGGTGCCAGAAGAAGAGAGAGAGCAAGATACTGAAAACCTATTTAAGGAAATAATGACTGAAAACTTCCCACATCTGGTAAAAGAAATAGACTTACAAGTCCAGGAAGCACACAGAACCCCAAAGAAAAGGAATCCAAAGAGGACTACACCAAGACACATCATAATTAAAATACCAAGAGCAAAAGACAAAGAGAATATTAAAAGCAGCAAGAGAAAAACAGTTCATTACCTACAAGGGAGCACCCATACAACTGTCAGCTGATTTCTCAACAGAAACGATGCAGGCCAGACGGGAGTGGCAAGAAATATTCAACGTGATGAACAGCAAGAACCTACAACCAAGAATAATCTATCCAGCAAAGCTATCATTCAGAATTGAAGGGCAGATAAAGACCTTCACAGAGAAGAAAAAGCTAAAGGAGTTCATCAACTCCAAACCAGTATTATATGAAATGCTAAAAGGTACTCTTTTAGAAGAGGAAGAAGAAAAAGGTAAAAGACAAAAAATTATGAACAACAAATACACATCTATCAACAAGTGAATCTAAAAATTAAGTGAATTAAAAATTTGATCAACAGAATAAACTGGTGAATATAATAGAATTAGGAGCACAGAAAGGGAGTAGACTGATAATTCTCAGGAGGACAAAAATCATAAAGCATCAAACAGACTGTGAAATTACAGCAGAAAGATTAAAGTTAGGTGAGGTAGATTAGTTATCAATCAAAGGACTTGTATGCATGCATATAAGCATAACCCATGATCACAGACACTGGGGGCTTGGGGTATGCCTGGGAGGGAGGGGGGCAATGGGGAGATATGTATAAAAAATTAATAAAAATTAATTTTAAAAAATAGCAGGGACTAACAGGCAGGTGGAGTTCAGGCTGCCAGGGATCCTCTCAGATATCAGTAGAACTATCTTCCAGGATTGAGTATCTAACTGTGGGAAACCAAATATTGTTCTCACTAAATGGATGTAAATGGGAAGCCAGAAGGCTGGCCAACCTTAATTGCTCTGAAAGGTCAGAGCTGATTACTCATTGTTTATCTGTTTGTATCATGTTAATTTCTGTTATTTCCTGCCTAAAAGTTAGGAGTGTGTCCCAAAGCCTTAATAAAAGGGAGAAAAAGGCCAGAGCAAACTAGCCCCCTGCCTGGCCCCCCAATGTCGCCAAATTAATGTTTTCTGGTCTCTCCTTTTGTTTGTGTGCGGCCTCCTTCAGAACCCAAACCCTGAACCCTGAACCACGCGGGACGTGGAAAGAGGTTCCCATATCTAACTTATGTAAAATTCTAGGGAGAAATTAGGCCTTTATGATTGGCTTAGAACATTCTTTACATTTAGAGACCTGGACATAAACGAACCCAAAGCAAGACTGTTTTCTTTAAAAAAAAAAAAAAGATATATTTTTTATTAATTTCAGAGAGGAAGGGAGAGAGAGAGAGAGAAACATCAATGATGAGAGAGAAAAACTGATTGTCTGCCTCCTGCATGCCCTATACTGGGGAACAAGCCCGCAACTTGGGCATGTGCCCTGACCAGGAATCAAATCATGACCTCCTGGCTCATCAATTGATGCTCAATCACTGAGCCATGCCGGCTGGGCAAGGCTGTTTTCTTGACTGAAGATCTATCAAAAGTAAGCTTTTATACCTCTCTTCATACCCTATTATTTGAATGTTGTTCTCCAGAGGGAAGAGAGTGGCCAGAGGGTGTCTGGTGGTCACAGGTTTAAGTTTATAGGCAATGTGAACTTTTATGGTCTTGTTTTGTGCTCTAAGTCTACTTCAGAACACTTGTTGACATTGACATGGTCCTTAAAAAATCCTGATGCATCCTGATTGCTGCAGATATTCAATTTTTTCTCTTAAAAAATTTCCAACATATTTTACATTTCAAACAATATTCAGTTGTTTCTTGAGAAGCAATAGCAGTGGCAATATGCAAACATTACACTGGGACCATTAAAGAGGTAATGTTTTCAGCAGATGTTTGTAAATAAAAGATAAGCAAAAGACAGTTTTGGGAATATTATTGCACTGTTTGTTTATGATTCTTGATGGACACCCACAGTCTATACTGTTTTACTTTAGATTTATAGAAGCCAAATTATGTAATGAACTGAGAATAAAAAAAGAGAAAGAAAGAGTTATATTATGCTTGGCAGTGACAACAATATGTTGAAAAATATGTGTGCTAATGGCAGATCACAAGTGGACAAAATAAATCTCTGTATCTTGGCCAAGAGTTGTCAATGGTAAAATCACGATCTTGCTCTTAAATTAACAGACTACTAAAAAAATTCTTGTCAATTTACTGCACTCAAGTTTGTTGGCTAAGAACTTTATGTGAGTATTGATGATGTAATATTGTCTCCCCCAATTTTTTTTTCTCCATTGAACTTTGATAACCTTTCTGGGACCTGAAAAATACCTATATTGCAGTGGAAAAATCAAGACAATCATTAAGTCTCTCTCTCAGAAGACAAGCAGAACAGAATTATAATATTACTGAATGGTCTTAAATGACAAATTTTAAATAGTTTTCTAACTCAACCATTCCTTGGAAGTTCAAGGGAACTTTATGGGAAATGTCACCCTCCCAGAAAGCACAGGGTATTTGTTTGCTTTATAACAATGCAATCCGCTCTTCTAACCTGGTACAGTAAGGCGCATGTTTCTTGGATTCATGGGACACCAAAAGCAGGGGTGAGCCTTGCTCTGTTATTTCCCATTAATGGCCCTTGGGAAGGGACATCATCTCAGTCCATGTGGATCCTCCTTCCTCTGTGACTGCTCAGTTATGGTGCGTACACGTAGCATCAGTCAGGATCAGAAGCATAAACTGAATTGACATAAGTTCAATTCAAAAATCCTAACTCAATTTGACAGAAGTTGAATTTAAAAATATATAGGCAACCCACGATTGACTGTGATCCTTTTAAGCTGTTTAAATAGAAAGGTTTGGGCATGGTAAATCATTTGAGGAAGATTTTTAGGAAAGGTTTAGCTGTATGTCAAAAATTCACCTGAGTTTCTAGAAAAATGTAACTATTATTAAAATAATTCTTCTCTAGCATTTTTCTTCTAAAAATTGCTCATGGCAGCAATTATAGTAACTTATTTATATGTTTGCCCTCAGGTGAATATTCAATAAGTAGATATCCTTAATGAAAAATTCTAATGTTCAACTTATTTTTAAAATTTTTATATCACCTTTTAATGTATCCTTAATTTATAGATGTCTTATTTTTTCATGTCATATTTTTAGCATCACATATAATTATTGTTCAGGGGGAAGATAACCTTTCAAATATAAGGCTTTCAAATCTTCTTACACGCCCTGAATAAATCACTCAGTTACAGCAGAATCTCCCCAGCAACTAAGTCTTGTTCTCATATTAAGGGATATAATTTTAAACACAGCTCTGTGAACATTGTCTTCCCATAAATACTTAAGTGTTGTGTTAGTACTGATTTTCTTAAAGCTCTTTTTTAAAGCTCTTCCTAGAAGCCCATGATGTGGCTGGGTTTAGCAGGATTTGGGTCCTCTGCTATGTGCTCACTTAGTATTTGGAGGATGACTGTGATACATGACTGCACTCATGTAATTACTACTGTAATTCAGTATCCCTGTTACTAAACTGTGAGATCCGCCTTTTCTCACTTACATGTTACAATGTACATGTACAGAGAACCGCAGCAATATTCTGTAGAAAGTTTTCTGTTACTTTTACTTCACCAAAAATTTCAGAAGCTATAAAGTTGGTGAAAGGATGAATTCTTGGGGAAAATTTTCAAGAAGGGGGAGGTGATGTCATGTGGCTGCTGTTCTGACTTCACGGTAAATTCACTTTTCAGGGACTGTGTGTGTCCTGACTGAATGAAGATGAGCATGCCAATCCCCATTTCTCCTCCTCTCCCTCCCCTTCCTCCTCCTTCTCCTCCTCCTTTTCTCCTCTTCCTCCTCTTTTTCTTTCTTTTCAAGGTGAAAGCCATGTTTAGTGAAGAAGTATGTAACAGTAGAACAAAAACTGGAGAAATGTTAGGAGGCTCATATCCAGAGTGACTGTGAATCTTGGGACAAGTAACTCATTTTCTTATGTGAAAAACTCAGTCTATGAATTTAGTTTCAGAACTAGGAAACACTGTATCTCTCCTCTTGCATCATAGTCATGTCCAGAATTTTCTTCTATCATCATCTCCATTTTCTTATCTCAGCTCAATGAGCCACTCATTCAGACACTGTAGCAGATGCTATTTGTGCTCCACTCACATCCCCTCAACCCACCCTGACTTCACCTGCAGGGAATATCCCAGGGATTTACTGAGTCTCTGTGGGAGGCTTTCTCTGGCCCTATGCGTGTGCTTTATCCTCAGATGGGCCGCACCAGGAGTGCTGGTGTCAGCTCTCCTGGGGCAGTCCCTAACCAATGGAGTATGGGAGTGGGAAATAGCCCAGCCACCTTGCTCTACAGGAACTGACGCTGAGGAAATGTTCTTTACTGTCCCCAGTAGGAATAGGTTCTTTACTACAGAGCAACATGACTTATGAGCTATCTTTCCCTGTCTTATATCCCCATTCCTTCACTCTGTTGCCTGCAACAACTTTTAAAACAAACTCCATGCACCCAAATCTTTATCGAAGGCTCTGCATAGGAGCTAATACTTGTTTTGTCTGAGGTATACTGCTCCCTACTTCTGGGACAGCAATGCTGGTTTGCATATTTAAGTCATCACAGTGTCTTGGGTCAATACACAAACTTTCTGTTCCCTGTTTGTTAGCATTGGGTTTGTGTTCCTTACACAATCACTATCTGCTCAAGAGACAGTACTGTGGCCCATGCTCTTCTTTCTGCCTGGAATTCCCTGCTCTTCTTGTGCCTTTCTCCATGGCACTGCTCTCCTCCCTCCTACAAACCAAAAATCACAGTTAACTAACTTTAGCTCATCCTTCTGGCCTCATCTTAACATCCCCCCCACAGTCTTCCTACACATTTCAAAGATAATGGTCACTCTCCACCCCACTTGTTCCAGTTACATCCTGTAGGTAGATTATAATGTTAATTACATTGTAAATACCAATGGAATATTTCTTTTTCCTAGTGACATGATGACCTGCATGTTGCTTTTGTTCACCCTTATAATTTCAGGGTTAAGCACGTTCTCCAGCCTCTAACAGACACTAAACATATATTTATTAAAGAGTGAATAATTTGGACCTGAGAAATCACCTATTGCAAACCTCCATGCTGTAGATGAGAAGATCAGTGCCCCAAAGGTAAAATAATTAGGATGGAGAGTGGAACGAGAATTCAGAACCACTAACTCCTGGTCCAGTGATTATATTATCTGATGTACTGTGTGATACTTCTTCCTTTTCTTACCCATTTCCCTAACTGACAGCCTTCATGTGCAATGACCCCACTGACCAGAGAGAGAGAGGCATGGGCCCATGCTCAGAAGATGTCCTGCAATTGGGATTTAATGCTCTGTGACAGGTGTCTTAAGATTCTGAATAATGACACCTTTGAATTTTCATTTTGCAAGTAAAATACTGTGGGACAATGGAGCAAGTACAGGGGTTTGGAGCCTTAATTCACAGCATCCCTCCTCCCTGTAGCCTTCCTGGATGGTTATCCCTGCACCCTAACTCCCTGGAGTACTGGGTCCTTCTTTCCTTCTACTCCACCCTGTGACTTTTGCTGGCCTCAGTCCCAGAAAGGGGCCTGGGTGTGGGATGCAGGGAAGGTCAGGGTGGGCATGAGGCCCTTGCTCTGTCCATGGGCCTGGAATGACAATAACTGTCCCCACTCTAGCCAGATTAGCAGCATCTGCCCTGTGGTCTAACTGCTGGAGGCTTTCTATTGCCTCTTGCCCACCTTAATCCTGATGCAAGTGCTTCCCAACTTGTCTGTTGTGGTGAGGAGCCCATGGACCAGAGATGCACTGGACTTGACTTCTCCAGGCCCTGTCCCCTTCAAGACACAGCTCCCAGATCTTCTGCAGGCCCAGGTAGCTCATGTGCAGCCTGCATCACTGGACAGCACCACACCTGTGTCACCTGTGAGGGCTCACATTTGCTCCCACAATTCTTCTGCATAGAACACTTCCTAGGCTGGCTCTGTCGCTAGAATGGAGTGGGGATCCTTTCTTATTTCTTTCAGATTTTCTGAGTCTGGCTTGTGTTTCTCTCTCCTAGCGGGCTTATGATACTACCCTCTGGGAAAGAGCCATATAATATGAATTGTTTAATTTTGACAATTCCATGTATAAGTCAACTCTTTGATATTTGCATTTTAAATAGCATCAGATAATATAAATATGAATAGTACAATCATGTTGATAATTTTAAATGTTAGTTTTTCTTTACTGAAAATGGCATAAAATAACAAATAAAGAATAAATGGTGCCCTGGCTGGTGTGGGTCAACTGGTCAAGTATCATCCGACACACTAAAATGTTGCTGGTTTGATTCCCAGTCAGGGCACATGCCCAGGGTTTTTAACATGAACTTTCATTGCAAAGCAGCAAAGCAGACAGACTGTTTCGCCACAAGATTATGAAACAAGAGCTGTATTCAGCTAAAGTCTAATTCCCAAAGTAACTCATACAGTGCCATTCCCTAAATAGATGCTCAGTTACTGTGAAAAATGATAGTGTAGTCAATGTCTTAACAATAATTTAAGACTGTGATTTTAAATTCCCTTTTCTCTCTCTCTCTCTCTCTCTCTCTCTCTTTTTTGCCCTGATTTCTACTTTTAAATTTACAAATGTGGCTCTGAATGGAAGTTAATGGGACAATTAGTTCTTCCATTTTTACTATTATATTATTTTTACCTTTTTTTTTTTTGCAAGCACCTGTTTAGATTAATTCCATGGCTTTTAAAATGTTTATGCATTTGAAGTGAAATTCAGTATTAACTTTTCTCTAATCATCAGCTTTTGACTTTTTTTCTTTGTGACTTTACACTTTATATTATGTGATATTTCTTGTTTTCTTTACAGAATCAATAGTTTCTGAAAGAAAGAAAAAAATACACTTAGCAAAAGTTATGTAGTTAAAGATATATACTATATACATATATTAAAAAATCTTGCCCAAGTGTTTGAAAAAAAAAATTCCTGGGTTAAACAGTTTTGTGCTGCTTTCAGAAAAGAAGAGTAAGGTTGCCTTTTTGTATTTTTATTTTGGTAATATTAGAAACCATTCCTAAAATAATTAAAGAATTCTCTCTCTTGTAAGACAGAGCAATATCATTCCTTTAGAAGTCTGTAGGAAAAGCCATTGAAGAACACAAAGCTGTTACGAGCCAGAGCCAGGGTTCTCCCAATTTAGCATGCAGCAGGAACACCTGCAGGGCTCACTAAACATTGCCGGGCTTCCCAAGCAGCAGGTCAGAAATGGAGCCTAAGAATTGGCATCTTTAATAAATACGCAGGTGGTGATGATGCTGCCTTCTGGAGACCAGGCTTTATTATTTTTTTAAGTTTATCTTTATTGTTGAAAGCATTACAGATGCCCCACATTCTCCCCCCTGCCATTGACCCCCTCCTCCCTAATTCCATCCTCCCCAGGCCTTCACTGTACTATCCTCTGTGTCCATGGGTTTTGCATATATGCATGCAAGTTCTGTGGTTAGTACCTTCCCCATCTCCCCTCCCTCTGAGAATCTTCAGTCTGTTCTATACTTCCATGTTTCTGGATCTGCTTTGTTTGTCAGTTTACTCTGTTCATTAGATTCCACATACAGTATAAGTAAGATCATGTGATATTTATCTTTCTTTGACCGGCTTATTTCACTTAGCATAATACCCTCTAGGTCCCTTCATGTAGTCTCCAGGGTAAGAGATCCTTTTCTTTTTTCCTTTTTTACTGCTGCATAGTTTTTCATAGTATAAATGTACCACCACTTTTTAATCCACTCATTTACTGATGGGCACTTGGGCTTTTTCTAAGTCTTAGCTATTGTAAATAATGCTGCTATGAACATAGGGGTGCATACATTCTTTCTGATTGGTGTTTCAGGGTTCTTAGGATATATTCTTAAAAGTGGGGTCACTGGTTCAAATGGCAGTTTCCATTTTTAATTTTTTGAGGAAACTCCACACTCTTTTCCATAGTGTTTGCACCAGCCTACATTCCCACCGGTTCCCCTTTCTCCACATCCTCACCAGCACTTGTCATTTGCTCATTTATTGATGATAGCCATTCTGACAGGTGTGAGGTTGTACCTCATTGTTGTTTTGATTTGCATCTCTCTGATGATTAGTGACATTGAGTATTTTTTTTATATGTCTCTTGGCCATTTGTATATCTTCTTTGGAGAAGTGTCTATTTAGGTCTTTCTATTTTTTAATTGTGTTATTTGGCTTTCTTTTGATGAGTTGTATGAAAACTTTATACATTTTGGAAATTAACCTCTTATCAGATGTATCATCAGCAAATAATGTTCTCCTATACTGTGGGTGCCCTTTTCATTTTGATGTTGCTTTATTTTGCTCTTTAAAGCCTACTGCTTTCCTCTCAGTGGGGACTACTTCTAAGGTAGCTTTTATGGCATAATAAATTGCTAGTCTCCAAAAACTTCAAAAATAAAATTTCTGAAAACCCAAATCTATTACTAAATGAATGTAATTTCTAAAACTAATTTGAGATGAGTTATTTTTTTATCTACAGAACTTTGTGTATGTAGTAAAAAAAAACAAAACTCATCAGAATAGTATCACATAGCTGTGCATTTTTAAATACTGCCTTTAGCATTCTCCAACAGCTAAAGTTATTTCCAGCATGTTCATTAGCATATTCCAAGAATGCTCACTGGATGCTTACTGTGTGCCAGTTTCCTGGGAGAGATACACTAGTGCACAGCATAGATATGGAGCTTACATATATATTTCTATGACTGTAGCATCCATCTTATATAAAAACTCCTGTTTGAAATTTTAACCCTGCTATTTGGCTTCTGTAAATGCTTGCTTGCTTAAATAATAAGAAAAATAAGACTATTCCCACTTCAGAAAGACCATTAACCTTACCCAGACAAAATTATCAGTGCTGGCACCAGGCCAAGCCTTTGGTTGAGGTCTCAAGGCCCCAGCACATAGGGGCTCTTTAAGAACTTGCAAAGAGGGCTGGAAACACCCCTAATTTGGGAGACAAAGAAGGTAAAACATATAAGTAGGGAAAGTTCCTCCATGTTGGGGTCCAGAATTTGAGAGACATTTTCCTCTGGACCTGGGTATAATAAATGTAACTCCATCTCTCTAAGTATTGCTTGGTTCTTCTCCAGTTTTCTGTAATATGACAATGCACCTGCTACAGTATACTGACTCTTACAGCCATTTGAAAGCAGAGCAGGTTCAACATGAGAGTTGTGCATAACATTTTGTCTTCAATGTTTCTTATAATTAGAGAACTCCATAATATAAAATACTATGACAACACTGCATTTGAATATTTGAGGAAATAAAATTTTTAACAAATTTTGCTTAATTCTGAAAACTGATTAACGGATGGAATATGAAATTAATGGCAGGAAGTTGGCTATTTCCTAGTGTTAGCTGGGATTCTTCTCTTCTTAGAGCAGTTCATGTGTAGTAGCTAATTATTCCTAGCCACTACTGTCTACATTTAGATACAGAGCTCTTATGTATTACCTATTTGCTAAGCTGTTCATTAACATTAAAACATTTCTAAGCTATGCACACATACATTATATATGTATACACACACATACTATATATATATATATATATATATATATATATATATATTTACTTATTTATTCTCTGTGATAATCTATGAGATAGGAGCTGTTGATATACCTATTTTATAGATTAAGAAATAGGCCCAGAGTGGTCAAAATGCTTGTCCAAGCTGAACAGCAGATCAGATGAGTGATAGAGCCAGGAACAGATTTCAGCAGTCTGGCTCCAGAAACTATTCTTTTTTAAAAAATATATATTTTATTGATTTTTTACAGAGAGGGATGGAGAAGGATAGACAGTTAGAAACATCAATCAGCTGTCTCCTGCACACCCGCTACTGGGGATGTGTCCGGAACCAAGGTAAATGCCCTTGACCAGAATCAAACCTGGGACCCTTTAGTCCGCAGGCTGATGCTCTATTCACTGAGCCAAACCAGTTAGGGCAGAACTTATTCTTTTTACCACTAACCTTTCCTGACCTATATGATGTTTCTGGTACTTGTCATTTATTATAATGCTTTAACTTATAGTTTGCTTTTTAATAGCACATATCTTTCTTTTTCATTTAATATTAAGGTCTTTGAGGGAAATTCGAGGTCTAACACCTTTTATATTCTATTAAAGGTCTGATATATGAAATTCATGCAAAAGTAGGCCTTCATAGCTACAGCGGCTGCCTGGATCCTCCCCTGCAGTGGGGGGCTGCTGACTGGATCTAGTGGCTGCAGCCCCAGCTTCATCCTGAAAGGATGTCCGGTCTAATTAGCCTATTATGCTTTTATTATTATAGATAAAGTGTCAAACACAATATTTTGTGTGTAATAGGTATTTAATACTTTTTTTAAAAAAAATAGATTTTATTGATTTTTTACAGAGAGGCAGGGAGAGAGATAGAAAGTTAGAAACATCGATGAGAGAGAGACATTGATCAGCCGCCTCCTGCACACCCCACTGTGGAGATGTGCCCGCAAGCAAGGTACATGCCCCCAACCGGAATCGAACCTGGGACCTTCCAGTCCGAAAGCCGACGCTCTATCCACTGAGCCAAACCTGTCTCGGCAGTATTAATACTTTTCAATGGATAGATTGGTGAAACCCAATGGTATAATATTAAAAATTATAAATCTCTATTTCTCTAGATTGATTGATTGATAGGGCAAGCTGGAAATGTGTTTATTTTCTTCCTTAAAATATAACTATAAATCTTCTATATACACCTAGATCAAAGAATACAGTTATATGAATTCATTTGCTATGGAAGACATTACCATTAGTTTAACAGTCAGGCTGGCCTCAAAATTAGAAAAGGGATTAGAAAAACAAAATATTTTTAAGCTAGATGGAAACCCAGATATCCTCTCATCCAGTCCCCCATTTTACCTATTAAGTAGCAGGGGAAGAGAGCTGTCAAGTTTCATAGTGTAGGTCATCTGAACTGTTAATGATCACTGGAAAAAACTATCTACATTTTCTGTTGGTTTGAAAACAGATCCTTTACCAGGAGGGCGAGGAGAGACTGAAGAAAGAGACAGACCACTCCAGATTAGAGGGTGGCAGTTTTAATAAGCAAGGAAACACGTATAAGGCTTGGCTTGGCAGCTACAAGATGAGTAAATTTCTCTACCCACCCACAGAATCTTTAAAGTTTATATAGAGGCCTTAACTAGATGATCTCAATAACATATTGCTCTCTCAAGGCTGGGTTTTTAAAAGGAGCTACGGCTGTGGGAAGTAGTAGGCACTGGAGGGGGTGAGAAACCTCCAATTGCCTGGGTCTAGTTCACAGGTCAACTGGAGGTCACGTCCTCTGGATGACCTCATCCAATAGCTTTCTATTCTAATTTTAGGCCTTTTCCCCCCTAATATAACTTATTTATTTTTTTAAGACAATACTTTCTGGGCTAGTGTAGACATATGTTTTAAAATAAGTTTCATCCTGGCCTGTGTGGCTCAGTTAGTTGAGCATTGTCCCATGCATCTAGAGGTTTCAGGTTCTATTCCAGGTCAGGGCACAGGCCCAGTTTGCAGGCTAGATCCCCAGTAGGAGGCGCCAGTCATTGTTTCTCTTCCTCTCCCTTTCCCTCTCTCTAAAATCAATAAAAACATTAAAAGGAAAAAAACAAAAACAAACACTTCCAAGTTTAAAAAATAAATGTTTAACTCTTCCCAAGAAAATGCCTTCCTTTTAACAAACAGGTCTAATCTTCAACAACATAAATTTCCAGATTTCTCAAAAAGGAGATATAGAAAGGTTCTATTAAGATTACATCTAGATGTTTATATGGAAGTAGATTGGTCCTACACATATTGGTGTGCTTTTGCTGTGTAATAAACCAGTATAACAAATATAGTAGTTTAAAACAACTTTTTGGTTAGTTTGGAAGTTTGTGCTGGGCCATACTTGAGGTTGGGTTTGGCTGAATTCAGCTGGTGTTTACTAATTCCTCAGCTGTTTCTTGCCAAGTCATTTGGGCCCCAGCTGATTCTGGATGATTTAATTAATACGTTGATTGTTGACTCTCAGTTGGGGTATAAATGTGACCTTGTCACATGTCTCTCATTGTCCGGTAGACTAACTCGGGATTATTCACACGGTGACAGTGGTAGACCCAGGAGCAGCAAGTAGGTAAGCTTAACACACTAGTGCTTTTCTACATTATGTTTGTGTCATGTTTGCTAATGTTTCATTTACATGGCAAACTACATGGCTAACCTAGATTCAGCAGGGAGGAAAATAAATTCGGCCTTTATATGAGAGGAGTGATAATTGTGATCCTTTTAAAAATTTATTCCAGTCTAACCTTTCCTCACAATTACTTTAATTTCCTCTCACCTTCAAAATACTCACATATCCTCCTGAGAGTTCCCAAAAATCTCATTTAATCCCAGCATGAGGCTGGAAGTCCAGGATCTCACAATTTTAAAAAGGTCTGACTATGATGGCTCTTTAGATGAGTTCCTCTTGCTCCTATGAGCTAAAGAAAACTGTGAACTTGAAAACACAAATTATGTATCCCTCACAGCCAGTGGTGAGACAGGAATAGGATGGGAAGAACAGGAGGCAGATGGCAGGCGTTAAGCCATGCAATTTTGAAATCCCACAGGGCAAATGCCCTCAGAGGTCTTCCGACTCTGGCACCAGGGAATGTTTCTTGTTTAGGGTCCAGTTTTTCTCCATAAAAGTGGCCTCCTGGTACAAAATTCCACTGTTCTCCATGGATCTTGATTCTGCCCTTTGGGCTCTTGGCTCTATCCTCTGAAATGTTCCTGTTTTTGTTCCACAGAAACTGCTTGTGTTAACAACTGAGTAGCTTTCTCAGCTTGCTTCTTCCATAGAAAGCTCAGCTACGGAGGCTTTTTAAATAAAGTTAACAATCACGTTTCCTTTTAATATAGATTCATGTCCCTTTCACTAATACAACTCCAATAAGAACTTTATGGGCTTTCATATATTAGATTCTAGTCTACACTATTCAATAAAATAAAAAAAATTGCAGTTGTTTTTGAGACTGCTTCTTTCTCTTAATAAATGCCTTTGGGCAGTATTAAGCTTTCATGGAACCACCCTCTTACTATTCTTAGTAAACCTTGTGTATATCTAGGAGAGGCCACCTAGCACCTCCTTGAAACTTTAAGATTTTAACAAAAAGGGTTACAGACATATCCTTTGTTTGATCTCTGTTCTCACATCACTTTTCATGTAATCTTCAAAGTGATTTGCTGGTTGGAGATACTGGAAATGAGAAATAGTTTTGTTTTCCAGTCCAAGTCCTACCTTTTCATTTTTCCTTTAAAATCTGTCAGAAGCCATAACAGTCCATTTTAGCTTCTCTTTCTTTTGTCACACCTTATCCTAGAAGCTAAAAAAAGCCAACTGATACTGAACATTTTGTTTGGAAGCTATCCTGTCAATGCCCACAAGTGTATCAGATACAGTCTCTGTCTTCATGTAACTATAGTGATAGTTTTCCAGATTTTCTCTCACCACATAACACAAATCAGCCTTTGAAATAGTTTCCTCACTCCTTTCCTAGCTTCAATTTGCCACTCAGTCATACATCCAGTGCCACAGGTTTTAGGTTAGTTAACAGCAGCACATCCTTTGTAGGTAACTTGTTTGTGGCAAACAAATACCACACAATTTAGTGGCTTGAAAACACACACCCCTCCTTTTTTTTTTAGCTTATAATTCTGAAATTTGGACTGTCCTCAGTGGTGGCTCCTCTGATTTGAGATGGGCTTGACTCATCTCAGCTGGTCTAGCAGCTCATGCATCTTCTGTTTATTGGCAGATGGGTGGGTCCAGCATAGTCTTACACACATGTCTGATGATTGGCTGGCTGATAACTGAGCTATGTGTATTTCATCTAAAATGCTAACCAAGGTTTATTCATATGATAATAGTGACAAGAGAATCAAAAAGTGGCAAATAGGCAAGTCCCAATGAGCAAATTCTTTTCAAATCTCTGCTTGTCCCACAATGTGCTTATATTCTATTGGCCAAAGCAATTCACAAAGTTCATCCTTATTCAAAAGTTGGGGAAGTTGATGCTGACTCTTCATTGGGGAAAGGAAGAATTGTCATTTTAACAATCTACCACATTCTGGAAATATTTTCTATGACCACAGTCAATACCCATAGCCTAATATTTTTTAACATCTTAAATTCATAAGGAAAATGAGATTTGTCTCATATCTATATTTTGAGTATATATTTGATAGAAAAAACTTCTATTACATGTAAAATACATACTAAATTCAAAATAACAAAGCAAATATTCACCTGTCCTTTTAAGCCTTACTGTACATAGATTTGCTCTTGGTTACTATTGAGTTGCTCTTTTAGATTACTATTCTAAATATCTGCATACAACACACAGACAAAGCATATACATAATAAATATTGTAGAAAACCTTACTACTAACTTCACAGCAGGCCAATTTTGCATAAATAGTGTGAATATTAGTATTTATAGTGATAAGGGTATGCGGGCTCAAGCAGTATTCCCTTTGGGTATACTTTTCTGAATTTTGAAGCTTAAAAGATATAACTACATTTTTCAAACTCCTTGTAACTGTGTTCTTCATGTTATCTGAGTCCTACCAGGCAGATCTGTGGCTGAGATTTGTAAAGCTGAGTGCAGCAAGAGATCATCTTGTGGAGGAGGATTTTGATTTTTGGGCTAGCTATAAAACATACCTTCAATAACAAAAATGCAAATCTGTTTTTAATCAATCTAATTCTCAACAGAAAATGAAAAACTTACTGTCTACGTAGAAAGGGACTAGTTGTAAAGATCTGAGTGGTATGAAGGAGATTCCAAAGAATACAGCAAGAACCCTGGTCCAGGAGCAGCAGAGATGTTCCCTAACCTCATGGCAAGGACATGAGAAATGTGCACTCTCAGTGAAATAGAGAGGGAGAGTTATGCAAGACAAGTTGTCTTGAGGAACATGGCCATCTGAAGCAACCTAACAAAACAGGGAAGGACTGACATTAACAAGTGCCATAAACTTTCTCTTTCTTCTCTCCCATCTTGTCCCAATTGCCCCACTAGTTTTTCTAAGAAGCTACAGGGGTTATTAGCCTGTTAATGGAATCTGGGAGATCAGCCTTTTGGGGCACAGAGCAGATTGGGAAAGGATAGAGTAGATGTGAAAGAGCAAATGACAGATACCTGTCACAGGTTCTTTGTAGCTGTCAAATATTTGATTCATTAGTAATAGGTGGCAGGCAGAAGACACGGTGAGGTTTTCACTAGAACAATACTGAAGTACCCAAATTTGGTTCTTTGGCTGAGATAGAAATTATTTCTCTGTTTAAAAGGGATTCTGTTGTTGGGAACAAAGAACCCTATCTATATTGATGATAAGAATGAATGAATGAAAAGGTAAAGAAATGAAAATGATATATGACCTTATTTAAAATTAAAATATAAGCTCAATGTAAATTTGTTACTGCCCCCTACATATTCCATCATCTAAACTCGAGACAACATATTTTAGTGGCTTTAGTGATATAGTAATAAAATATATGAAATGACCAATGTGTTTAAATTAATCTTAAAAGAAATATAGAGGTGGAAGAGAAACAAAATGATCACCACCAGATGTATGAAAAAACTGTTTGAGGATCACGCTTCAAAGACTACTAAATATATTTTTCTATAGGTATTTATTTATAAATCCAAGAAGTTTATGTTTGTGTGGTAAGCTTTATTATATCCCAGCTATTTTGGTATCACTGCCTTCTTCTTTTTGAAACCATAGAAGTCTTCTCTTCAAAAAAATAAAAATAAAAAAGAAAAAAGAAGGCCTCATATAATTTCAGAGAGTTTATGGACTCCTTAAAGGATATCTGTGCACTTGTTTTGCAAATCCATGAACAAATAAGATAGAGATATGTGAAAGTTTGTGGATATGAGATATTTGGTGCTAATGTACATTGCTATAGCAATCCTAAAATTATTTCAAAGTGGCACCCAGTTCATGGAATATGGCGCATTTTGTGGCACTTGGTAGACTTTTTCTAAGGGGAAAGTACCTCAATCTATAATGAGAATTGGCTATCAACCTATATAAAGAGTTTGCTAACAAGAGCTAAGATGCCTCTAAACTTGCTAAGTAGCAGAACTTAGCATTTTCTTCTGAATTTATAACAATTTGGCAATATGACTTTGCATTTTGAAATAGTAATTAGCTTTTAAGTTCTTGTGCTGTACTAACTCACATTTTCTGGAGTCTATTAGAAACAAGATTGCAAAATCTGGCACAATTTATATATGAAATTGGGTAAGTATATTGAACACGAGCCATTAAATTTATATGAAATTGTGTTTTACATTTTTAAAATGTGAGCAGTAGAAAGAAAATATGTGTGGTAAAGAAGATACATGAGTAAAGGCATATTATAAGTACATTTGAACATGATCTTTGTCACTTATAAATCAGCCTTCAGGAATGTGTATTCAATAACAAAAATGCAAAATATCTGCTATTTTAAGAATGCTTGAGGCAAGTAACAGGGTGTGTGGTATATATAACTGTTTATCCCTACCCTCTACATATGTCACCATTTGGACTCAAGTTTTAGGTGGTCAAATAGTCTTTTTTTGTTCTGATTCTTTTTATGGTTTTGTTCCCCAACTAAATTGTTTTATTGAGAATGAAGATTAAATAAAAATAAAAACAAAAAAGATAGAATTGTGCATCAAAAGAGATGTTTTCCAGATGAGAAACTAAAAGAAGAAATTATAGAACCAATTGGGATATATGGGAAATATAGTTATTTGCCTCCCACTTTAACTAGAGACACTTATGCCTTTTTATTTAAAAGATCATCATTTAATGTACTAGTACCACAATTATTAATTGTTATTTAATTTTTCTAAAAATGTAATTTTTAATCATAAGCTTCTTTATTGTCCAATCTGTTGATTTATTTTTCTCTCTGCAACATCACTGATCTTCCCACATTTTAACTCTGTCTTTTTGGAAATCAAACTTTCATGAGTAAATGACTTTTTTATATGACGTTTTAAAAATATAAATTAGATTCATTTTATAAGACAGCAAGGAAAATGGGTGAGAGGAAGCAAATTTGTTGGAACTTGAAGCTAACTTGTTAATTAAATTCTTCACCACCATCAATATGCATTTGAGAGACCGACTATACCAATAGGGAATGGCCATACCACATATAAAAAATAGTATGCTGACTCAGTTTATAACAATCAATACAGAAGGCCAAACAACCCCCATAACAGTCAGCAGAATCACTTTTTGATCATTAACTGACAGCTTCCCTGATTTTTGTCCCTGCTTTCAATATAGGATCAACTGGAAAAAGCCAAATATGCAATCTTTAGCCCCGTGCTTCTACCACTTTCCCAGGCCTATAGCCTCCAGTTAGGGTGTGCCTGAAGCTTTCCTTTGTTGCTGTGTTTTGTTTTGTTTTCACCATAAAGCTATTCTTTTTTCCTGGCTGTCTTTGAGTCTCTGCCAAACACAAATGACAGTTGACTTCCTTGCTGTAGCAGACTATGAATAAATAGCCTTTGTTTATCATTTGGGTGATCTTTATTTCCAGGTTTATTAAGATCTTCTCTTAGCAGTCTGAGATTCTATCTGTATTAGTGCTTGTCATTATAGAGAGTAATATCCTGTTTGCCTACCTGCCTTCCTCAGTGGGCTGAGATATCTGAGAAGGAAGGTTGCTTCATAATGTCTGACAACATCTGCTACATAACAGGTTCTCATAAATACACATCCATTTACTTGTTGAATGGATGGACTCTATTCCTACCACTGTGTTAGGGTTCTGATCTCAAAAACACTTTAAAATTTTTCTTTTTTTTCATGAAAAACTTGCCCATGAAACATTTGATGATGTCCAAAGCTAACTGGATATTTTTTTGAAAATGAGTTAGTCCCCTTTTGGATTGAGGAACTGCTATTCAGATATAGTATTGTTGTTGTTGTTGTTTTACTAGTTTCATAAAATTTCTTGAATCATTGGGTCATTTTACCCTTGCTCAGTTTTAGATCAATATCCTATTTAGTAGTTTAATTTTAGTTTTCTCTTATTGGAAATTTATTTCTGTCAAACAAAAAGCCTGATGTTCTGGAATGAAGTATAGAACTAGGTTTATTCTGTTTTCTCCTACTTTGTACAACAGTTTTAAGCTAGAATGTATTCATAAATGACTGGTTTAAGTGAAAGAATTTGATCAACATTTAGAGAAAAATATAATTCTCAAAAATGCTTCTTTTGTACTCTTTCTTTGAGGATGTATTATTTCTATCTGTCTTGACAGAAACAGACAATAGAAAAGCAAACCATTTTCCTTTGTTATGTTCATTTTTTCTTCTGTCAAAAAGGTTTTTCTCCCAGTTCCTTATTTATTGAAAATACATTTATTATCTCTTTTTTTCTTCCCCCACCTCCTTTCCTTTCAGTCATTCTTCAAAGATTTTTGAGCATGTACTGTATTAGGCTTTGGAAATACAGTGATGAACAAAACATATGAGATTCTTGTCCTCATAAAATTATATTGAATGGAAGAAGATAAACAGTAAGTTAACAAATACATCAGATAAAATTGTGAAAAATGCTATTAACTAAGTAAGCAGGATGATGCAATAGACAAGGACCAATAATTGATTTTAATAGTTCTTCTGAGAAGACTGTCAGAGAAGGCCTTTCTGAAGAGCAGATAATTAAGATAAATATACTTTGTTTCTTTTATGTTTCTTATTTTTCAGTGTCAAATAATACATTTCCAAGGCAAATTTCATAGATTAGTTTACTTCAAGCTTTGTAAAATACACTTATTTTGTTTGACTTCACTGTTTGCTGCAGGATGTGAGCGGTAGAGAGGAGAATTACTAATTTTCTTTCTCTTTGAGAGAGTCATTACATGGGTGCAATTTAACCCAGGAGATTTTACTGTTATTTAAGGATAATTGTAGAACATTCTATAACACAGTAGTCCAGATACCTTAGTTTCCTCAACTGAAAAAAAAAAAAAGTAAAATCGATAACATCTATCTCAGAAGTAGGCAAACTTTCCCTGTAGCAAGCCATATAAGCAAATATTTTAGGCTTTGCAGAATGTATAGTCTGATAACAATTACTCAGCTCTACCATTGTATGGTGAAAGCCATAGTGGACACGTGAATGAATATGAGTGTGTTCCAATAAAACTTTATTTACAAAAACAGGTGGCAGGTCAGATTTGGACTCCAGGCTCTAGTTTGGCTACCCCTGACCTATCTGCTTATGGTTATGAAGAATAAATGAGGTAATAGTACCTGAAGTAAATATCAGTCTGAAGTAAATGTGTTATTGTATTTAATATTGTAAATCTGAAGTAAATATGTTATTATATTTAGTAAAATTATGATTAGTATCATTGTAAATATTACAAAGACTAAGTGTGTCAAATGTTGAGCAAAATTCTCAGTATGATCCATTATCTAGCATTTATGTTTGTGCTATGTCTTTAGTTTCCCTCTCATTAAAATTCACTTATATTTGGGGTTCCTTTAAGCCTTAGCAATAGATATATGTGCTGAGAATTAATGTGTAGTCATGATTCACTCTTAACCTAAACATAGTTTTATTTAAGTTTTTCTTGTTATTTTTTATGTAAGACCAATGTTTAGTGCCTTTAAATAAAGTAATAAATGCCCTCTTATTTTATGCATATTATCCGACAGGCAATGTGCTGTAATAATTATCCCTGAAAATACAATTAGAAGTCCTCTTGGCTATTCTCTGTCCTCTGTATTGTGAGTCCTTTTTTCCTTTACTAGTATTAATTCTTACAATATATACTGTCCCTGTGCACTCACATTATCATTTTCCTCATGTATGTTGCTGCTCTTCATATCATAGTATAATTCGCAAATTAGAAACAGACAATTTAAAAACAGCTGCTGCTGGTTGCCTGAAAGGTTCTTTCAATTTAGGAGGAAATACTTTAAATGCTTTTGTCATTAAGAACAATAGACTGCTTAATCAGATTAAGCATGATTCCTATTTGTATTAATGTATACTATTCTATTTTATGTGACTGTGTTACTTATTATAAAACTAGAGGCCCAGTGCATGATATTCATGCATGGGTAAGGTCCCTAGTGGCTGCTGGCTGAGGCCTTTTTTCCCCAGCTGTCAGCTGCCAACCAGGGCCTTCTTTTGTTCCAAGCCACCACCTAGTGGTCAGGACACATCGTAGCAAGTGATGGAACTCTGGGTGGGCTGAACTCCCAAGGGAACATTTTGCATATTAGGCTTTTATATAGAGAGATAGATGGATTAAGTACATTACCACAGAGCAAGTTAAAAATGCATATATATGGAATTGTTTAAAGTTTGTGTTTTTTTTTTCCCCTGCATAAGATTAAACATTAGGCCAAATAGAATAGTAGTAATGTTTAGGGAATATATAAAGTTTTACTATTTATTTATTATTGATTTCAGAGAGGAAAGGAAAGAGAGAGAAAGAAAGAGAGAGAGAAACATCAATGATGAGAGAGAATCATTGGTCAGCTGCCTCCTACATGCTCCATACTGGGGATTGAGCCAACAACCTGAGTATGTGCCCTGACAGGGACTCAAACCGTGACCTACTGGTTCATAAGTTGATACTCAACCACTGAATCATGGTGCCAGGGCAAATTTTATCTTTTTAAATGCTGTTCTATTTATTATAAATATTGGTGGAGCAATCATTTACAACTTAATTTATACTTGATATGATTTACAGTTAGATAAAATTAATCATATAAATTTAATTGCATAAAAATGCTGTGGTTGCTTATGGGTTTCAGATATATATATATATCTAGCAAGACTAGAGGACAGAAAAACCACAAGTACCCAGAAAGCCCATCAAATTAGAATGGCGGGGACACTGCAAATACTTAATCTGTAAAAGAGAAGACATGTCAATTAGGAGCAGATAGTATTGCTGCTTTCAAATTAATGGAAAGGCTGATATTATTAAAGAGGCATCAAAGTTTTAGACTATAACATTTTTTAAAAACTATGAGGAAATTTTTTTCAGGAAGATAGAATTCATGAGGTAAATGAATGGTTCTGGGATTTCTGAGTTGATGGAAGATACACTTGTTAACAATATGCAAATATGTGCTTAGGATTTCAGGTCAATTATAGACCAACTGCTTTAAGGAAGGGGTATCCAAGGACCCCAGATTAAGCATCCCCTAAAGTTAAACAACAACAACAACAATACAACTTTCTAGCAAACAGATCTGTTGAAAAACAAAATATATAGTCTGATGAATTTCCTATCACAGGAGTTCAGGAAGACTGGAATAATACATGATCTTGTGTCTCAGATTTTACAGAAGTAATTGCTTAGTTAATTGTAGACTTTCTCTTTCATTGATCCTCTTAGTACTCTGTATGTTAACCTAAAAATAAAATGCCTTTAAAGTGAGAGGCAACAAGCCTTTTAGATCCTAAACAATAGCTATTCTGGAAGTACTGATTCAGGTAGAAACCCAGAATTCCAATTAGGAGGCTAAGGCAAGGGGCATTTATGATAAAGGGAAGGGGAACGATTACATGAATACAAGGAATGAATTTCTTTAGGTACAGAGAAGCTAACATAGTGATGCTAATTCTGAAGAATATTTTTAGTCCTATTGTCATAGTATCTGCTTTCTTGTTATCTTTGCAAACAGTTGTTTGGGATACAGTGCTGCTTTAGGTCCAGTTTAAAGTTTTTTGTCCAGTTTTAACATTCCAAAGGTTTGAGGAGTAAGACTTGTAAGGAAGTTTCTCTGGGATGGCAGCTCCTACTCCATTTGGAAGTGGCTCAGTTTATATGATGATTATTATTATTACTAGAGGCCTGTTGCACAAAAATTCACGCCCTGGGGGGAGAGGGGATCCCTCAGCCCAGCCTGCACCCTCTCACAATCTGGGACCCCTTCGGTAAGGTCCCTAGGTCTGGCCTGAGATGAGGCCTATCGGGACTTTCCTTCCCCCTGCTGCAGGCAGCTGCCCCTACCCCTGCCACTGCTCTGTGCAGAGCTCCCTCCCCACCCCCACCATTGGTGGCCTCCCTTTGCAGGCAACAAGCATGGGGTGCGATGGCTTGGCTGCCCTGGGCCTCCCTCTGTGGGGTGATCGCTAGCCGGCTGCATATCTGCCACAGAGTTGCCCCCGTGGCCTCCCTCTTTCTTTGCTGGGAGATGGGGCCAGCCCTGTGAGAGGTTGTCTGCCTACCTGATCACCCCTAACCACTGGTCTGCCTGCCTGATCGCCCCTAACCACTTGTTTGGGGGCAAAGCCAGCCCTGCCAGGGGCTGTCTGCCTACCTGATTGATTGCCCCTAACCACTTGCTTAGGGGCAGGGCCAGCCCGGGGAGGGGCCGTGGTGGTTCCTTATTCTTATTATGGCTAGCCTTTTATTATATAGGATTATTATTACTTTTTTAGAGGTTATTAGATGTGTTTAGATGTATTAAAAAGAGGACTATCTGCTATTCGAAGATTTGTTGAATTTTTTTCCTTGAAGAACTTAAGACTAGAAAAACTAAATTCTTTTGCCAGTGAAAAAAAATGTTCAAGCTAAGAAAAAATCTTGTAAGAGTTTATCTGGGCGTCACGTGCCCGATGGTCCACCTGTTCCTGCCACGCGAGCGCCTGCTGCATCCGCCGCGCCAGGCTCCCCGTGCGGCCACGGAGCGCATCGAGGGGGTGACCGTGGGCCGTTGCGCAGCCTCACCCTACATGCAGCCATTCACGGTGCACTGCCGCCAGAATGGCGCCCAGAAGCCGTGGGACTTCATGAAGACGCACGACAGTGTGACCATTCTCCTGTTCAACTCTTCGGGAGGAGCCTGGTGCTGGTGAAGCAGTCGCGGCCAGCGGTGCACAGGAGTGAGGTGGAGAGCCGTTCCCAGGGTTCCTGAGGACTGTGGACCCCGCCCGTGGCACCGCCAGGCTCGGCGGGGGTCAGGGGCGAGCTGTGCACAGGCATCACAGACCAGCCCGGGCTGTCGCTGGAGGAGGTGGCATGCAAGGAGGTCTGGCAGGAGTGTGGCTACTGCTGTTCCCAGGCGAGCTGCCCCGCGTTGCCACCTAGAAGGCTGGCGTGGGACTGACCTGCTCCAGCCAGACCATGTTCTAAGGAGGTGACAGATGCCCAAAAGGGTGGCCCAGGCAGGGGCCTGGCTGAGGAGGGCGAGTTCATTGAGGTTGTGCACCTGCCCCTGGGGGGCGCCCAGGCCTTCTCCGACAACCCGGACACCCCCAAGACCCTCAGCATCATCTTTTGGTATCTCCTGGTTCCTCCATTGTGTGGGCCCTGGCCTGGGTCTCCAGGGACACTTGAGAGGCTCCATAAAGGCTCATGTCGCATCACAAAGCTTACCTGAGCCACGCTGATGATAATTACTGAGAAGAAAAATCTCAATGGATTGAGAAAATGCTCCAAAGAATGGCAGTCTTGCAGCTTTACAAGTGATATCGGTACTCATCATCCTAGGAACACACTTTAACGGAATCATACCATATCCACAATGGAAACAGATTGTGCTAGGAGAACAAAAGATGGTCCGATTACTTGAAAAATTGGAAGAGGTTTAGGAGCTCTATGTTAGGAACTAGGAGCAAAAACTAAATAATTATTTCCCATTGTACCAAACCTTTCACAATTAAAAAAATTTGGGCAGAGAAGGGTTAGTGCTTGTCCCATGTATGCTAAAACACTCACAATGCATAGGACTCTCCTTTTTAGTTAGTTGGCCGCAAAAGTGGCCAAATAACTATAGTCTTTGTTCTAGCCAAGTCTTCTCATCTCTTTTCAATTCTACATTTACTACAGGGTGAAAGCCAGTCCATTTTCCCCACTTTGTATCTGTCATAGCTCTTAACACATTGCCTTGCATAGAGCATAGTCCCTAAAGATTTTGAGTGGAGTTTGTTTAAAATAAGCACCAGAGTAGCTTATGGAAGTTTTATTACTTTTTCATAGTAACAAACATTAAAACAACCATGACAATAAAATTGCAAAATTTGAATGCCACATATGTGCTAATAACTGTGCAGGATTTTTATATATACATTCTCTCAAATTCTTACAATATTCAATTATATCTTACTTTCCCCATTTTATACATGAAACCCAAACAGCTTAATTGACTTTCTCATAGCTACACAGCTAAGATTCAAATATAGGACTGTTTGTAATACATTGCTCCTCATGCCAGACACTTTTTGAAATGAAACAGAATTGGGAAATTTAAAGTAATATTTTTACTACCCTAGTTCCTGAAAAACCTCATCACCCCCACCTCATGGATTTTCCCTTTATATTTCTACATCTGGCTTATTTTAATTCACTATAATTTGACAATAAAGAAAAATAACATTAGGTTTGTATTATATGATATTACATGGGAAACCTTACAGTAATTAATTAATTTGCCTTAAAATTTAAGAAGAAAAGGATATTTTACCCACCTGTGCAGCTTTGTATTTGAATACAAAAAGACAAAATACAGAAGTGAATATATGCATGTTATGATTTTATTTCTAAAACTTTTTCCTTATTTAGAGCAACTAGTACCTTCTAGGTACTGTTTTTTTTTGCAAAACAACAATTATACTTTATAATAAAAATCATTAAGTAACCATTGCAACGTACTTTTATTCCTATCATCTATCTAGGTGACAGTATTTACCCTATATCATTTGTTGTTCAGGAGTGCCAGAATTTTAACAGCAGACATCCTATTGATTGAAGATGATAGCTATTTGGATAAAAGGTACAGGCAAACCATTACTAATGAGTGTGGTACAGTGATATTGACAAAGTTTCAGTTTGCATCCAGACTTGCATGCAGATGTAGGAAAATCACTTAGTCTGATAAATTCTAATGTTTCAAACTAAATCCTTTTCTACATTATTTGTTTTGCATAGATATTATTGGAATTAAATAGGTTTTCCTACTCAACTGAGAAATCAATATTCAGAACTGATCTGAGGTCAAATTTGGTTCCCAGTTTAATCCCTGGATTAAATAAAACATCTCAGATATTTGTTTTTTTATGTCCTTTAAAAATTCTACACAAAAATATTTATAAGCCTATTTTTTCCTCTTATAATTAAAAGGTACTTTAAAGTGGCATCAGCTTAACAAAAATAGGGAATTTTTGTGTAGTTAAAGAATATTAAAAATGTTTCATTATGCAGTTTACTCAGCCATTCTTTTGGCAGGAGTTCAACCTGACCAGCTTAATAGTTCCTCTGTAGAATCCTTCGTCATCTGGCAAATAACCTTAACTATCTCACAAGGTGAGCATGATAGAGTGTAAAGTAAAAAGAAAAGAAAGGGGTTATGGAAGATCCTATTAATGTTACAAAAAACAGACTCGTTTTTGAAAGAGAATTATAATCTCAACCTTTCCATGTAACTTGCTGTGCCCACTGTGAAATACAGATTCCTATCCCATGCACAGTGGGCTTTGGCCAATGGAATGTGATCCAAGTACCACACCCAAGCCAAAATCTTCAACAGCCATTGTGTCTGTCTCCATCATTTATCTTGTTATTTTCTCCTGTCATGAGGATTATATATCTCAAGTAGATGTCTTACCTTCAGGCTGGGTTTTTGAATGAGAGGACATGAGGAGCAGAAATTCACAACTGTCAACATGAATGTCAGTGAGAAATAAATCTTTGTTGTTGTAAGATATTGAAATTTATTGGTTGCTAATTCCCTCAACACAGCTGACTAATACAGTGATCAGCAAACTCATTAGTCAACAGAGCCAAATATCAACAGTACAACGATTGAAATTTTTTTTGAGAGCCAAATTTTTTAAACTTCTTCTAACACCACTTCTTCAAATTAGACTTGCCCAGGCCGTGGTATGTTGTGGAAGAGCCACACTCAAGGGGCCACAGAGTAGCATGTGGCTCGCAAGCCACAGTTTGCCAACCACTGGACTAATACAAAATGTTGTGCATAGTTTTAACCCCAGGAAATATGAATGGAGTAGGATTATTTCAGTAATAAAGACAAGAAAACAAACTCCTTTTGGGGTTTCGAATAAAAAAGTGGGATTAATCTCATTTTTAGAATTGTACTTTAAATAGGGATATAAGATTATAAGTACTACATTCAATTTATGAATGTATAGAAATAATGGCTGTTTTATAACTTCATTATGTTGTGAGATGAACAATGAATAGTTGCTTTTTTGACAATAATTGTTTTTCACTCCAAAAGGCAAACATTTTCAAGTTTAATCCCATTCTAATCAAATCTAAAGAACCTTCAAAGATTTTTATTGAAACAAAATAGAATTTTATTGTTTTGACTATTTTAAAGATAAATACAACTTCAACTGTAGTTTGGAAATATCTTCTTAAGCTTCATTGTAATAGTATTTGCTTTTCACAAGGTTAATTTGCCTATAACAATTATCTGATTTAGTAAATTGAATTTAGCTTAGCAAATGCAAGCAATAGAGGTTTAAAACAGTTGTAGAACTATGAATATTTTGCAATTATTGGGACTGCTATTCATAGTCTTTCTAATAGCTATAAAAGTAATATTTTATGTAGTTAAAAAGTTAAATATGTTATACCAAGAATGGAATATGAAAAGTAAAAACTTACCTCAATTTCATACTATAATCTTATTTCATAGAGCTAATAACTGTTAAACATTTTTTATTTTTAGTTCAAGTTGTTATGCCCCCTGCCCATTATTCTGAATGTCATTTTTGGACTTTAATTTTTTAATTTATCAACTTTAGATTTTATCAAATGACTTGTGATGTGCTACATTAGCAATTTAGATCACTTGCACCAATATTTCTTAAACTTTAATGTACAAAAACTGGTGAATCAATTAAACTATGGATTATAATTAAGAACACACAAACTTTTCATTATACTTCTTATTTATTGGTCTGGGATACACTAACTCTCTAAATCTGTCAAAAAGATATAATTCTGCAACTTCTTATTAATTCTCCCTTAAATTAGTGTACTTTTCCTTGGATCTTCTATTTCCTTTCTCTTAGATTTCATGCTTTAATTTTTTAAAATATTCCTTCAAGTAGTCTTTACCTTTTTACAGTTACAAATGTCTTTATTTTGTTTGCAAACTCAAATCTAGTATTGTGAGTATAGAATTCTAAATTAAAAATCTCTTGTTTTCAAAAGTTTGAAGACATTGCTCTATTTTCTAGTTTCCAATAATACTGATGGGAACTTTGATTCAAATCTTCTTTTAATGCCTTGAAAGTAAACTTATTTTTGTTTTTAGATACTCTAATTTTTTTAATATATTCCAGGAGTTCTGAATTTTATTAGGATGAATATAGGTTTGAGTTATTTCAAATTTTAACTATGCATCTACAGATCCCTTAAAATCTGAAGACTTAAATCTGGCTTTTAGTTATTAAAATTATTTCTTATACTTCTTTTATTTCTCTTTGTAATCCTGTACTATGTAGTTCAGCATCTGAGTATCTGTGAGTTCAGTTGTGTTAATTTACTTGTCTTGACAGTAAGTTGTTTTCTCTTTGGTGTATATGTGTATTCAGCATTTTCTTGTTTCTATGGTGAGCATAATTTTCTTTCTAGCTTTCTAAATCCTAAACAGAAGGGAAACTTTCAGTAATAATCTCTTTAAATCTCTCTTAGCATGAAACTAGAATTTTTAAAAATCATCCTTTGCTCTTGACAATATTGATATTTGGCTCAGAGTTCTGTTTTTAAAACTTGAAAACTGAATATTTCTTTTTCCTGTTGTTACCTATATACTAGAGGCCTGGTGCACAAAATTTGTGCAAAGGGCTTGGCCCTCACAACCTCAGCTGATCCTCGCAGCCCCTTGCAGTCTTGGGCAATCCTTGCAGCCCCAGCTTCATCCAGAAGGTCATCCAGATTGTCATTCTGTTTGGTCTAATTAGCATATTAGCTCTTTATTATATAGAATATAGGATATAAAAGACTAAGTGACTGTTACAAAAAGAATGACCAATGCAGGAGCTGCCCCCTGGTGGTCAGTGTGCTCCCAGAGGCAACCTCCCCCAGCTGGCCGACCTCCCGTGGTTTTTCCCCCTTGGCCTGTAGGCCCTGATCTCCTAATCAGGGTCAAGACGTGGGCTGGGATGGGAAACTGGGGGTGTGGCCTGTTTCCCAGTGGGGCCTAGGGCTGGCTCCCTCCTTGGGGCCAGTGGCCAACCACCTGCACCCCATTCCTTTTCTGCCCCCTGCTAGCAGGCCCTGATTGAACTACCACATGCCTGCTGTGGTGGTGGTACAATGGTGAGAGAAGGAGGGGGCGAGGCAGGAAACCATGTGGTGATGTCAATGTCTGGTGTCCATTCTTTCACCCTGCCTGGCAACCATCACCACCTCTCCCAACCCTGCTGGGGCCTTTGGGCCCTGATCAGCCTGGCTCTGATCGCTGGCCAGGCCTCTAAGTTTTTATTAAATAGCACTAAAGGCTGGTGCATGAAATTCGTACATGGGGGAGTGTCTTTCAGCCCAGCCTGCACCCCTCCAATCTAGGACCCCTTGAGGGATGTCGACTGCCTGTTTAGGCCTGATCCCACTGGGACTTCTGGCTCCCAACTGGTTGCCTGCCTGCCTTCCTGATTGCCCCTAACTGCTTCTGCCTGCGAGCCTGATCACCCCCTAACCACTCCCCTGCCAGCCTGATTGATGCCTAACTGCTACCCTGCCAGTCTGTTTGCCCCTAACTGCGCTTCTCTGCAGGCCTGGTCACCCCTAACTGACCTTTCCTTTAGGCCTGGTCAACCCTAACTGCCCTCCCCTGTTGGCCTATCCCCCTCCAACTGCTCTCCTCTGCTGGCCTGGTCACCCCTAACTGCCCTCCCATGCAGGCTTGATTGCCCCCAACTGCCATCCCTTACAGGCCCGGTCCCTGCCAACTGCCCTCCCCGGCTGGCCATCTTGCAGTGGCCATATTGTGTCCACATGGAGGCAGTCATCTTTGACCACATGGGGGCAGCCATCTTGTATGTTAGAGTGATAGTCAATCTGCACATTACTCTTTTATTAAATAGAATAGAGACCTGGTGCATGGGTGGAGGCCAGCTAGTTTGCCCTGAAGAGTGACCCAGATCAGGGTGGGGGTTCCCTTGGGATGTGGGGTGGCCTGGGCAAAGGATCTGTGGTGGTTTGCAGACTGGCTATGCCCCCTGGCAACCCAAGCAGAGGCCCTGGTATCTGGGATTTATTTATCTTCTACAACTGAAACTTTGTAGCCTGGAGCAGAGCCAAGCCTTCTGCTTGCTCTGTGATGGCAGCCATTTCTGTTGGGATTTATTTATCCTCTATAATTGAAACTTTGTAGCCTTAAGTGGAGGCCAAGATAGACCAGGGCTGCAGAAGCTTGGCTTCCTCCATCATCAGGGGCAACCCTAGCCTCCTGCTCTCTCCAGCTCCATCACTGCTGTCATTTTTGTTGGGATTATTTACCTTCTATAATTGAAACTTTGTAGCCTTGAGTGGAGGCCTGGGTCTGCCAGGGTGTGTGGCTTTCTCCATTGCCAGGGAAAACCAAGCCTCCCTCCTACATCTTTCATGGCTATAGCCATCTTAGTTGGGGTTAATTTGCATACTCACTCCTGCTTGGCTGGTGGGCAGGGCTTGTGAGTGTAGCAAAGTGATGGTTAATTTGCATATTTCTCTTTTATTAGATAGGGTGTTAATTTTTGTTTGATCATTCAGGTTTAGGATAAAGGCTTATGCTGATTAGTATAGATAGATAGGAGTCATACTTATGTATTTATACCCCAAAGCCTCTACTTAGAGTGGAATGCCTAGTGTGAATTTTCTTGAAGTGAATAGATTCTGTCACCAAGGCAGCTATCTTTTGTTTGCAAAGTTAGGAAATACTCAGTCCCTGAACCATGAAGGCCACTAATGTAAGCTTTCTTTACTCTGATGGAGATACATGAGCCCATTGTATTCTTAGGTGAACTGCTTTCCTTCTTACTGAATCCCCCCTGCATTCCCACAGGTGGAGTCTCTGCAAGCTTTCATCTGCCTCTCTCCCTATCCTTGACATTCACATCAGGATTGGCCACAAGGAAAATCTTTCTCTTTAGGTAGTAGTTTTTAGGGTACTAGCTGGGAAAGATCCCAGTATTGTATCAGTAGTGCTGTAATTATCACATGGTACTTCCTTATACCCCATGTGGGCCAATGCTCTAACCATTAGGAAACATCAGCCAAGGCTATTTGTAGTATATTTGTTTTACTGTTAATTCACTGTGTTGTGGCTTTTTTCTTTTAAGTCAATAAAGGAAAATCCTTACAATAAATGCATCATTTTGAACTGGAAACTTCCTTATAGATTTTTAAACAAAAAAGAGATAACTATTTTTGATGAAGTATATAGGTTAGTCCTACCTAAATAATATATTTATTTGACCAACCATTCTACTACCTGTTTAATGGTTACTCATTCAATTAATATTGGAGGATTTTTGTATATTAGGCACTGTTATAGATGTTATAGATATTGTGAAGAACAAGACAGAGTTCACTTATGTTCTATTAGAAAATTATTAAATTACTAATGACTTAATTATAATTGTAATAGATTCTATGAAAAGTTGGTTTAGAATGACAGTATTTAATAGGAAACCTAACCTAATTGGAAGTGAGAAAAGGTTTCTTCCACAAAATAAAATGAATTCTGCTTTAAAAAAGAATGTGTAGAAATTTCTAAGAAATGAGAAGCTCAGGAGAAAGTATTTTATGCTGAGGAAACAGCATCAACTGAAGTCCTAATTATCATTGCAATTCAGTGAATTTTACATTATTCTTTTTGGCAAAAATCAAGCTCATGATTTTCTTTTTTTCTTGTATGTACAACTATACTCAATAAATTAATGTCAGGGAGTCAAGAAATAAAATTCTAATGCGTGCTCTGTTACTGATGAAGCTCTTTATTTGGGGAGGCTACTTCATTTTTTGAAGTTCTGATGCCTATTAAAATAGTTTATAACTGCTACAAGAATTTTGGAGAGCAGATATAAGAGATAATGATACTAATTAAGAGGAATAAAAATGTTCATATATTTGTCTTATACACACTACTATTGGTATTTAATTCCACAGCTACAATTCAAAAATAATATAAAGCTATGTGTGCTAAATGTACATTGAAGTATACATAATAGCAAAAATATAGGCTTAATTTTAATAACAAAAGTAAATTATGTTACATTCAACTTAATGGAAAATTATGTAGCTATTAAAATAAATAGCTATGAGAACTCTATTGAAGTATGGGAAAGAAGCTAGTCTAAAAATAAATTAAAGCAGCAGATTATAAATTATATGGAATTGGGATTATAGTTATGTATCATATTTTGTATTTTGAAAAAGCATAAATGAAATTTGAAGAAGTGAAAATAGTTGTGTTCATTTAGTGATTTATAGAATTGTTTTCTTTTTGTCAAAAGACTTTTTGATGTTAATATAATTGAGAGGGAAAAATGGCAATAAAGCTATAAAAAATCTGCCCTTCTGCCTTTTCTTCTGAGACTTAATAAAAGTAAAACATCACCATCTCTGAGCTAGAAATAGCATTTTTTAGATGTTCCTGTATAACATAAGTCTCATGCTTCAAATACAAAAGATGATACAAAGTGAGATTAGGTGACCAAATCTCTCTCTGCATGTGTCAGATTCAATCATCTAAAAATCATTCCTTCAGGCCTTGCATCTATTTGTCTTGAATAGATTTCTACTGAAATAAAAATAGTCCTGGGAAGGGTAGCTCCTTAAGGCATTATTAACTAGCATATTTGCTGAATTCAGTTGGTTGAACACATAATTCTAAGACAAAACATGAGAGACTTTAGGGTAAAAATGGAAAGAAGAGCAAGAAAGGGAGAGCAGAGAGGTCTGTGCTGTGTCTAGGATAATACCCAAGGGAGGCTACCCCGATGAACAGCTTGCCTTAGGAGACATCTCATATTTGTGTTTGCTTTTAAAAATAGATATCTGTAACTATCAATTTTATTATATATCATTTATTTATTCTCTTTTCAGCAAAGCATCCCTGGCAGGTACAGCAAGGCCTTATATTTAAAACCAAGCCTAAATGTGTAATTTGAAGCAGGGAAAAGACCCGTTAGTAAAAAATCAAAATCCTACTTATAAAATACAATTATGTTAATCATGTGGATCCATAAAGATGTCATAGTTGAGCCTTAAATTTGGCTCTTTTTCAGGAAGCCCTCAAATAAATGAAGATGTGGTTTATTATATATTTTTGATCATAAAAATTAAAAGGAAGTATGCTCAATTGTTTGGAATCAAAGCATGTGATTCAACTGAACAGTGAAATATTTCTTTTTGTTTTTGTTTTTATTGTGTTACATGTATACATATCTCCCCATTGCCCGCCCCCGCCCCTTGCAGGCACACCCTAACCCCCCAGTGTCTTGTGTTCATTGGTTATGCTTATATGCATGCATACAAGTCCTTTGGTTGATCTCTTATTTACCCCACCTCTCCCTAACCTTCCTGCTGTAATTTGACAGTCTGTTTGAGGCTTTATTGCTTCTGTGTCTATCCTTTTGTTCATCAGTTTATAATGTTCTTTATTATCCACAAATGAGTGAGATCATGTGGTGTTTCTCCTTCAGTGACTGGCTTATTTCACTTAGCATAAGGCTCTCCAGTTCCATCCAGGTTGCTGCAAATGGTAAGAATTCCTTCTTTTTAATGGAAGCATAGAATTCCATTGTGTAGATGTACCATAGTTTTCTGATCCACTCATCTGCTGATGGGCACCCAGGCTTGAACAGTGAAATAGATCTTAGTAATGGGAGGGGAAGCCCATTACACTTTTTTCTCAGTCCACTTGTCTTTTCACAGAAAGTGGATGACCAAGTGCACTGCCCTAAAGGTTGCACATTGGGAGGATTTTCCCTCATCACTGTCTTGTATGATACCCCTTCATTGGGATACTATACCTGCTGACCAATTTTGACTTGTAACCATATGCCAAGCTGACCCATCTCAAATCTTTTCTTCCTTGGTTAGCTGGTTGTAGGAGATCCTTCATATAGTCATGGCTGTGAGCTAAGCAAGAGCTATACCTTCTTGGCATGGAGGTGTGGGCTTCATTCCCATACAATTTGCTTGTGACCTCTGGTTCTGCTTGTGCTGGTTCCACTTTAAGACAGGTTGTTTTTGGACCACTTTTTCATGATATGGTGGGTCTGAAAATATCAAACTCATAACGGGCACATATGGCAGCAAGACCACTTAGTGCCTCATGGGCAAGTTCTTGATCTTAGTAGTATGCCAGCAGTTGTTTTTCAATCGGTGCATAATTTCAGCTACAGGTAGCTTGGTAGATTGGGTGCCCAGTGTTTTATTATATATTAAAGATTTCAGGGCATTTCCATGGAGACCTGCTTGGATCTCATTATTTTACACACAGAGCTCTGATCTTGGCAGAGCAGATATGCTTTGATTAAGGGTTTAACCTTCTTTGGAATTAGGCTACTCTAACTATGAAGCCTTGGGCCTGGTCCTCAACTTTCTCTGCCCTCTGCAAAAGGTTAGTGACACTTTATGAACTACCAACAAGGCCCTGTGGCTTTCACACAACTCTATCAATCAGAAACTAATTGCTCTCAGCTTTTCTTATTTATTTATTTATTTATTTATTTATTTATTTATTTATTTATTTATTT
>JAAGEH010002531.1:6230977-6258465 GCA_011751065.1 Lasiurus cinereus
TTATTTATTTTTCAGAATACCAATTGTTCTTAGTAGTTACCATCCAATTGCATTGTGTCATTTATTACTATGCAGTGGCTAATATGCTTTCCTCCACAGGCATAATATCCCAACTTATGGCTCTGGAGAGTTAATAATTGGACTGCCACTTGTACCAGAGATTATAGGGCTCCATTTGCCATTAGCAATAAAGCTTCTTATTGTCAATGGGTAACAAGTGATCCAGTTCCAAAAACTTCATCTGAATGCCAATTTCTTGGAACACTCACAGGACCAATTTTTGCAGGCACATTCTCTGTGAAGCACACTCTGAGATGCAGTTTTGACATATTCTCCCTCACTCTGCCCAAGATTGGCTTAGCTTTTCTCTCTTATTCTTAAATTCCCATCTTTATGATTGGACCTTCACAAATACTGCTATGAATACATTAATCACAGAGAACTCCCAGACAACTGAGCTAAAATCCCAGGAAAATCTTTAAAGTATTATAATGAAAACTAATTAGCTAATTAATTAAAAGAACACATTTTATCAGTGCAATGTTGACACACGTATATTTTCCATATAAAGAATGCCACAAATATTTACCTGAATTTAACTGCTAAATTCATGATGATTAGAAGCCTAGAAATAGGCTACTATCATAAAGATTTCAGAAAGCTTTTAAAATTCATAGAAACTCTCCTATCATTATACCCATGGTACCTTATTAGAAACTTTTTCCAGATCCAGGCAGTATGGTCAATTATTGGGTTCTATGTATAGTTTAGAATAAAGTGCATTCCTTAGGAGAATGACTGAATACTTGAGTCCCTGAGTCCCTAATTACATATTAGAGAGAATGAGTAAGTTATGTGGTTACTCATTTCCCCAGAGTAATAAAGACATTAATTATATAATGTCTATTAAGTATTTGGAGCTTTTGAATGACAAATAGTAAGTATTAATAGTAAGAATTTTATTTTTATTAACTTTGTTCCATAGTTCTAAGCTGAATAATTTAAATATTTTCAGTAAAATTTTTTAAAAAAATGTATACTTGTTGCCAAAACCGGTTTGGCTCAGTGGATAGAGTGGCAGCCTGCAGACTTGAGGTCCCAGGTTCGATTCGGGTCAAGGGCATGTATTCTGGTTGCGGGCACGTCTCCAGTAGGGGGCATGCAGGAGGCGGCTGATCGATATCTCTCTCTCATCGATGTTTCTAACTCTCTATCCCTCTCCCTTCCTCTCTGTAAAAATCAATAAAAATACATTTAAAAAAAATGTATACTTGTAGCCCTAGCTGGTTTGGCTCAGTGGATAGAGTGTCAGCCTGCATACTGGAGGGTCTCGGTTTGATTCCAGTCCAGGGCACGTACCTACGTTGCAGGCTCCTCCTGGCCTTGACCCTGGTTGAGGCTGATACAGGAGGTAACCAATCGATGTGTTTCTCTCACATTGATGTTTCTTTCTGTCTTTTCCTCTCCCTTCTACTTTCCTTAAAAGTCCATGGAAAAATATGCTCTGGTGAGGATTAATAAAATAAAATAAAATAAAATAATACAGAAGCATGGTCAGAATAAAAAAACATTAAGAAAAGTATACTTGTAAAGAGTTACTTTGCTGATTAACCCCACTTATTGATTTAAGAATTCACCTCTTGCCGAGACCGGTTTGGCTCAGTGGATAGAGCGTCGGCCTGCGGATTGAAGGGTCCCAGGTTCGATTCCGGTCAAGGGCATGTACCTTGCTTGCAGGCACATCTCCAGTGTGGGGCGTGCAGGAGGCAGCTGATCGAGGTCTCTCATCGATGTTTCTGACTTTCTATCCCTCTCCCTTCCTCTCTGTAAAAAAATCAATAAAATATATTAAAAAAAATTCACCTCTTAAATTATTTCAAGATTAAAATGCACTAGAAATGTTAGAAATCAAAACATTCTTGAAACTGCCAAATGGATTTAGTAATAAATTAATTAAAAATGGGTTATTTTATTAAGAATTTTAAAAATGTGATTTATAGATACTTTTCCGCAATGGTAAGGCTGGCGAATTTAGAAAAAAATTCAGAATCAATTGTGAAAACACAACAACAAAAAAGCCAAACAGAAATACTGATGTCCAAATAATTTGATGGAGGCAAGTTTTCCTTGGTTAATTCATCCTAGATCTTTGGGTGGATATTTCTTCCATTTGTGGCTCAGTGGTAATCTTTCGATAATATCTTCTATAATTGCTATTCTTTATTCTCTTTGTTTTTCCATGTAATTATTTTTATGTCTTACTCTATAAAATATTTGGAGTTTATTTAGAAAGGCATACCATTAATCTCAGGAATGTTGTGAACTATCAGGTATCAAGAAATGGGTGAGAAATTTTGTGAGGTAACTCTAATTTACTGGTTCTTCCTTCTGTCAAAATCTGTGGAGGGCCTGAGATTTTGCTCTACTTGCAAGCTAACAAGGTAATATCATAGAAAATGGCAAAACCTATGAAACTCCTAGGTGAGAAGCAGCTAAACATGAACTTTCAATGAATGAGCAATGACTAAAGGTAGGCATGAGTGACAAAGGAGGAATGTTGTTAGAAGGGCTAGGAGTGGAGAGGTGACTGGTTCCATGCAGAGGACAGCAAAAGTATGGAAACACCTGAGAACCTTGGAATGTTCAACTTGTACTGTCTTTCAGATTTTGACTGCCTTGTAGGAAGGATCACCTGTCAGAAGCGAGACCTTAAAAGGCAGCACTTGGCAGCAAGCAGTGCTGAGCACTTGATGTTGTAATGCAGTTTGATCTATGTTCTGATTTAATGCAGGATTTTGGCTGACAACCAGTGGGAAATTTCTGTTTCCTTGTCTAAGAATATTTGTTACTGTCCTGTGACTACAGCTTGGAGGTTAGTTTATTTTAAAGTTGACTGCAACACTTCAATAACTACCTTATTATACAGAAACACACTTGAGGGCAAAAAATAATAATGGTAACCACTCTGAATCAATCTCTTTTCTCCAGAGATCTCTGCTTTTGTGTTACACAAAATTTTAATAACAAATAAATCATAATTTTGCTAAATGTGTTTACAGATTCCATGTCAACCATCTATACTTTAATTTTCCTGGGAGATGTAGTCCCCATCCATTGTGCACCCTCCTATATGCTCATGACTCCCAGCATCATATATTTACATTATTAACTGCCTTGTCAACAACACAGGCACTTAGTATTCTAAATATACAAAACATTCGCCTCTACCTGTATTTCTTATGTATGTATGTTACTGTTATCAGCCTGTTATCAATAGTCTTTCACCTATGTGTATTATTTCACCTAAATATTTTTTTTTAAAAATCAAACTATGTCAACTGCACTGCCTTGGTGTTATTTTCTTACTTATATCACTATATAGAGAAATTAAAAAATGAAAAAAAATGCAATAAAGAATGAATGTGGAAGTACCTAGAAAGAGATGTAGTTGGAGGAAGGGCAGGCCAGGGAGTCAGCTGAAGGGGTAGAAGAAGCGGAGAAGAGGCAGAACCTGGTGTTGTTTTGAGGCCTTAGCTTGGTGTTTCCAAAGGACTTTTGAGCCACATAGTCAGCAGCATTGCAAGACCACATCCCATTCTAGCCTGGTGTAGGGATTTAGAGTGTGATGGTGTCACCATCATCAGAAATACACAGGATATTGTGTTGTATGACATCTAAAGACAATTTCTTAAGATACTGTTTGGGAGGATGGAAGAAATAGTCATTGGGAGACAACACCTAGATTTTCTATTACCTGCCTTTCTGAGAAAAAATAACGATACAGAGGATAAGAACAATGCATACAATAACTTTTTTTTTTTGCTATATTTGATTATTTTGCCTCAGATGCCATAGCCCACCTAAAATGGCATTCAGACATCCCTAGAGGGGTTCCAGATTGGAGAGGGTACTGGCTGGGCTGAATAACATCACTCCCCAGCCCCCATGCACAAATTTTGTGCACGAAGCCTCTATTATTTTGATAAATATACTTCAAAGTTATTAGATTCCTTTGTTATCCTGTGTATTTTATTAATATTTTGTGAAAAATTATTTTGAGATGAGGGTCATAGGTTTCATTGTACCACTAAAACTATCTATGGCATAAAAAAACTAATAATTGTTTCTGTTTCAGACTCACTTGGTTTATATGAAAATGATCTGAATAAATAATTTTCTTTTCTCCCATGGTACTCTGCCTAGGTGATGTCAATTCTCCTAGCAGGTTGTTAATTACCAACACATTCTGGTGACTCCTTATAAGGCCAGCCCACTTCCCTGTCTTAGAAATTAGCTATTTTATTGCTTATTTGACATCTTCACCTGATGCCTCAGTCATCTCAAACTTAACATATCCAAGATTAAATCCCTTAAAAATATCCCAATTCTGTTCCTGCCCTGTCTTATCCATTGAACAACATTTGGCCTGATGCTCAAACTGGAAATCTAGTAATAGTCATCTTTAGTGCCCCCTTTTCTAATATCCAGACATCAAATTCATAAGAACGTCTTATCTGTTCTGCCCTCAACTTGAATGTGCCCACTTCTCTCTGTCTCCATGGTTTCCATCCTGATCCAAGCCACTGTCATGCTTTTAGACTAGATTATTGTGTAACTTCTATATGGGTTTCCCTAGTTGTACTTATGCTCTTCCAACTATTCCTCACATACTAGACTGAGTTCAAACACATGGATCATTTCATTACCTTCTGAAACCCCTTCAGTGACATCTCATTGCATTTAGAACAAAATATAAATCCCTTTGGTGCCTTTGAGTAATTTATTCCCTGCTTGTCTATCTACCCTTCTTTTATAGCATTCCACTCCTAAATCAATATATTACATCCATACCAGATTTTGCAATTATTTTAATTCACAGTGCTACATAGCTTTCATTTGCCTCTATTATTCCTCTCTCCTCCTTTCTCCAACTTGTTCTGTGCCCAGGAGGCTGGCTTTTAAAAACTACATTAATGGTTTCCTTTCCTTCTGGGTACTTGGGTTAAATAATAGGATGCCTTACCAGGAGATGTGAAGGATAAGTTATTTCTTTCCTGGCTTCCTCCCTGTGCAGTCACCTCTCCTTTGGTAGTTAATCAAGGCCTCTTTTAGCTTAATCTACTGCCCCCAGATTCTGGGTTCTGGTTACCACTGACCTCTATCATCTTTTTGGCTTAGGAGTGCTAATGGCTCTTCTACTGTTAACCCATCATGTTGTGTTTCCTGCTCATAACTTTGTAAATAGTTCCTTCATTAATTCATTAATTTCTTTTTTAATTTCCCTTGAGTGGTCTCTTGATACTGCTGGGAAATGTTTTCTTACCTCAAGGCCTTTTCATATCCTTTTTTTTTTAAAGCATGGTAAGTGCTTTACAATATTCTTCACATGGCTAGCACCTATTCTTTAAGTATCAGTCAAAATATCTTTTTCTGAGATCTTCTTCTGAACCAACCTAGATACAGTGGGACCTTACTATAGTTTGTGTGGAAGCACACTATTTTCATTAATAATATAATAATGATAATAATGACAATGTCTAAAACATAGTGGAAGTTTACTCTGTGCCAAGAATTGTCCTAAATACTTTATGTCTGTCAACTTCTTTAATCATTACAAAAACAATATAGTGTGTGTGTGATTATGATTATTTTTCCCATTTTACTTATGAGAACTCTGAGATGCACATGAAGTCAAGTATTTTATCCAAGGTCACATGATAGTAAGTGGCTTAAGTAGGAGCCTTATATACAGAGATACATTGTGCTTATGTGAATAACAAACTTTAGCCTAAATTTTGTAGTATTATTCAAAGAAAATATATACTTAAACAGTTTCCTTTAAATATGAATACAAATCTTATAAGTAACTTAGAGTACAATATAATGTTAACTAATATTTTAATGTTAACTATTATTTTATAATTGATTTATTTAATGCCAGACTCTCATTTTATGACTCAGAGGTGTTTTTGTTGTTGTTGTTGTTGTTTTTTCTTTTTTTTTATGATCAATAAACTGTAGAGCATTACCTTTTTTTTTCAAATAAGACTTCCTTCTAAATGACAGTGTAACCCAATATAAAATATTATTTCATTCTTTAGTTTTCCCTTTTTACAAAGATATGGATTAAAGGGCCCATGAGCTCTTTTTTGCCCAATTTTTTTTATTAAGGTATTAGATGCATACTTATCTTCCCGTTGTTATGCCCCCCCCAAAAAAAAAAACCCCCAACCCCAACAGGGCCTCACCCCCCAGTGTCTTCTATCCATTGGTTATGCTTATATGCATGCATACAAGTCCTTCAGTTGATCTCTTATCTCCCCCACCTCTCCCTAACCTTCCCACTGTAATTTAACAGTCTGTCTGATGCTTTACTACCTCTGTATCTATCTTTTTGTTCATCAGTTTATAATGTTCTTTATTACCCATAAATGAGTGAGATCCTATGGTATTTTTCTTTTTTTTTAATTAAATTTTTATTCAGATTATTACATTTTTTCCCCTCCATAGCACCCCTCCACTCAGCTCCCACCCTTCTCTCTGCCCTTACCTCCCTCCCATTGACCTCATCCCTAGGTGTATGATTTTTGTCCAGTCTCTCCCTGTATACCCCTCACCTCTTTCCCCCTGAGAATTATCAGTCCACTCCCTTTCTGTGCTCCTGATTCTATTATATTCACCAGTTTATTCTGTTGATCAAATTTTTAATTCACTTAATTTTTAGATTCACTTGTTGATAGATATGTATTTGTTGTTCATAATTTTTTGGCTTTTACCTTTTTCTTCTTCCTCTTCTAAAAGAGTACCTTTCAGCATTTCATATAATACTGGTTTGGAGTTGATGAACTCCTTTAGCTTTTTCTTCTCTGTGAAGGTCTTTATCTGCCCTTCAATTCTGAATGATAGCTTTGCTGGATAGATTATTCTTGGTTGTAGGTTCTTGCTATTCATTACGTTGAATATTGCTTGCCACTCCCGTCTGGCCTGCATTGTTTCTGTTGAGAAATCAGCTGACAGTTGTATGGGTGCTCCCTTGTAGGTAATGAACTGTTTTTCTCTTGCTGTTTTTAATATTCTCTCTTTGTCTTTTGCTCTTGGTATTTTAATTATGATGTGTGTTGGTGTGGTCCTCTTTGGATTCCTTTTATATGAGGTTCTGTGTGCTTCTTGGACTTGTAAGTCTATTTCTTTTACCAGATGTGGGAAGTTTTCAGTCATTATTTCTTTAAATAGGTTTTCAGTATCTTGCTCTCTCTCTTCTTCTGGCACCCCCACAATTCTGACGTTGGTACGCTTGAAGCTGTCCCAGAGGCTCCTTACATTATCTTCACATTTTTGGATTCTTTTCTCTTCTTGGTTTTCCAGTTGAATGTTTTCTGCTTCTTTATATTTCAAATTTTTGACTTGATTCTGGCCTTCCTCTAGTCTGCTGATAGGACTCTGTATAATATTTTTTATTTCAGTCAGTGTCTCTACTTGGTCCTTTTTCATCTCCTCTTGGCTCTCGCTAAATTTATCTATCTTTTCTAGCATATTCTTGAAAAACCTTATAAGCGTGGTTTTGAACTCTATATCCAGTCGTTTTTTCCCCTCCATTTCTTTTGTTTTTGATCCCTTCCTTGTCTCGGCATTTTCACTATGCCGGGAGAACTTCTGTGTTGGATTCAGCCTTATGATACCAGACTTGCAAAACCAAAGAAACCTCTGTTGATCTTGGGATGGGTGGAGTCTCAGGGCTTAAGGGACCACCTTGCCTTTCAGTCGGCCCCGCCCACCACAGCCCCTGAGTCTCATGTGACTGGGTAATCACTGGAGTGGTCCTTGTGCACGTGCACCCGCAGTGCCTCTAGACCACTGCCTTTCCGGCTCCTCTGTGCTCCAGGACCACACGAGTCTAGGTCCTCAGGGTCTCACTCGTAACAGGGGCTTAGTGGAGTTAGAAGTGGCACAGTTGGGAGGATATGTCTCCTGTCCACTTGCGAAAGCCAGCAGCACAATCAGCAGTCTGTCCTCTGTGCAGTGCTGTGCACGCCATCAGGCCTCTGATCATTTCTGACTCCCCTAAATTTTCGTGCACCTCTCCCTTTTCACAGTCCAAACTCCCCCCGTATGAGTTTCGGCTGGATCTGGGGTTTAGTGTTGTAAGATAAGAGGTTCAATGCCTTTGAGAGTATCCATTTCCCTCTTGCCAGAGAAAACCAGCCAGGTATTCCAGCAGCCGCTTTCTCAATGCTCGCGTCTCCGTACCTCAGCTTTTTGCAGCTCCTCTGGGTCTCTGTGAGCCCCTCTCCTTCCCTCTAGCTGTAGAACTTCCACTCAGCCAGCTTTCCTGTGGTTCTGGATGATGTCTGTTCTGTCTTTTAGTTGTAGTTTTGAAATTGTTGTGTGAGGCAGCAGTGTAGGTGTTTACCTATGCCGCCATCTTTGTTTTTTCCTGTGGTATTTTTCTTTCATTGACTGGCTTATTTCACTTAGCATAATGCTCTCCACTCCTATCCAGGTTGCTGCAAATGGTAAGAATTCCTTCTTTTTTATGGCAGCATAGTATTCCATTGCATAAATATACCATAGTTTTCTAATCCAGTCATCTACTGATGGGCACCTAGGCTGTTTCCAAATATTAGGTATTGTAAATTGTTCTGCTATTAACACAGGGGTGCATATATCCTTTCTGATTGGTATTTACAGTTTCTTAGAATATATTCCTAGAAGTGGGATCACTGGGTCAAATGGGAGTTCCATTTTTAGTTTTTTAAGGAAACTCTATACTCTTCTCCACAGTGGTTGTAACAGTTTGCATTCCTACCACCAGTGCATGAGGGTGCCTTTTTCTCCACATCCTCACCAGCATTTGTCATTTGTTGATTTGTTGATGATAGCCATCTGACAGGTATGAGATGGTACCACATTGTCATTTTTGTTTACATCTCTCAGATAATTAGTGGCTTTGTGCATGTTTTCATGTGTCTCTTGGCCTCCATGAGCCCTTTTTAGGTTAGTTTATTGAACATCTTGGGCAAAGCATTAAGTCCTCATTGAAAGAATCTGCCATACATAAGTTTTGTTGTTTTAAATAGAATTTATTGGGGTTTCATTGATTAATAAAATTATATGGGTTTAAGATATACAGTTATGTGTCCACAACCACAAGTATTATCTCTTTCTATCACCATTTACCTTTTACCCACTCCTGCCTCCCCTCATACCATTTCCTTCTGGTAATGACCATTTTATTGACTATGAGTTTGTTTTTTCTTAAGCCCTTCACCTTTTTCACTCAGCCCTCCCATTCCTCCCTCCAACAGCTATGAGTCTGTTTCTCTTTTTCTTGATAGTTTATTTTGTTTAATACATTTCCATTTACTACCATACCAAAAAAAAATTAAGATACCTAGGAATAAACAAAAGAGGTAAAAGACTTATATGCAGAAAACTACAGGACACTGAAAAAAAAGATAGTGGAAGATATAAACAGATGGAAGAATATACCATGTTCATGTATTGGCAGAATCAACATCATCAAAATGTCCATTCTACCCAAAGCAATCTGTAGATTCAATGCACTACCTATTAAAATACCAACAACGTATTTCACAGACCTAGAACGAATTCTCCAAAAATTCATCTAGAATAATATAAGACCCCGAATAGCCACAGCAATCCTGAGAAAGAAGAACAAAGTAGGTGGGATCTCAATACCAAATATTAAGCTGTATTACAAAGCCAGTGTTCTCAAAACAGCCCGGTACTGGCATAAGAACAGGCATATAGATCAATGGAATAGAATAGAGAACCCAAAAATCGACTCAAACCACTATGCCCAATTAATATTCATAAAAGAGGGATGAACATAAAATGGAATCAAGACAGTTTCTTCAACAAATGGTGTTGGGAAAATTGGACAGATACATGTAAAAAAAATGAAACTAGTCCACCAACTGACACCATACACAAAAATAAACTCAAAATGGATAAAGGACTTTAACACAAGAGGGGAAACCATAAAAATACTAGAGAAATCCACAGGCAGCAAAATCTCAGACATTTGTCAAAGGAACTTCTTCACTGATACTGCTCCTAGGGCAATGAAAACTAAAGAGAAAATAAACAAATGGGACTACATCAAAATAAAAAACTTTTGCACAGCAAAAGAAACCATCAACAAAACAGCAAGAAAGACCACTACAGTATATGGGAGAACATATTTGCCAATTTTATCACTGATAAGGGTTTAATCTCCAACATCTACAGGGAACTCATACAACTCAACAAAAGGAAGATAAACAATCCAATCAAGAAATGGGCAATGGACCTAAATAGAAACTTTTTGAAAGAGGACAGAAGGCAGGCCAAGGAGACACATGAAAACATGCTCAAAGTCACTAATTATCTGAGAGATGCAAATCAAAACGATAATGCGGTACCGTCTCATACTAGTCAGAATGGCTATCAGCAATAAATCAATAAATGATAAATGGTGGCAAGGATGCAGAGAAAAAGGAACTCTGGTGCACAGCCACTGTGGAGAACAGTATGGAGTTTCCTCAAAAAAATAAAAATGGAACTCGCATTTGACCCAGTAATACCACTTTTAGGAATATATCCTCAAAACTAGAAACATAAATCAGAAAGGATATATGCACCCCTATAGTCAGAGTAGCACAGTTTAGCATAGCTATGATTTGGAAACAGCCTAAATGCCCATCAGGAGATGAGTGGATTAAAAACTGTGGTACATCTACACAATGGAATACGATGCTACGCTAAAGAAGAAGGAATTCTTACCATTTGCAACAGCATGGATGGAACTGTAGAGCATTATCCTAAGTGAAATAAGCCAGTCAGAGAAAGATACATATCTATGATCTCACTCATTTGTGGAATATAATGAACAACATAAACTGATGAACAAAAACAGATCCAGAGACAGAGAAATATCGATCAGACCATCAAACCTCAGAGGGAAGGTAGCAGAGGGCGGGAGTAAGGAGGATAGATCAACTAAAGGGCTTATATAAATGCATATGGGCCTAACCAGTGGAACAGATAACAGGGAGGTAGGGGCATGAGTGGGGGCATGGAGCGGTAATGGGAGGAATAAGGAAACATATGTAACATCTTAATCAATACATTTTTTTAAAAAGTGTATAGGTTTGCCATTTCATATTTACCCATTTACCAAAGTGTATTCAGCACAATCCTATTATCATAGAAGAGTTGCTCACTGCAATAGTTCCTGACCAAAAAGATGTGAAACTCTGCAGTCTTGACTTTTAAACTCATTAAATGCTTGAGCATGCCAAACGTTTTGAGAAGTCCTAAAGAAAAAATATCTGTTTATCTAATGCTTTCAACTTAGTTGAGGAAGATCCATTTTCCTCTAGACCATTTAACATATCGCAGAAAAATTTCATAGAACACACCTTGCGGAATTTTATCTAATAAAGAGGGAGTATGCTAACTGACCATCACTCTGTCACAAAGATGGTCAAACCCACAGCTGAGGCCCAGTTCTCATAAGGAGCCTTAACAATCATCTGGGACCTGAGGCTCCACCCTCCCCCACCCCTGTGAGGCTTTATGGGGAACCTCAGGCTGCACCTCCCACCCCAGTGTCCAGGGAACTTGAGGCCATGCCCTCCAACCTGGAGGGGCTTGATGAGGGACCTCAGGCTGTGCCCCCCTGCCTGGCTGGGCTTGACGGGATTTCAGGCCATGCCCCCCACCCAGCAGAGTTTGATTGGGCACTCAAGGTATACCCCTAGTGCTGGGTCGGGGGAACTCAGGCTGTGTCCCCACCCAGTAGCGGGGCTTGATGGGGAACCTGAGGCTGCACCCCCAATTTAGTGGGGCTTGATGGGAGATGTGAGGCTGCACTCTCCTCCCAGCGCTGGGTCGGGAACCTGAGGCTGCACCCTGCCAGCCCCCCGGTGAGGCTTGATGAGGGAACTCAGGCCATGTCCCCTATCCAGTAGAGCTTGACTGGGGATCTCAGGCCATGTCCCCCACCTGGTGGGGCTTGACGGAGGACTTCAAGGCATGCCACCCATCCCGGTCTGGGCTGAGAGACCTCAGGCCACCCTCTCCCATCCTCGTGCCAGACCAGGGGACCTGAAGCTATGCCTCCTGCCCAGCAGGGCTTGACAAGGGTGGGACTGGCTGGGTCTGAATCTAGCCCAATTAGGTGGGGGATGGCCAGGTCTGGGTTTCACGTGATTTTGAGGTGCATGGGGGTGGGCGGGGACTTGACTCTGGGTCCCATGATGAGCCCCAGATTCTGACAGGAGGAAGGTTTTCGTATATATTTTACTAATTTTCTTTCATCTCTGTAACTTCTATTATAAAGAAAGGGCAAATAGCAATATTAAATTATTTCCTCTAATTAACCCCCTTTTAATATGCACGAATTTCATGCATCAGGTCACTAGTATTGCTATAAGTTGTTAAAGTCTGTGTTTATATATTGGCATGAGTGAAATGTTGTTTTCTAAATATAAGAACAGAGTTTGTCTTAAAATAACCAAAATAACCCTGGCTGGTGTGGCTTAATTAGTTTAGCATCATCCCATGCATTGAAGGGTCACTGGTTTGATTTCCTGTCAGGGCACATGCCTGTGTTGCAATTAGGGTGCATGCAGATCAGGGAGGCAACCCATTGATAATGATCTACATTGATGTTCTCTCTCTCTCCCTTTCTCTCCCTTCATCTTTCTCAAAAAAAAATTCAGTAAAAATATTAAAATAAAAGGAAAAGCCTGAGGAATTTACTACTGTAGGAAGAGAATAAATTATTTACCTAGACCTTTTACTATTATTACTATTCATATCCTCCCTGTAGTAGCCATGTGCTCTGACTTCTATGAAATTTGGCAGTGGCCCATAATACATTTCATATACTGTACTTAGGAGTTTTCTCCCATGTAAAATGTGAAAGTAGATTGCTAAAAGGTAGTAAAGATGACAGCACCATTTCCATGTATTATAAGCTACAAAATTCTGTTTGAAATTGTTGACAAAAGTAATCTCTGTTGACAAAGTACTTTGGTTTTCTTTATCATTTGGAATAATTTCAAGAGAAAGGAAAACAAAGAGAGAGCTGTCACTCTGAGTTAGAGAACACCTTAAGAGTAAAACATCATGCCAATTATTGGATTAAGAATTAAAAGATTTTTTAAAAATACAGCACTAGAAGAATGATTGTTTCTTTTTTATAATTTTTTTATTGATTAAGGTTTTACATATTTGTCCTTATTCCCCCATTACCCCACCCTCTTAACCCCCACTCATGCCCTCACCCCCCTGTTGTCTGTGTCCATTGGTTAGGCTTATATACATGCATACAAGTACTTTGGTTGATCTCTCCCCCTTACCTCTAGTCTTCCCTACCTTTCCTCTGAGGTTTGACAGTCTGATCGATGTTTCTCTATCTCTGGATCTGTTTTTGTTCATCAATTTCATTATATCCCATAAATTAGTGAGGTCATGAGATATTTATCTTTCTCTTACTGGCTTATTTCACTTAGCATAATGCTCTTTCCATGTAACTGGATAGTAATAACTTCTAAAGCTCAACTTTCTGGCTAGTTATTTTTGCCCTTAATGTTGGCTTCTGTACTTTGAAACTATCAAGATTAAGGGAATGAAATACAATGATTATTGCAGTATTTTCACATTCACTCTCTAAATCTTTACCTTCCTCCCCAAGTAAATATCTCCCCAAACTTATATGTGGGGTTGTGTGAAGGACAGTCTTTCTGATCATAGGCAGAGGTTTGTCCTTAGGCCTCTAGTACTCTATTTTTCTCTCTCTTGTTTAGTTCTCAATAGCTGCAACTGCGTTTGACAAATCTTATTTTCAGAAATTATGAATCAAGAGATTACTCTTCTGTCTGTGCTTTCTATTGATAAGACTGTCAACCTCTGTATGACTTTTGCCACCTGAAAAGCCTGTTTATATTAAGCAGGTGACTTGCATTTGGGTTATTTAACTGAATGTCATAGCTTCTTGATTTGCATAAAGGTACATTGTGGACATTTAGTTATTAGAAGAGTGGAAGCCTTCTGTTGTGAATCGCAGGACCTGTCTATTTAACATGAAATTGTTTTGTCTGCACGGAGGCAGCTTCACTTCCTGGGTAGGAGAGAGGACATCACCTTTGAGTTCCAAAGTAACCAACAGCGGAAGTTGCTTAGCATGACCTCATAGGAGGGATGAGATCTTGATTAAAGTGTTTGGAATGAAGCGGAAGGGAAGTGTTCAAGGGGCTTCTGGCACGGAATTAAACTGTTATCCTCATGGAGAGAAAAGTTGCTAAGAATTCATCAGGTGGAAAACCATAATTGTGTTTATTAAACAATATGTTCAAATAAATGTATGTTAAGTTTTGGATGAATTATAAAATTGCCATCTGGGCATAATCTCTTAAGAAGAAAAATTAATTGTCAAGTTCACTTTTATAAATGAATTTTATTACTGTGACATTCAAACTGTTCCAAAGTCGTTTTGTTGTGGAGTAACATAGCCTTTTGGTGAAAGCAGATAGTGTTTTTTGTGTTTTTTTTTTTTGAATTCTGAAAGTAGAGGTGAATCAAAAACAGTGTCCAATTCATATATTAGGACTTCCTCCCTGCCAACCTCTGTATCCATGAATTATTTTTCTGTTGAATCCACACCTGTCTGGAGGGTGATCAGTTCTCTTTCCAGTTTCTCTAATAAATTAACCCACCGGGTCACTATTAGTAACAATCTATTTTCTAATAAAAATGTAAGGAGAGAGATGGATAGAGGAGTATGTATCACACACCCCACAGTAACTACTGAAAAGAGCACATTGCTCTTCTCCACCATTTCATTTCTTGATTGTTTTTTGTTATTGTTAATCAAGGATATTTTTCCATTGATTTTTAGAAAGAGTGGAGGGAGGGACAGAGGGAGAGAGGAGAGGGAGGAGGGAGGGAGGGATGGAGGAAGGGTGGGAGGGAAAGAGAGAGAGAGAGAGAGAGAGAGAGAGAGAGAGTACAATGTGAGAAAGACACATCAATTGGTTACCTCCCTTAGGCAGCCAGACCAGGTTAGGACTGGGAGATGGAACCCACAACCAAGGTACATGCCCTTGACCAGAATCAAACCTGGGACCCTTCAGTTCAAGGGCTGAAGCTCTATCCACTGAGCCAAACCAGCTAGGAAAGCCTTAACCTCTTTCTTTCTCTCATACAGTACCCATTTTGGCTTACTCCTTATCTTTAATACGTATTTTCTTCCACACTTTCAAAGCCTTTTCTCCTTCATGAATAATAGATGTTCATCTCTGTCCTAACTCATAACTCCAATTTTATTTCCCTAATTGTCTTCACAGCATTCAGCCAAACAGAGATTTTCCACCTATAGAAGCCACAGTCCTTAAAAATGGGAGCCAAAAATAGAAATACTAAAGTTATTGTCAAATAAAGTTAATCTTGAGGTGGTACTACTCATATGGCACAGCATATACTAGTATACTCTGATCCTCAGAAGTTTATTTCTGTGTATTCTAATTAGTCCCAAATATAAGTTCACTGTTATATGTAACTGGTAGTGGTTAAAAGTTCATGGGGCTATAGCTTTGGTCTCTAGATAGCAATAATTTAGGAAGGAAGACCAATGAGCATTGAAACATCAATTAACATTTAACATTAACTTAACCTAATTTTTATCTCAGTTTTTCTGAAGGCTAGAAAAGCAAAACACTTTAGATTCTTGTAATGGGTTGGGGGGGACTCTAAGTTTCATATACATGTTATTACTACATGAATGAGCTAGAATAGCTCAAAAACAATCATAAGCCACAATTAGCTTACTATTTCAAGGTAATAATTGAGGACATTATGAAAATACTAAGGAAGAGTTAGACTCACACCTGGAAATGTTATCCCATTGGCACCTATAGTGTACTAAACGGATGCTTATATGCTGTGGAGTAGTGCCAAAAATGGAACTTCAACCCTACAGAAACAGTTCATCTGGGAAGAGATGTACATTTACTTCATTTAATAATAAGCCCTTAGCAGAGATGAAGTTGAATAGTTGAATATTTTTTAAAGAAACAATAATGTAAGTTTTGATAATGTTATTCCTATTTTGGAAATAGGATGTAATTGTATAGCTGATTAAGGGAAAGTAATTACTTTGATTTCTAGAAAATAGCTATAGAATGACAATGGATTTTGAAGTCACTTGCTATTTCAGCATGGCCTTTCTGTCACTGGAATAAATTAAATTTCATGAGCTCTGTCAGTTAACTCCCTTTTGCTTTATATTCATTGAATATTTGTACCAATTGCAAGTATGTTGAAATCAAGACAGTTTATGATGGTATATGTAAAGTCTAGATTCTGAATTATTACTAACAAATCAACATATGCTCAAGTCAGTAAATATTCATGAGTTTAACCAAGGCTTATTGATTGCCTCCTATGGATTAAGCACAGTACTAGGCACTGAAAACATAACAGTAAATAAAACTAATGTATGTCTACCTTTATGAAGCTTGCATGTTAAACATGGAGAAAATAATGTGAAACAACTTCAGGTAGGAGCAAGTGATATGAAGGAAGTATAACAGAAAAAGAGATAAAGGATAAAAGGTCTGTGATTTTAGGGAGGATAGAAAGTGATTGCTTCTCTGGGGAGGTACAGTATGAACAGAGATCTCAAGAACTGTAGGGAGCAAACCATATGTTTATCTGGGGAAGACCATTCCAGGCAGAGATAATAGCAAGTCGCAGGGATATGTGCAAATGTGATAGTTGGGATCCTAGAATAGGCAGTGAGCTGAGTATGGTAAACAACAGAAAGAGTTATCAGAGAAGATGTCAGAAGGCACCCAGGGACTAGTTTACATATAGTTTTGTGGGGTGAGATTAAGAGATTGGATTTTAAGTGTGAAGGGAAGCTGTTGGAAGATTTTATGCATAGGAATAATAGGATCTTATATAATTTAAATGATTATTTAATCAGAATGATTATTGAGTTTTGGCTTCTCTGTTGCTATCTAGGCCAAAAGAGAGTAAGAGTCTACTCAGTAGTCCCTGTGAGAATTTATAGAGACTTGGGGTAAGGTGGTATTAGTGAAGATGTTAAATTGATTAGAATCTGGATACATCTTGAAGAAAATGATGACAGGATTTGCTATTGGATTGTATGTCGATGAGCAAGGAAGAAAGAAATTAAGGATAAATCCAGGGTTTTTGACCTGGGCAAAACAAAGTTTGTTTCTATTGGATAAAACTCAAGACTGACAGAGGTAATATCTGTGAAACAGTAAAAAAGAAATAAAAACAGTAGATTTGGGGGTGAGAGGATGCTGATTGATGAGGGGCTGGAGACACAGTTTATTGCAACACAGCTGGATCTGTGACCCCATAAACGGGTTTTGAGCTTGGTCTATCTATGGCCCAGATGTGAAAGGCAGCTCTGTGATCTGTGCTCAAAAAGGGCATAGCACAGCTCTTCATGTGGAATTTCTGAATGCCATAGCAAATTGGTGTATTTTGTAACACAAATTGATTAAATACATCCTGATTATTTAAAGAAGGAACCAACTGCTCTGCTATTTTATAACTATGCAAAAAATAATGTTGTTTTGTTCTTCAATTTCTTTTTAAAAAGCTGATGATAAAGCATTTGGTCTTTCTCTGGGTTAGTGGCTTAGAAATAGGATGGAGGCGTAACCACTAACTGTTTCATTATACAGTTGAAGAAATTGACTATTCCTAATAACACTTCTTTTTGAAAGGGAATTTTAAAAAATTCTTAGTACCAAATGAAGTGTCTTAAATTCAACTAGAGTTGGAAATAGATGGCTATTATATCCAGTTTAATATGTTTTTATATTGCAATCATTTATTCAGCCCTGAGAGCAACCATAAAATTATCCTCAGTGAAGCAGTGTTATACCCACTGTGATATTTAACCATCAAAGGTGCTCATGGAGAAGCATCCTCCTAATGTAGAAGAATAATCGCTTTACGAGTTTCTCTAATGTAAAATTTCTTAATCTGTGGCCTCCAGTGTCCTATGAAACCTTGAAATTGTATGTATAGTTGTCAATGTGTGCATATTTTCAAGAAAGAAAAACTAAAACTTTTATAACTTCCCAATTCCCTGATCTCTTTAAAAGTGTTAAAAAGTATTACATTTGTTAAACTAAGAATTGATTTCCTTTGGATCTACATACAAGAAATATTATTTTGAGAGAAAGCTAGCAAACTGCCTAGTAACATAATAGATGTTCAGTAAAGGTCAGCTCAAGTTCCACTGGCAGGGCTGAGACAAAAATTGCTAAAGATTATTTTAAAATATTATTTTTAAAAGGAGGAGATAATAAATACATTGAAAATTAAAAGGAAATAAATGGAGTTTTGAGTAGATGAAGGAAGAAAGAAAGCTAAAAGGTATGCCTAGTGAAGGAAGTATTGGAACCCAGGTTCTTGCCTGTTTGTATGCTATTCTCCTGATAGACTAAAGTTCAGGACAAAGAGATTAACCAAATAACTTGTATGCATAACCCCATGGAAGCAGATAATAAGGTGGGAAAGGCCTGGTTTGGGGAATGGAGTAGGGAATGGGGGACATTTATAATACAGCCAATAAAAAACTATCATTTAAAGGAACTCTTGCAAATTAAAGAGAAAAAAGGAGAGTGACCAAGTAGAAAAATTAGCAAATACTTGAACAACCAAAATATGGCAAATTAAGGTAAAATATGTGTGCCAGCTCAGTTATCAAGGAATTGCCAATTAAACCACAGCACCATACCACAGTAGACCTATCAGAATGGCTAAAAGAAAAAAAAAAGACAGATTGCAGGTGTTGCTAAGTATGTGAAATATCTGGAACACTCAAATATTTGAACTGAGGGTGAAAATTGGTACAACCAATTTGTAAACCTGACATCAGTCACTAAATTTGAAGATATATATTTGTCTTATATATATAGAGTCAGCCCTCCATCTCCTCTTGTTTTGAATCTATGTATTTAACCACTTGTAGATTGAGAATATTAAAAAAAAAATCCCCCAAATATTCCAAAAAGCAAAACTTGAATTTGTTATGCACAACACCACACTAAACCTACATAGATAAAGTGATATATAAGCATACCCTACTGTAGCCCATATGTACACACAGGTTATGTACAAATACTATATTCCATTTTATATAAGGGACTTATGTGCCCATGAATTTTGGTATCCATGTGTGTCCTGGAACAGCCCGGCTCTGCTACTGAGGGAGGATCGAACACTATGAACCAACAATTCCACTCTTTGACAAACAACCAATAGAAATGAATACTTATTTTCACCAAAAGATATATGAGTGTTCATCAAAGCACAATTTGTAATAGTCACAAACTTGAAGCTACTTAAATTTTCATCAATGGATATAGTGAATAAATAAATCCTGGTATATTTACACACATGAACGCTATTGTGTTAAAAGAGAATGATCTATAACAATAATACATGAGAATCTCATACATATAATATTAAATGTAAGAAGACACAAAAAGTGTATATCACATGTTTCTATTTATAAAGAATATAAACACAACAAATTAGTCTATGGTGATAGAAGTCAGAATAGTGGAGACCCTAGCCAGCTTGGCTCAGTGGATAGAGTGTTGGTTCATGGACTAAAGGGTCTCGGATTTGATTCTGTTCAAGGGCATGTACCTTGGTTGCAGGCTCTGTGTGAAGGAGGCAATCAAGCATGTGTCTCTCTCACATCGATGTTACTCTGTCTTTCCTCCTCCCTCCCACTCTCCCTTAAAAAATCAATGGAAAAATATCCATTGAGAAATTAACAACAACAACAAATAGTAGTGACTCAGAAGAAGTGATTGGAAGGGGCATGAGGATATGTGTCTTTTGGGTGCTGGTCATAATCTATTTCTCAATTTGGGCATTGGTAATATAAATGTATGCCATTTGTGAAAGTCCATAGTATACTATGTGTACTTTAAAAATATGTATATTATACTTTAGTAAAAAAGTAACAAATCATTTTAACATTGCCTGGAAATAAAACTAATAACTTTAAAAATCTGATCATTTAAAAATGTAAATGTTTTGCTAGATGTCAGTACTTAATTATTAGTGAAGAAGGACTGCAGCACAGGGCAAAGTATGAATGTGCTTTATTATGACCTTGTTTGCACAGTGGAATAAGAGGCCACAATATGTCACACGGGAATTTTCCTGGGAGAGGCTTCTGTAATGATGTGTACTTCTACAAACATAGTATTTGCTGAAATAAACACTTCATCTGCTCTGAGGATTTGGAGAAACTGTTCATTAAACTGCAAGGGAATGACACAAGAATCCATTGAACAGAAAATAAATAGCCTGCTCTGTAGCTTTTCTCTCTGATAGATAAGATGGAGATTAATGAGAATAGATTGGTAAAAATTGCTCTGTTCTTCCCAACTCAAACCAAATATAAACAAACTAATTGAAAAACATATTATATCTGATGTCTTCCAGAGACATTTTTTGTTTTAATTTCTAGGAAAAAAGTAAGTTTAGATATCTTTTAAAATATAGACTATATTGAACATAGTTAGAAAAACTATGGTGCTCAGGTAAGTAGAGGAAGTTATCCAGAAATGAATTACTGGGTTTATTAATGGAACAACTTGAGACTAACAACTTCTAAGAAATGAGCAATCAATGTGGTTCTCAGATCCTTTCTTAGAGATAGCTTTCTCCATGCTGTCTCTCACCTGTATGCTTTTGTTTGTGTGGTTCTTTCCATGTGGAATCACCACCATGTTTATACCTTTTAGGCATAATTTTTTTTATAGGGAACCCCCTCAGAGCACTTGACTTAATATCTGGCTTTGTATTTGTCTGCATGTTAATTGATAAGTTGTATTATCAAAGAAAAATAGTGAATATAATCAATATCAATATTCAAACATATAAAAAGAACCAATTCACAAGAAGGTTAAATTGTAAGTTATATATCCTGTTATCCTATATAATAAAGATATAATATGCAAATTGACCATTACTCCAACACACAAGATGGCCACCCTCATGTGGACACAAGATGACAACCAGGGAGGGGAGGGCAGTTGGGAGAGACCAGGCCTGCAAGACAGGGCAGTTGGGGATGATCGGGCAGTTAGGGGTAACCAGGCCTGCAGGGAAGGACAGTTAGAGGCAACCAGGCCAGCAGGGAAGGACAGGCAGAAGTGGTTAGGAGCAATCAGGCAGGCAGGCAGGTGAGCAGTTGGGAGCCATAGTTCTGGATTGTGAGAGGGATGTCCAACTGCCAGCAGTCAGACATCCCCCGAGGGGTCCCAGATTGGAGAGGGTGCAGGCTGGGCTGAGGGACTACCCCCCCCCAAACCATGCACAAATTTCATTCATGCTCTGGGCCTCTAGTTTAGTATAAAGTACTACAATTATCCATATAAGGATTAGAGGTAGGAAATAAAAGCAAATTTGAGAGTTAAAACATCAGTAGTTGAGAATCTATAGAAGTAGCAATTTGGAAATTTTCTCTAAGAAAGTTGCAAAATACTTCATTTTGATTTTCAATTTTTTGTAGTGTGAATTTATTACATATAATAACAAACCATTGTAGTTTAAATTTTCTCTAAAAACCTGGGGAATGTTCCTTTTGCCTCTTCAAACATTATTAAATTATAAACCACAGAAAATAATAACTGCTGCTATTTTGAACAAGAAAGCAGAAATAAAGAGATCAGTCCGGGGAGAGAAATATGAATGTGGACACAAAGGCTATGCCATGATAGCTCCTTGAACTCCACCAGCTCCCTGAGTAACCTGTTCCATGGGAACTGGGAGGTCAAGTGAGAAAGAGATCTTCATCACTGGCTGCCTGACTAATATATAATTCCCAGGGACCCTATCTGTATTCCTGAGGCTGCTGTAACAAATCACCAGAAAGTGGGTGGCTTAAAAAAGCAGAAATTCATTCTCTTAGAAATCTGGGGGCTAGAAATCTGAATCAAGGTGTGGGCAGTGCTGCACTCCCTTTGGATGATGTAGGGTAGAAAACACTTCTTGCTGCTTGCACGTTCCTTCTGGCCACATCATTCCAATTTCTGCCTCGATGGTGACTGACTTTTCCTCTTTTCTCTGTATTCTTCTCTGTATGTCTGTGTCAAAATTCCCTTTACCTCTCTATGTGATTAAATTTAGAGTCCACATGGATAATCTACAATAAACTCCTCCTCTTAAGATCCTTAACTGAATCTCATTTGTAAAGGCATTTTTCCAAGTAAGGTGCCAAGGATTAGGACCTGGATATGTTTTTTGGGCCCCTTGTTAGCCCCCTATATTATCAAACATTTAAAATTATACCAGCCTGCACCCTCTCCAATCTGGGACCCCTTAGAAGATGTCCAACTGGACATCTCTCTCATAATCCAGGACTGCTGGCTCCCAACTGCTCACCTGCCTACCTTCCTGATTGCCCCTAATCACTTCTGCCTGCCAACCTGATCACCCCTAACCAGTCCCCTGCCAGCCTAATTGATGCCTAAATGCTCTTATGCCAGTCTGTTAGGCCCTAACTGCCTTCCCCTGCAGGCCTGGTGCCTCCCAAGTGCTCTCCCCTACAGGCCTTGGTCTCCTTCTACTTCCCTTCCCTGCAGGTCCAGTCGGCCCCAACTTCCCTCCTCTGCTGGCCTGGTCACTCCTAACTGCCCTCCCCTGCAGGCCATCTTGTGGCAGCCATCTTGTGTCCACATGGGGGCAGCCATCTTGTGTCTTGGAGTGATGATCAATTTGCATATTATTCTTTTATTAGAGAGGATAGCTTCAGATTTAGAAGCCAAATGAGAAAAGCCCCATTTCTTCTGACTTTCCTTGTAACCAATTCTATTCCTGTTCAGATACCTTTCCACAGTGTTCAGTAGTTTGGAATGGTCAGCCACAAACTTGCCAAAGAACTTGGAGATAAAGTCCAACTGGCCCCTTTGACACAAGAGAAAACCATTGGCTAGATATTTGATTAATAACAAAGATGACAAGGTTATCTGAAGAACTAAAACTATAATCCAAGATTTAGTTTATTGTTCTTTCTACTTTATCAAATGAACGACCAAGACATTGCATACTAATTGATTTAAAGTATTCATTCTCAAAAACTGCTTAATAAAGTTTCTTTTTTTGTCAGTAAAACTAACAAATCAGGTATTGTATGATTAATCAAGATAATTATAAGAAACTTAATAGTTATGTACAAAAATAGTATGTTGAATAATAAATGAAATTATAGCACCTTCTTTAAAATGGAGAATATACTAAGCAAACCTTTTAAAAGTAGTTCCCTATTTGTTATATTCCCTTTTGAGTTTTCTTACCCATTCAGGCATTTGCAGTATAACTTCAAAAGATGCTATTACTTTGAAGAAATACTTAGTTTTTGTTTGGTTTTATCCTTTGTAAGGTCTATTACTAGTCCACTAGGAATACTAATAGGAATTTCTCTGTAAGAATGGCATTGCTCAGAGAAATCATAAATATCTGAACACAGCATATACTTTCATAATATTAAATTATTCCATCTATTTTCAAGATTAGGGGAATGCATGACTACATAAAAGTATGTGTGGTTGTCTTTTCTCATCATGAAGAACTTCTTTTGAAATCAGAGATAAAAGTGGAATTCAGGTGAACTCAGTCTACCTATGGAAATATTTTGATGCTCATAAGATAAAAACAGAGAATCCAATTAGAAAAATAATAATGTGTCAGTGAGGGAGGGAAAAATAGAGAGAGGGAGAGAAATTGAGAGAGCAGGAAACAGAGAGGAATAGGTTAGAATCTCATAGAGTTGTTTAAAACACTTTGATGATACATAAACAGCCTATGTATACATTAATGTTTATTATCAAAAGTATTATATGTATGATATTTTTGTAAGTAAGTCTACTGTGAATAAAAGATAACTGAATGTGAAAAATTTTGTTAAACAGTTGGAAGTATCCTGTGTACTTCCCACCCTATCCTCAACAAACACTATGAAGACATTTGAGATGGAGGAAGTAGACTGATGCTTGGAAATTAAATTTTTAATCAACAGCATGGATATTAGGGGAAAAACCTGATAATTATGTCTTCCAAGCTGCAAAATCTGATATAATCTATTTGAAGTAACATTTTGCAGTAGAATGTGTCAATCTGAAGTGGTTTTGGAGATGAGTCAGCTAAATATAACTAGGAAAGAGTTTCATAGACAAATGTTTTCAGCACTCACATTAGCATTGTCCAAGAAAAAGAGTTGGCCAACAAACTTTAATATTTCCATTGTATTGATTAGTGGGTTCACAAATATACTGAGGGAACAAAAAGTATACAGTCTTAATTTTTTTTTAATTTTACTAGTTTAATTTTCCTCATAGAACTCTGTTTTGCTGAATAATGTGCACATGGTGATGCCAACTTGTGATTTCAAACTATCTCAGCCTAATATAACAATGAAATAACCTTTTAAATAAATGCTCAATCTTAGAGTCTTACTTTCTTCCCCATTCCCTTTCAGGTTATATGGGTATGGGAATGACATGGATCCTCTTTGTGATGAAAGTGCAGAAAGGGTGCTCAGATTTATATGGCATCTTCTGGAATCTCCCCAATTTCTCTCTGCAGTATGTAGCTAATTTGGGTTACTACTTCACTAATGACAACTAGTCTTTTTCCATGTTATGTAAAGGTGTTTTTTAGGTTTTTCCCAGTCTTTAGCCTCTTAGTTTTTACCCTAGGATCTCCCTCTGTTTTGCTACTGGAGACTGCTTAGGGCAGGTCCATTGATTCTCAACTCAGCTATCTTCCATGTACCCTCTGGGCTTCTGTATATCAGACTTCATTGCAACTAAAGGAGGCTTGGTCTGTGCCTCATTGCTCAGTTTATTTTGATATAACTGCTTCTAGGTTAACCTGGATATAGTCTATAAGACAATTCACTTTTAAAATTCCAAATTGTGCTCAAACTCTCTAATATAGGGGTGGGCAAAAAAAAAGTAGGTTCATGGTTGCATTGTGACATTCTTTTGGGCTATTGTAATAGCCATAACCTACACGTCTTTTTCAATACCAACAACTATAAATCTACGTTTGCCTACCCCTTATTAGCACCACTTTATGGGATTTTTGACTATGAGAAAATATATCAGGCAAGTGTCTGAGTATCTGTTTTTAGTAGGATTGAATTTGTATTATCTTCTGCTTGCTGCTTAGCCATCTCTGCCCTAAAATAAAGCTTCTGTGTCAAGGTCACCAAGCCTGTATCTTAATTCCAAAGTGGCAGAAAAAGAATTTAGGAAAGTCTTTTCCTGAATAAAACTGGGCTTTCAGACCTATTGTCTTATAGCAGAGAGAAATGGATTAGCTCTTTTTTGTGTGTGTCTTTTATAATCTTGCTGTGACAAGCTGTTAACACTCTCTTTATTCCCATTTAGGTAGACAAAGGCTGACTTGAGGGATGTCACATGAAGAGAGATGAAAAAGAAAAATCACATTCAGACAGTTCAAACAATATTCCCGCATTCCAGTGGTTGAGAGCATCCCCATTGAGATAACTGCAGTGGGCTATTAGAGGGTCAGGAAGGATTGGAGATATTTAGCATGAGTTTCAGAGACAAGTGAGGGAGAATACCTGTCACTAATTTTCCATCATTGATATAATTTATATATAATTTCTGTATTTTCATTTTTCTAATATTGAGTTTGATATGCCTGACCTAAAAAATAGTTTCTAAAGCTGAAAGTTTTCCTGGGCATGCAGTTGGGTTGGGTTTTCACAGTATGTCTAATCCTGTCTATGTGGGAGTTGAGGTGACAGGAAGGCATTTTTGTGTCATGGTTTTCTTTTTCTTCTTCTTTTTACCATTATCTCCCTTATGTTATTTGAGATCATAAAAACAATTTTGGAAACATGCCTTTCAGCACAAATTACCTAATTTAGTTTTGATGTTACTGTTTTTGTACTGCCCCGAATAAGGTTTTATTCTGTGCTTCTTCCATATGGCACTCTATTTTCTCTATCTTTCAAAGGCAATCAACTTGTGATGGACAATAGAATATACTATTTGGGCGATGAATCCTATCAAATTCTCAATGTGGTTTCTATTATGGTTTGCACTTTGAGATTAAAGTGTAGATCCTCTGCTCTCAGTTAAATTTTGCCTCATTCCTGACTTTGGTTCCCAGAAGTCTTATTTGTATGGATTCCAAAAGCCTGTATCTCTGGGCCTTGGCATGTTTCCCTGATGTTTTATACATTCCAAACATCAAAAAACCATACTTAAGTATGACCTCTTCAAAATCATCTCAGATTGTTTTCCCCTTTTCTGACTTCTTCAGCCACATTGGCCTCATTTGTGTTCTTTGGGAATTTTGAATTCAGTCTTCTCTGTCAGAAATGTGGCTACTTTGGGTTTTGGTGTGATTCAGTGGGATCAAAATGTCATATCTTCACATAGGTCTCTTCTGACTTCTCTAACCAAACTATGCCTCCTCTTCCCCTCTTTCTTTCCACCCATCATACTTAATCACACCATGGTTTTATTTTTCCATATTACATTACTATTATTTGCCAGCACTGCCATAACAAGTATCACAGACTGGGTGGCATTAAGCAATAGAAGTCTCAGATCACTTCCTTTGAAGCCTTTCTCTTTGGCTTATCGATGGACATCTCATTGTGATTTTACATAGTCTTCCCTCTGTGTCTGTATTCATATTTTCTGTTCTAAAAGGATACCAGTCATATTGGGTCAGAGCCCATCCCAGTGACCTCATTTTAACTTAATTGCCCTCTAAAGACTCTATCTTTAATTACAGTCACATTCTGAGGTACTAGAGGTTAAGACTACAAAATATGAATTTGGACAGGGGGACATAATTCAACTGTCTATTTCTAGAGCAAATAATAACAACTACTTATAATATGATCTTCTCATTTATTTACTTTTTTCCCTTCCCCACTGGAAATGAAGCACAATGAAGTCAGGATGTTTTCTTTTTGTCTTTCTCCATACTCTCTATAACCACTTAGACTAGTTAGTGCTTGACTCAGAGTAAATGCTCAGTGATCTTTATTTTTAATATAAATTACTCAAATAGAAATATGATATGTACTTTTACCCAAATTTTAAAGATTTATTCATTATTGGTGTCAAGGTAAAAAACCTGCAAACCTGTAGATAATTTTTAAGAGTTTATTAGAGGCAAACTGATGATGATTGTTGGGAAGAAAAAATCTCAATGGGTTGAGAAAATACTCTGGAGAATGACAGTCTTACACCTTATTTTATATATTAGAATCAAAGGAGGAAGCATGCCAGGGTTATATGAAAGACATTGGTGGCAGACTAGGGATATAGGAGAAAGCAAAGTAGGGGAACCTTTGAGACAGGATAAAAGTAAAATACACACACACACACAAACACACACACACACACACACACACA
>JAAGEH010002531.1:6258565-6275758 GCA_011751065.1 Lasiurus cinereus
ATATATTACATTGTGGGTATAGGATAGTGAACAACTAACATTTACACCACATAGAGATGGTATGCAGGAGAACAAGATAACAATGAGGGGTTCTGTGGTCTCCTGCTCTGGTGGGAGATTGTGGTCTGAGGGATTTGGAAAAAAGGGGATTACTATGACAATCTTAGATGCAAAAGACAACAAACAGGCTCAGGTAAGGTAAAGATTTATCTTTATTAAGGAAGATACCTGCCTAGGATATGACTTAGTTAAGAAGTTTTAATTTCAGACTATCCTATGTTATTACTTTAGGTATCTGAGTTTGTAAGGCTTTCAACTCAGGCCTCCCCTGAGCTTGTCAGCTTTAGTACATATTACTTTTTGTTGTCCACACTGGTGTTACTAAAATTCTCTCCTGCAGCCTTTGCTTTGCAAATCTAAGGAAATAATTTAAGGTTTAGATATTTCTGTACTAAGCTCATAACCTAAGATTAGTGAATGATGCTCCTTTCCTCTCTTTTGGCATCTTTCTGTGTGATTGATACTTTACTAGATTTGTAGAGACCAGCTCAGTTTTTCTTGCTATATCAGTAAAATATAAAAATTTTTCCTTTTTATTTTAACAGGACATTACCACCTATGAAATATCTTTTATACTACTATTAAAATGGCTTTAATGTTATTTCTTTATCTAAAACATTATTAATTTTCCCCAGATGAATTCAATTCTTTATTACATTCACTGGTTATATTTCTGTAAAGTTTGTTGCTGTTGTTGTCAATTGTGTGATCTGACAATGTTGAATTTTACCTAAGCATCTCCTCCCTCACCACCACCATTTTTATGTCTGTAATGGCTTGCTGCAAAGGCACATATCAATCCCATATGACTTAGATAAGAATCATGCCTGACCCTTATTTACTTATGAGGAAGCAAGATCCATGATTAGCTGAACTCTTTTGTCCTCACTGATCACAACAAAATGCTTGCTAATCAAACTTTGTTTTCTTCCTTCATCTAAGTACCTGAGCTTTGAGCCTCCCTCAGCCTGAGCCAGCACTCAGCCCTTTGTAACAGTCCCTCCTGAGAATAGGCTAGCCACAGGGTAAAACATTAGTTATCTACTATCAGATCCTGCCACCCTCACCCTTCCCACTTCCTTGTGTGTGATGGCATATTTTAGGTGTGAACTTGACTGAGTTAAGAGCTGCCCAGATGGCTGAGAAAACATTATTTCTGTGTGTGTATGTGAGAGTGTCTCCGGAAGAGACTAGCATTTGAATCAGCAGATCCAATGAAAAAGTCTGCTCTCATTAATGCAGGTGGGCATCAACCAATCCCTTGAGATCCTAAATACAAAAGCAGAGGAAGGGTAAATTTACTCTGTTTGAGTTGAGACCTCCACCTTCTCTTGCCCTTGAACATGGGTGCTCCCTGTGTCTCAGGCTTTTGAACCCGGTCCAGGACTTACCCTACAAACCCCATATATATGTTAACTAAAGGCGTGATGCACGAAATTTGTGCAGGGGGGTGGTCCCTCAGCCTGACCTGTGCCCTCTTGCAATCTGGGACCCCTTAGGGGATGTACAACTGCAATACAGGATCCCTTCTAACCATTTGCCTGCTTGCTCCTTACTTCTTGGCTCACTGCTCCTTACCACTGCTGCATAGCAGTAGAGGCTCTAGCCACTGCCACTGTGCTGGCCAGCCATGAGCTACTGGCCGAGTGGTGCTCCCCCTCTGGGAGCACACTAACCACCAGGGGACAGCTCCTGCGTTGAGTGTCTGCCCCTAGTGGTCAGTTTGCATCAGAGTGACTGGTTGTTTGGGTCATTCAGCCATAATGGTTGCTGGGCTTTTATATATACAGATGACTTAAGTTTAATAATTTTGTCCATTGGACATTTTGGGATTGGAAAATTTTTATATAGTTAGTAACTCAGGGATCCTAAAGCCCACCCTCAAGTTCAATGATTCACTGGAACTACCCACAGAACTCAGAAAAGCTCTTGCACTCATTTATAGTTTATTACCATGAAAGAATATACATTCCGATCTGCAAAAGTAAGGTGTGGCATAGAGTGAGTCCAGGAGAAACATGGCTTAATATTTCAGTTGTTGTCTGCCAGTGGAATTGTATGGACAGTGCTTAAATTCCAGAACAATACCTGTGACAATATATATAAAGTCTTGCTAACAAGTTAACCTTAGCAAAGCCTTGGTATTTAGAGTTTTTACTGAGTTTGGTCTCCAGGTGCTCCAGCGGTCACAAACTGTGAATTTGTGACCTGAGGATTCCACCAAAAATCACATTATTATCATAAACTCTGTGGCATGTACCAGGGTCCCAGATAAACAAAGATACTCTTAGCAGGCTGGCTATTCCAAAGACATAGAAATTATCTCCCAGGACTTAGTTAGGGCCAGATCTTTTTTTGGAAAGTACAAGGTTTGAACACCCAGATGTGCTGGGTTAACTATCTTTCTGTAAAGGGCCAAGTGGTAGATATTTTTTGTTTTGCTGACTACATGCTCTTAGTCACAACTACTCAATTGTGCCATTTTAGTGAAAAAGTAGCTATAGCTATTCCTAACTAAATTAGGATGATTGTGTCTCAATTAATTTTAATTTACAGAAACAAATAGAAGACAAGATTTGATCTGCAGGCCATAGTTTGCAAACTTCTAGCCTAGAATTTGAGTGACATTGAGGGGGTAGCCTTGCTTTAATGTTTATTTCTTTGCATAGAGACTAGAGATAAAATGTTGGAAGGAATTGCTTCTAACATAATGAAGAACTGGTAAGCTTTAAAAAAATTATTTTCTCCTAATAAATTTAAAGTTATATGCTTGTTATATAAATATTAAATGACAGCCCTCTTACTTATACAAATAAATTTATTTTTTATGATATAAATCTGAAATGAGAGTAAAAGGGAAATTATAGCATATCAAGATGAAAAAATCAGATTATTTTAGTAAAAGAAGATGGTCAAGTTTTTAATTAAGTTGGCAAAACCGATAATTATGTTACATGGTATGTTTACTCCTTTGAGGGGAGGAATCCTTGTTTTAATTTTCTTTCATGAGTTAAATAAGGTGTCAGGCTCAACCTAACATGTAAAATTTTGAAAATAAAGTTTTTTATTATATGAGGTTTTAGGATCATAAACCATCAGAAAACAACACATCATTTTGATTTCATTTTTGAAATAGAACTGAAAAATCACAGTCTGAAACACTCAATTTTTTCTCTAGTACAGAAGAAGCCGATTCTACAGATGAAATCTATGAGTGATGGGAATAGCTTGCTATAAAGAGCTTGGATCTCAGACCTTGGGGAAGATGGTTAGGGTTGGAATTCCAGCAACTTTCTTCAGGAGTGTTATTTAGTAGTGATTTAAGGCATATTTTATTTCTCTCTGATCCTCAGATTTCTCTTCTTTAAGCAGATTACACTGTTCTCAAAGGTTTGTGAAAGAATTTAAATCAGGTGTTATAACTGATAGTGCTTGGCACATACTAAAAACTCAGTTATTATTTTAACAGAGTCACTGAGTATGTGCCATGTCCTGGGCACGATGCTAAAGTATCTTGCATGCATTTTGTCATTTAATCCCCACTACAACACAACAAGCAGACTCCATTGTTTTACTCCTTTTACATATGAGGATACAAGTTCAGCTTGATTAGGAATTGTTGGTGATAGAGCTGTTAGCTGAACACTTAGTTCTCGCTGCCCAACTCCCTGGTCCATGCTCCCATTGAGTATCCCAAAGCAAACCAGAACATAGTGTGGTGTTGTGACCATAATGTTTAAATGTTTAAAACTCATGAAAGTTAATATAAATTCTAAATTGTTGGATTCTCTTGATTACTCTGAATGCACTTATTTGCAAGGCAGCACTCAGCTGGAACTGGAGGTAAACAGCTCCCAGTAGATGAGGCAAGTGCTGTCCAGCTTCCCTCTGCTCCTTGTTAACTTGTGTTGGGCACTCTAATCATTCCCTTACCTGCTGCTTCTAAGGGCTTTGTTCTATTACTGCTGCTCAGTTCCTTTCCACCAGAGAAGTTATATGACTACTTCAGAATAAGTTTTAAAGCCACATCATAGGAAAAGTCCTCCAGCCATCTTATTTGGTGGTATCTAAATTTTGGTTGTATATCTCTATAAAAAATGTTATGAATTTATGCATATAGTACATGTATATTTAATACGTGTACTACTATCAATTCACAAATTAAATGTTAGGAAAACTTTTTTTATATTTTACAAAAAACATTTTCTTCCTACATTCAAATGACTATGTTGTATGATGCCCTGCTTAGGACTTCTCTAATTGTCTAATCCTCAAAGGTGGTCTCTACCTGAAATTAGATATAGAGTTCTTGATTTCTACTGTAATCTCTTTGGTTTTGCTGTGTAATTCTCTATAGAATAGTAAAATTTTGTTTTCAGAATCAAATTGGTAACGTATGAGAGAAATGTTGCAACCAACATTGCTTTTTAAATTGTTTTGGTGGAATAAGCCTCATGCTTGATATGTTGATATAGGAATATCAACATATCAGGTGATATATTATTACTTGTTTATTATTATGAACTTGTCCTAATGCTGTGGCTAGTTTTTAAAGTAATTGTTTAAAGAAAAATATTATTTTGAAAATCTCAGTAACTTTTTTATTTTAGAGCACCATTAACTATATCAGTAGGTTTGAAATGATGGGAGAAGAAATATCGTTCTTCACAACTTTTTTAACTGTTACTTAGAAAAAAGCATGGAGGACAAAGTAAGTGTTTTTATTGTATTTGTAATAAGATATTAATCATTCTAAAAGAAGACTGATGCCTTTTCAATTATTTAGAAAAAGAACCTACGTATAGAGAAGTTCTACTCAACTGAAATGATCTTCTTCAAAGATTTAGAGTTCTATTATTACTTAAAATTGGCTCAGTGATTTCCAAACATTTTTATCACCAGGAATCCCTTTAATAGCTTTTATTCTTTTAACTTAGAAATTTTATTTTTGGAAAAAGTTTTGTCAACAAAGCTTATATTGAGTAGTAGTTTATTTTCCCATTTTAAATTAAAGGCATATAAAACTGACATCTGATTTAACATAACAAGATAATCACTTTTATTACCCTGTTTCCCCGAAAGTATGACATCCCCCGAAAATAAGACTTACTTCCAGTTTTGCCTCTTGCTGTAATATAAGGCATCCCCCTGAAAATAAGACCTCCCTAATAATAAGGCCTCCCATGAACATAAGTCCTCCCTGGAATATAAGGCCCCCAAAGCTACTGTAAGGCAGCTGACTCCTGATTTAAAGAGACCTCGCACTGCCTGAACAGCTCCGGCTGCGCTTCGGCCAATCAGTGAGCTGGTTTGTGATGACAATTACTACCGTACCGTATACAGGTAATAAATTTCCTTTTTTTCAACAACAAATGTGTACCATATTCTTCTTCATGGAAAAATAACACATCCCTGAAAATAAGACCTAGTGCATCTTTGGGAGCAAACATTAATATAAGACACTGTCTTATTTTTGGGGAAACAAGGTATGTTAAATTGTGGTGGATACAGTTAAAAGTAAGGACATATGCTTATTTATTAACATGTCTGATGTTGTTGAAGGTGCATTTTCGGGTTCTGTTGTTGTGGTTAGGCTTCATGAATCATTGAAATAGTGGTGCTCTCCTGAGATTAATTTGGTCGGCCAGCTCCTACCACTCAGTGTAGTAGGAATAGATTCTTGTTGGTGTTCTCAGTCCTGGGAGATGGTCTTATTTTGTAGCTTAGAATTACTTCTTTGTAAGAGACCTTATATTTCCATATATTACTTGATATTCCTGATCTTAAGTACTTGGTCTGAATTCTGCCATAATATATTGTGATTTTCACTAAGACTTTGGGGCTAGAAAGATGTTTACAAAAGTGAACTATGATGAACCAATGGTGCATAACCAGCTTCCTTAACAGTGATGATTTCTTTCCTCTCAATCTAATTAGAGATGGATTTGTTCCTGCCTTGTGAGTGAGCCCCTATGCTACACACTTCCCCTTCCTCCCCACCCTGGCCTGGTGTCAGCCTGTGGCCTGGGCCACTGCCTCACAGCCCAGCAGCTGCCCCAGCTACCCCTGTGCTCCAATGCCACCTGTACACCCTCCAGCCACTCCTACCCATTCCTTCTCCCTAGTAATCTAGAGTGGACTGGTATATGTAGTATTTCTACACAAATGAATCTTTTCTATCCTGAACCAATTAAAAGTTACATAATGGATTCTGCTGCATTCGCACCTCTTTCTCTCCAGCTCAAGTCTCTGTATTTCCGGTTGATACCCTTATTTTCCTACAAGGTCCAGCTCTAATACACTGTTTCTCAAAGTTACTCATTATGTCATTGTCTCCCATTATTTACTTAATTATTGTAGAATAATTGAATGGAAATGTTTCTTCCTGAATGAGGTTTTGAGGTCCTATATGAAATGAATTTTATTGTTTTAAAAGAAATATATATATATATTTGTGTCTTCTAGAGCTTATAGCACTGTTTTCATTTTAAATTTAGTAGAGTTCAAATAATGTTTTAAAAAAATATTAAAAGGACTTTGAAGAATTAAATTTTACCATAGTCAATTATCTATGTGGATACTTTCTAGAGCACTAAAAGTCTAGGTCACACCTTTTTAGTTCTATGATTTTTTTTCTAATTAGGTTTGATTTTTTAAAATATATTTTTGTATTGATTTTTTAACAGAGAGGGAGGGAGAGAGATAGAAAGTCAGAAACATTGATAAGAGAAACATCTATCAGCTACCTCCTGCACAACCCCCAGTGGGGATGTATCCACAACCAAGGTACATGCCCTTGACCGGAATCAAACCCAGGACCTTTCAGTCTGCAGGCTCTATCCACTGAGCCAAACCAGTTTCGGCTCTAATTGGGTTTCATTTTTGTTCTTTATCTACTTGTTCTTCCCAATGATAAAGACCTATATATTTCTTTCTTTTCCTTTCTACTCTTATACTGATAATGTACTAGTATTCTTTCTTCCCAGTGTTACAAAAGTTGATTTAATTCTTTACCTTGTTATTCCCAATACGGCCATTTTGCACTTCTGTCTTCTTAGATTGTGGTCTATAAATAATTCATCTTTAGTTTATTTTTATACTATCAAAGTATTTTAAATCACCTAATTAACTAAATGACAGAGACTAGTAAGAGACCTTATAATGGCCATTTCCCCCTTGTTCCCTAGTCAAAAGGTGTCCATGTGTCAGCAGAAGCAGATGACTGCCAGAATAGAAAGAATATTTTTTTTTTACCTTCATTGCAATCAGGAGTGAGCATGTGACTAAATTTTAGCCAATCAAATGTAAATATGTGGCAGCTTCTGAAAATCCCAGTGCATAATGGCCTACTTTTATTCAAAATTTTTTTTTTTTAAGCCACCTCTAACACAAATCCCTGGAACTCTAACTTCCCTTTTAAACCATGAATATAAGAACTATGTTCTACAGATAGTAAAGCGGAGAACTGGAAGGGATCTAGGTTCCTTAAGACTTCTTGGAATAGGCCTACCTTCTCTTTCTAACCTAATAAGAAATTAAATTCTGTCTTACGTTAACCAATATTATTTTAGGTCCCCATTACTTTCAGGTGATTTTAATTCTAACTTATATACCCAGCATTAAATATATTAACGTAGAAAATGTCTGAATTCTCACACAAAGTCTTTAAAGTTCCCAGATAGGTCATATACTCAGCAGAATTATCATACTCTACATAAAATATTTTTACATAAGTAGTTTACTCAAACTTTTCAGAGAACTGTTTATTCATAATAAAATCTAAAATTTCTGACCAGTGTATGTCAGCTACTTATAATGGCTGGTCATTTTAGAGCTACAGCTCTCCTGTGACCTTATTCTCATGTTCTCTCCTGCATTCCTAAGCATGGCTTTCACATCTTGCATCCTCAGAAATTTGAAGATTTTAATTTATGCTTCCATTACTTAAGTGGACTTGTATGATTTTTAAGATGTTTGGGTGAAAACAGTCATTTGACAGATAATTTGGCAGTTTTTATAAACTGGTAATTAGAAATCAATATGTTCTAAGCTTCTAGTAGAAAACATAATGAACAGGCCAGTCCTTAGGGGAAAAAGATTATATGTTACTACTATTAAAAAGGTCAGAACTCTACTAATTAATCCTCTGAGGCATTCCCAGATCCACCTCTGCATTACAATGCTCTTTCATAGAATATAGGGTTGAACATACGATAATTGGACCCCACTGAGTCACTTTCCACACATGCTTAGCATATAATGTACATATATTTAAGTACAATGTGGATTAATGGTGCATTTTTCTTTTTAAAAGCAAACAAATATAATTATGATGAAATTTCTGTTAAAAGTAAATTAGAAAGGACACTAGCTTTTAAAATAATACTCAGATATACTAAGATATTTTAAATCTTAGTACATTATATATTTACATTATATATAATTATATATAAATACATTATATATTTACATTTTAAATAATTTTTCATGTCTTTAGAAAGACTCACTATTCTTTGTAGCTATTTACATTTACCTATACTATAATGCTTCACAAATTTTATACTAAATGTGCTTATTCCTCTCTCTCTTGATTGAGCAGCGTGTTTACTAAAAACAGGAGTTGAATTCTTTAATATTCTTCAAACAAAGATCTGTTAATATTTTAATATTTTTCAAACAAAAGTACATAGTGGATAATGTTTGTTGAAACCATTAGATGAATAAATATATGAATAAATGATAATGAATTTGGAGAATACTTTTTGTTTACCTTAAGCTTGTGAAAGGTAGCGGTAGTAAGATGGATTTATCTCTGATGTGTTTACTGATGTATATCCTAAGAATGCAGAAAAGTACCTGGCTCATAATACTGCAGAGTAAATATTTATTAAGTTATCTAGAACTTTGTTTTAGCTCATTGAATCCTCTCAACAGTTTTTATGAAGAAGATAATATTATTAAGCCACTATCTTCATTTAGTACCAAGATCACCGCTACCTTTCGTGAATGTCTGGTCACTGGACCTGCATCAGTGTCCTAGGAAGCCAATAGATTCATGGCTTATCCTGCCCTGGATGATATGTGGCAGCTGCCTAGACCATCTTGAGGAAGATTCTGAAGGCCCATTTAAAAAAAATGCCCTTGTAAGTTTCCCTATTTGGCAAGAGTGTGTGGGAGAATGAGAGGAGGTGTACTCAATTTTGTGGAAAATATATTATTTAGTTTATTTTCATATAATGAAAAAACTGTCACTTTCTCATCTTCCCTGAGTGATGTTATTTAATTCTTGGGTTACCCTTGTTGATTTTTAGGTGAGGTTTAATTAAAACATCAATCCTGTCTCAACATTTACAAATACTGTGACTTGAGGAAGTTATTAATAAACCTTAAAAACTCAATTTAGGAGATAGGTATTATTACTACCTATCTCCTAAGATTTTTTGATAATTAAATGTTAAAAATGTATAAAGTACTTTGTACTGTAAGGCTTTTATTCTCATATCAGTGCTTTGGGGTTTCAAAGACAGAAATTCTTACTACCAACTAGGTCTCTGACTCTTATTTTTTCTGAGGATGGCTTCCAAAATTGCCTCCAAAAGTAAGCAATTTCATATAGAGAACTGGTAGGAAAGGGAAGCTAGACTTTGTAGAAAAATAAATTGGAAAATGTCTATGAGAGATGAGTGTTTTGAAGAAATGAAATAGAAGTTAAGAAATTCTGAAGTTTAGATTTGGTAAATTTGAAGGCCTGGACAAGTTGTGTAATACTTTAAAAATTAAAGACAATGCCAGGCCCATTATATATTTGTGTGCTTAGGCCAAGTATGTAGGAAGCAGCTGGACACTGATAGGTAATGTGCTGTTTCCTCATAGTCAATTAAAAGAGGGTAGGCAGAGAACTATCCCGAGCCTTCAACTGAGAATTGGCATTTCAAATTAAAATAGGTGAACGGGCCTTCCTGAGTGGGTACATCTGACCCAGGAGCATTGACCTTAGTTTGGTGGCTCTGTGTTCTTCCATAGATGCCAAATGTAAATGCTCTGCTAAAGAAAAAAGTCTACACCCACGTATTTATTTAAATATCTGAAATTATGTTCTACAGAGAATAATTAGATAAATATGTTTTTGCTGAAAGGTAATAGCAGGAAATGTGGTTAAATCTTGTCATTCACTTAATGAAATGTTATGGAGGCATGAAAATGATATTTAAACTATATATAAATAGGAAAATTACATTAAAAGGTTAAATGAAAAAAACAGAGTAAAGCAGTGAATGTTAAATTTAACATAACTACATAAAATGTATGCATAGACAGACTCTAAATGGCAATGTGCAGAGGGACAACCAAGATGGCAGCATAGGTAAACACCTGAACTTGCTGCCTCTCACAACCATATTAAAATCTACAACTAAAAGACAAAACAAATATCATCCAGAATTGATAGAAAAGCTGGCTGAGAGGAAGTTCTACAACTAGAATGAAAGAAAAAAGCACATTGAGACTGCTAGGAGGTGTAGAGGTGTGGAGGTACATGTGAAATGGTGAAATGGGATGGCAACTGGGTACACTAGTTTTTTTTTTCAGTTGAAAGGGAGATACAAGCTCCCAATTGCTCTGAACTCCAGTTCTGGGTGAGACTCTGGGGACCTAGACTTATGCGGGGAGAAACTGGACTATCTAGCACAGTGGTTCTCAACCTTTTTTAATGCTGTGACCTTTTAATACAGTTCCTCATGTTGTGGTGACCCCCAATCTTAAAATTATTTTCGTTGCTACTTCATAACTGTAATTTTGCTACTGTTAATGAATCATAATGTAAATATCTATTTTCTGATGGTCTTAGGCTCTACAGCAGCAGTTCTCAACTTGTGGGTCGCGACCCACAGGTTGAAAACTGCTAGCAAGGTCACCTAAGACCATCGGAAAACAGATATTTACATTATGATTCATTAACAGTAGCAAAATTACAGTTATGAAGTAGCAACGAAAATAATTTTAAGATTGGGGGTCACCACAACATGAGGAACTGTATTAAAAGGTCACAGCATTAAAAAAAGGTTGAGAACCGCTGATCTAGCATCAGGCCAAAACACAAATGTGGCTTTCTCTGAGAGGTGCTTTCAGTGATCATTGTTCCTGCACAGGGCCATGGGATACAAAGACCTGGGGATCTCTACAGTACAGGTCTGGCTGGAAGCCATTGCTGTTTGCTCTGCCCTGGTGATTTCCTGAGACCTCACCTCATTCAATTTACAACCCCACCCAAGCTATGCACAGTGGCTTTTGCATATGAATGGCCTGTCCTTTTGCAACCTAACACATAACAAACTGCAGCTGTGTCAGGGAGCTCCAAAGCTTCCAAAAGAAGGCCCAAGGCCTAAGGCCCAGCAGTGCAGCTGGCCTTGCTTCACAGCTGGGCCTCATCTGGGCACTTCCAATCCCCCCTCCCCCCAAAAAAGAGGAGGAATCTGAAGATCTCTCTGTAGCTTCTGGTGGGTAGCCTCAGGTAGTGGCTGACTTTGCACCTACTTGGAGATCCAAGAGCCCGTGTACTCAGTGGTCAGAGTGAAACCATGCCAGATTAAAACTCGGGCAGACTCAGTGAGCACCGAAGCCCCACTGAAGCAAGTCCTGCCCATAAGGATGTCTCCAACACAGCAGTTCTTCCATTGTAGACACAGCTGGTCCTCATAGCCAATTGGCATGGAGGTCAATTCCTCCTAGTAATACCAACAGCAATCAAGGCTTAACTACAAATCAATACTGTGCAAACAGTGCACAAAGGAGTGCATCAAGAGTGTCCACCTCAGGTAATTGGGGAAACTAAGCCATGGGGCCATATAGGACACCTAGGACACAAGGCCACTCTATCAACACACAGAAGCAGCCAAAATGTAGAGACAAAGGAACAGATCACAAATGAAAGAAATGGAGGAAAGCAAATGACTTAATATAGAGTTCAAAACCACAGTTATAAGATTACTCAAGAATCTTCTAGTAACCTCTAAGAAATTTAGTGAGACCCTCAAGGATATGAAAAAGGATCAATCAAAAATTAAGCATACACTGACTGAAATAAATGATAACATACAGAGATCCAACAGCAGACTAGAGGATCCCAAGAATTAAGTCAAATAATTGAAAATGAAGGAAAAAAAATCCAACTAGAAAAGAAAAAAGAAAAAACAACACAAAAATATAAATATAGTGTAAGGAATCTCTGGGATAACTTCAAGGGTACCAACATCAGAATTTTGGGGGTGCCAGAAGAAAAGAGAGAGCAAGATATTAAAAATTTATTTGAAGAAATAATGACAAAAAACTTCCCCTTCCTGGTGAAAGAAATAGACTTACAAGTCAAGGAAGCACAGAGAATCCTAAACAAGAGGAATCCAAAGAGGACCACACCAAGACACATCATAATTAAAATGCCAAGAACAAAAGAGAAAGAGAATTTTAAAAGCAGCAAGAGAAAAATAGTTACCTAGAAGGGAATACCTGTATGACTGTCAGCTGATTTCTCAACAGAAATTATGCAGGCCAGAAGGGCGTGACAAGAAATATTCAAAGTGATGAATAGCAAGAACCTACAACCAAGATTACTCCATCCAGCAAAGCTATCATTTAGAATTGAAGGTCAGATAAAAAGCTTCTCAGAGAAAAAAACAAGCTAAGGAGTTCAACACCACCAAACCAGGATTACATGAAATGCTGAAAGGTATTCTTTAAGAAGAGGAAGCAGAAAAAGGTAAAATAAAAATTATGAACAACAGAGTGACAACAAATACATATCTATCAATAAGTGAATCTAAAAATCAAGTGAATAAAAAAATCTGATGAATAAACTGGTGAATATAATAGAATCAGGGGAATAGAAAGAGAGTAGACTGACAATTTTTGAGGTGAAAGGGAGTACAGAAAGAGATTGGACAAAAAAAAATCTTATACCTATGGACGAGAACAGTGCGGGGTAGGGTGGGGACTGGGTGGACAGGCGCTATAGGGGAAAAAAAGAGGAACAACTGTAATAATCCAAACAATAAAGATTTATTAATAAATAAATAAGGCAATATACAAATATTTGTATTGCTATAGTGTTAAGGTTGAGGGGTATGTAATAGTTTTTCCCCGAAACTTTATAAACAGTCCAAGTCAGTGAAGCTATTTTTTGGTAATACTTGCTTTACTTAAAAATTAAAAGATATAAAGAAATAACTGTGTTGAATGATTTAGAAACTTTCTGTTTTAAATATATGCTATTTAAAGAATACAACACTTAAAATTTTTTCTAGTATAAAAACATTACCTGTACTTTTATTCTTAAAGTCCATGTACCAGCAATCAAAGAGATGCTTAAAATCTTTCATAATACTAATGCCCAGTAAGGATAGAAAGGCACTGAGACACAAAGGAGAATCTGCACTGATATTTCAGGGTTGTCTTTTATGAAATCTGTAAGTAGTTAATAACATATTAAACACACTTATTTTGTGAGTTATTATGAAAAATAAGGTTTTACAATTAAATGGTGTGCCTTTGTACTAGTAGGGGCACAATGCAGAATTTGGGCACCTTGAAAGGAACTGTGGGCCATGAGGCTGCAGTGGGCATAGGCGCAGATCTCGGCCCATCCTCTTGGCTCCTCCCACCCTGGCCTCCAACCCCCCTCACTTGGCTCCTTTCACCCTGGCCTCCAAACCACCCTGCCCCTGCATCCCCTGTCTGCTGGCAGCCCTCCTGCCACCACTTCTCCATGCACTGATGGTGCTGACCCCAAATGCTCTGTGCCATCAGTGCATGCAAAAGGTGGCTGTCAGACCCGATCATCCCTCAGTAGCAGGGGGAGGTGGAGAATCCCTAAGAGGTGATCAAGGCTGGCAGGTACCACTCGCACCCACTAATGGCACCAAGCAATTGGGGCTGGGGCTGGTGCTGGGCTCCGGCAACAGGTGAGAGTGCTGGGTGGGACTATGGAGCATGGGAGCAAAGAATTTTTAGTAAGCACCAGAGGCTCGCCCCTAGTGACCAGCACCCCGCCTTGGGATAGCACCCCTACTCACCTGCTCCAGCATCCCGTTGCAGCTGATGTCTGTCATGTTCCACGCTCTGCCACCTGCTTCTGATGCCTGCTATGTTCTGCATGTGCCCACTGATGGTCAGTGCACGTATTAACTACTGGTTGTTCAGTTTTTCTACTGTTCAGTCTATTTGCATGTTAGAGTTTTATACATATAGATGGGATGTCCCCCATAGAAATGTGATGTCTGAGGAAACTGAGAAAGAACAAAATGGGAGAGAAAAGAGTTGAGTTGTCACAAGGTAGGAGCTATCTTCATGGCATGTCTTTTAGATAGGAGATTCAGAAGACTTTGATATAAATTTTGAAAAAACAATGGACTATTCCAGTTTGAATTTTGCTATTTACTAGGCTCATTAGTGTCAGTTAGGATTCTTTAGAAAATATGATCCAATCCTATTGAAAGAAATAAAATGAATAGTTTGATTCAGGGTTCAAAGATCTGACCAGAATACATTTCTGTGCTTTCCTTTCTTGGTGTTCATTTCCTTCTCAGGTTAACTCTTTGTGACCCCCAAATTAGCTACAGAAGCACCAGACACTAGGGAAGTTATACATAAAACAACAGAGAAAAAGACATCCACTTCTGGTACTCCTGATAAAGAAAGAGGAGAATTTTTAATCCAGAAAATGTCTTTTCAAATTTGAGTGATATTAATGGCTTATTTCCCATTCTTGTAGCAATCATGGTTTCCAGGAAAATGGAAAGATGTGATTAGATTAAACTACTAGTAAACAGAGCTTTCCCCTGAAGCAGGGAGTTGGACCAGTACCCCTGCCCTGGGATGTAATAGGCATCTTCTCTAATGGAATTCAAAGTTCTGTTGGTAGAAGATAGGGGAGTTGGATGCTGAGAAGACAATCACAAAGGTTTATTATAAACTAGGACCCAGTGCACGAATTTGGGGTGGGTAGGTCCCTCAGCCTGCCCCCTCTCACATACTGGGAGTCCTCAGAAGATGTCCTACTGATGGCTTAGGCCCACTCCCCCGGGGAGTGGGCCTAAGCCACAGTCTGTCCTCCCTTTGTGGAAGGTGACCGGGCTGATCAGAGGAAGTCACCAGCCCCATCATCCTGCTGCTGCAGCCACTGCCAGTCACCACAGCCATCAAGGTGTTTTCATCAACACAGACTCCAGTCCCTTCACCATGAAAAAATGACAACTTTTCTTTAGGCATTTTCAAGATGTGTCTTTCATAGGATATGACATTTCTTTATTTTTTTTATCTTCACCTGAGGATATGTTTCCATTGACTTTTAGAGAGTGTGGAAGAGAAAGGGAAAAACAGAGAGAAACATCAAATTGAGAGGAACACTTTGATTGGTTGCCTCCTGCATGAGCCCTTACCTGGGCCCTGGCCAGGGAAGAGCCTGCAACCTAGGTACATGCCCTCAGTCAGAATTGAACCCAGACCCTGCCGTCTGCAGACCAAGGCTCTGTCCACTGAGCCAAACCTGCTAGGGCAGGATATGACATTTTTTAGCCCTCCAGCAGTGGACCTTTGTTTTTTTCTCCAGAAGTGTGGTAGAAAAACCCTAGATCACCTTTTTGGATTCTTATTACCCAAGTTACTAAGAATATTATCAGTGGCATACAGGAAGCTTAGCCAATGAGCAGTCAGAAAAGATGTTTCCTCTGTAGTTCACACCAATTGCCGGCTAGGTCCTGCCCAGGCCTAAAGCCTCTGGCTGACACTTTAGGCCTGGGCAGGGGCTTCCCAGTTCCCTTCAATTGCCAGCTCCCTTGGCTCTGATTGCAGGCTTGGCCCTGCCCAGGACCCACCTCGCTCAAGCCCTTCCCAGGCTGCTCAGGGCCAACCAGGGCCTACCTTAGAGTGACCTGGGTGCCAGGATGTTCCCAAGACCCAGGTGATGGGTGGCTATGTATGCAAATTAATCTCCATCTTCGTTGGGTTAATTTGCATATTCACTCTGATTGCCTATGGGTGTAGCAGAAGTCAATTTACATGTTTGTCTGTTATTAAGTAAGATGGCATAATGACCCTATTTACTTTGATATAAATTAAAAAGTAATGGTAACTATCAAAAAACATCTTAATGTAGTTACTTTTAATTCATAGAAACAAGAAAGTATGAAAATTAATAAGTGTTGTTTTAAAACTTTTTAAATCCTATAGTTTCTAGGCAGCTCATACATAGCTAAAGAGGATTATCTTACTTGTTCCTAAAATGAATTTTCCATTAAATGTTCCCCATATATATATATTAATCCTCACTCAAGATATTTTTTCATTGATTTTTAGAAAGAGTGAAAGTCAGCAGGAAAGACAGAGAAACTTTGATGTGATTGAAACACATCAATTGGTTGCCTCCTGCATGAGCCTGGGCCGGGGCTCAGACTGGGGAGGAGCCTGTAACTGATGGACATACCCTTGACTGAAATTGAATCTGGGACCACAGACCAAAGCTCTATCCACTGAGCCAAACCAGGTGGAGCTATCCTACTATATTTTTGCTATGAAAACAATGCAATTAGAAAAATCAAACAGCTTAGCCGGTGTTGCTCAGTGGTTGAACATTGACCCATAAACCAGGAGGTCATGGTTGGATTCTTGGTCAGAGTAAATGCCTGGGTTGCAGGCTCTATCCGTAGTAGGGAGCATGTAGGAGGCAGCCTATTGATGAAGTTTCTCTCTCTCTCTCCCTCTCCCTTCTTCTTTCTGAAATCAATAAAAACTTTTTTTTTTTTAAGTACAATACCTGGTACAGAGTAGGTGCTTAACATTTATTATTATGTCCCCTGACTTGCCTTAATAAATGGCATTACCACCCTTTTATTGCCAGAGCAAGAAACCTGGGAATCATTGTCATATTCTTTTATTTCCCTTTAATCACAAAATGTCAAATTAGTCACCAATTATTATAGTACTAGAGGCTCAGTGCATGAAAATTTGTGTACTCAGGGGGTGGTCCCTCAACCTGGACTGCACCTTCACACAATCCCGGACCCCTCAGGTAAGGTCCCCAGTCCTGGCCTGAGATCAGGGCCTATCAGGGCTTTTCTTCCCCCTGCTGCAGGCTGATGGCTCCCC
>JAAGEH010002531.1:6276158-6308659 GCA_011751065.1 Lasiurus cinereus
ACATCAAATTGAGAGGAACACTTTGATTGGTTGCCTCCTGCATGAGCCCTTACCTGGGCCCTGGCCAGGGAAGAGCCTGCAACCTAGGTACATGCCCTCAGTCAGAATTGAACCCAGACCCTGCGGTCTGCAGACCAAGGCTCTGTCCACTGAGCCAAACCTGCTAGGGCAGGATATGACATTTTTTAGCCCTCCAGCAGTGGACCTTTGTTTTTTTCTCCAGAAGTGTGGTAGAAAAACCCTAGATCACCTTTTTGGATTCTTATTACCCAAGTTACTAAGAATATTACCAGTGGCATACAGGAAGCTTAGCCAATGAGCAGTCAGAAAAGATGTTTCCTCTGTAGTTCACACCAATTGCCGGCTAGGTCCTGCCCAGGCCTAAAGCTTCTGGCTGACACTTTAGGCCTGGGCAGGGGCCTCCCAGTTCCCTGCGATTGCCAGCTCCCTTGGCTCTGATTGCAGGCTTGGCCCTGCCCAGGACCCACCTCGCTCAAGCCCTTCCCAGGCTGCTCAGGGCCAACCAGGGCCTACCTTAGAGTGACCTGGGTGCCAGGATGTTCCCAAGACCCAGGTGATGGGTGGCTATGTATGCAAATTAATCTCCATCTTCGTTGGGTTAATTTGCATATTCACTCTGATTGCCTATGGGTGTAGCAGAAGTCAATTTACATATTTGTCTGTTATTAAGTGAGATGGCATAATGACCCTATTTACATTGATATAAATTAAAAAGTAATGGTAACTATCAAAAAACATCTTAATGTAGTTACTTTTAATTCATAGAAACAAGAAAGTATGAAAATTAATAAGTGTTGTTTTAAAACTTTTTAAATCCTATAGTTTCTAGGCAGCTCATACATAGCTAAAGAGGATTATCTTACTTGTTCCTAAAATGAATTTTCCATTAAATGTTCCCCATATATATATTAATCCTCACCCAAGATATTTTTTCATTGATTTTTAGAAAGAGTGAAAGACAGCAGGAAAGACAGAGAGAAACTTTGATGTGATTGAAACACATCAATTGGTTGCCTCCTGCATGAGCCTGGGCCGGGTCTCAGACTGGGAAGGAGCCTGTAACTGATGGACATACCCTTGACTGAAATTGAATCTGGGACCACAGACCAAAGCTCTATCCACTGAGCCAAACCAGGTGGAGCTATCCTACTATATTTTTGCTATGAAAACAATGCAATTAGAAAAATCAAACAGCTTAGCCGGTGTTGCTCAGTGGTTGAACATTGACCCATAAACCAGGAGGTCATGGTTGGATTCTTGGTCAGAGTAAATGCCTGGGTTGCAGGCTCTATCCGTAGTAGGGAGCATGTAGGAGGCAGCCTATTGATGAAGTTTCTCTCTCTCTCTCCCTCTCCCTTCTTCTTTCTGAAATCAATAAAAACTTTTTTTTTAAAGTACAATACCTGATACAGAGTAGGTGCTTAACATTTATTATTATGTCCCTTGACTTGCCTTAATAAATGGCATTACCACCCTTTTATTGCCAGAGCAAGAAACCTGGGTATCATTATCATATTCTTTTATTTCCCTTTAATCACAAAATGTCAAATTAGTCACCAATTATTAAAGTACTAGAGGCTCAGTGCATGAAAATTTGTGTACTCAGGGGGTGGTCCCTCAACCTGGCCTGCACCTTCACACAATCCCGGACCCCTCAGGTAAGGTCCCCAGTCCTGGCCTGAGATCAGGGCCTATCAGGGCTTTTCTTCCCCCTGCTGCAGGCTGATGGCTCCCCCGTCCCCCCCCAACCCCCTTCCCACTGCTGCCACTATTTGCCATCTGTGCAGCACTGCCCCGCATCCCTTGTCACCAGTGGCCTCACTCTGCAGGCGACAGGCTGAGATGTGTTGGCTTGGCTGGCCTGGGCCTCCCTCTTTCTTTGCTGGAGGGCTGGGCCAGCCCTGCAAGGGGCCGTCTGCCTACGTGCTCGCCCTTAACCACTTGCCTGACTACCTGATCACCCCTAACTGCTGGTCTGCCTACTTGATCACCCTGAATCACCCTGCCTGCCTGATTACCCCAACCGCTTACTTAGGGGTGGGGCCAGTCCACGATGGGGCCATGGTAGTCTGGTCTCTGGTCATTGCGGTTGTGATGCCTCTGGCCCTTAATTATATAGGACCATTCTTTTTACGAGTTTTTCTCACTCCAAATATTACTCCCTGGCCATGTGTTATCCATAGGGCAGCCAAATGACTTTATAATGCATAGCTGATAAACTGCATCTTATATGTAAATCTCTTCAGTAGCTCCTCATCCTTGGAACAGCTTTACTACGCTCTTCAAAAATTGGCTTCTATTTACTTAATTCCCCAGCTTCATTGTTGGCACATTTTTCACATACTTCCAAACTAACCAGACAACCTTTCTAAAGTTCCATAAAAGACTATCTCATTTGAACTCAAGTTTTCTCAAGAAGAGTTTTTTTCCCCACACTCTTCCTCTACTTTGATCTTCAAGTATCTATTTCATTTCTCATGGCTCACCTTAGCTGTTAACTACTTTCAGAGAAATCTGTGCCCACTTAATTGGGGTTAAGTGCCTTCTTGATGCTTATGCAAATAACTTGTGCATACCTCTCTTGGAGCACCTTGCACACTTCTAATTTGAGCACAAATAGTGCACAGTCTCCCTCTTTTGATAGAAAATAAACTTCTAGGCAGGAGCTTGGGATGTTCTTTATTGTATTTTTGTTCTAGGTATAACCTAAGGCATGTAATGTCTATTTGAAAGATGCTGGTTGAATGAAGGAATAAATGAATATATAACTGTGATATTGTTAATGAATTATAGGAGGAAATTTTGGTAATAGTTTTGGCTTTTTAATTAAAAAATTCTTACCTATGGATTTAAAGATTTTTCTGAAACAACCTTTATAAAAATAGGGCTTTTCTACTTAGAAAACTCTTATGATGAAATCAATTCTTGCTAAATTTGTTGTCACTTAGAGATGAGAGAAGAGAGCATTAAAAGTTAATTGGGGAAACAAGAATTTGTGGAAATGTTGTATCATTTCTGAAACTGCAAATAGAATTGAAGATACACTAATTCTTAGGCCTCGTGGTTATATAGTTTTTTCACTGCATATACTATTCCATTAACCTATCTTTACGAATCCTAGAGCCATATTTTCATAGAGTGGCCTGGGGCAGCTTTATGTGGAAAATCTAGCCAGATTGGTGCCTAGAATGAGAGGAATTAAATTTTTATTTGGCAAGAGTAAGAATTTAAATCTATACTTGTGATTGCATGTTGATGCTAAATAACTGAGTATATAAAATGAGGGCTTGTTTTTGGTGAAAATTAAATCTTTTTAATGATTATGGGATATTAATAAGCATAAGCTTTACATCTAATTTTCTTTTAAGAATATTTTCTCATTACAGAAATGATTCTTTTAATAGAAAACTGATAACAAATATCCAGCCTCTAAGGCTGGATTGTCAACATTGTAGTCTAAGCCAATGTGACTATTGAGAACTTAAAATGTGGCTAGTCCAAATAGACATACGCTGTAAGTTTAAGAAATCAAAAACTTTGTTAAAAAATAGAATATAAATTAACTCAATTTTTATGTTATCTCAATACTTTCTTTCTTTATTATATTTCTAGAAATATATTTTACTAGAGGCCCAGTGCATGAAATTTGTGCATGGAGGGTGTGTCTCTCAGCCCAGCCTGCACCCTCTCCAATATAGGACCCCTCGAGGGATGTTTGATTGCCCATTTAGGCCTGATCCTGATAGGATCTCACAATCCAGGACTGCTGGCTCCCAACTGCTTGCCTGCCTGCCTTCCTGATTTCCCCTAACCACTCTCCTGCTAGCATGATTGATACCTAACTGCTCCCTTGCCAGCCTGATTGTTCCTAACTGCCCTCCTCTGCAGGCCAGGTTACTCCTAACTACCCTCCCCTGTAAGCCTGGATCTTTCCCAGCTGCACTCCTCTGCTGGTCTGGTCTTCCCCAATTGCCCTCGACTGCAGGCCTGTTTTCTCCCAACTGCCCTTCTCTGCTGGCCTAGTCACCCCTAAATTCCCACAACTGCCCTTCCCTCATGGCCATTTTGTGGCAGCCATCTTTGACCATATGGGGGCGGCCATCTTGTGTCTTGGTGTGACAGTCAATTTGCATATTACTCTTTTATTAGATAGGATATATAGAAAAATTACACTTTGAAGATATTCAGTCAAATAAAATATAGTATTTAAATTAATATCCCTTCTGCCTTTTAATTTTAAAAGTTATATACTAGAAAATTTTTAATTACATGTGTGGTTCACATATTTGTATTGGACAGCTTTGCTCTAAATGGCTCCATTTTGTAGTTTGTTTTGTGTTCATGTGGTGTTGATAAAGTTTGTGACAAAAGAGCTTCCAGTCATTCACCATTAACACAGCTAGAGTATACATTTATGTCAGTGTGCACAATACTTTGTATGCAATACTGTATAGGTAAATGGACATGGGGTACTTTTTTCTTTAAGAATGTTTCCCACAGTCAATCATATGATCTACACTTGTGAAATCCTATAAGCTAAGTGATGTTTTGGTCAGAGATTTTATTTCTTTAAATATTTTGATATAAAAATCATGCTTCTGAATCTTCAATTGACTTCTATTATTTTCTTTAAGATCTCTGAAAGAAGTTGGGAAATTGCAATTTTTATTGCACCAACACTTGCTCATTACAGTTGATTTTCTTCCTTTGAAATTGTGAATCTGGCTTGGGATGTAGACCAGGAAACTTAGCAGGTAGGGAGGGACTTGCCAGCTCAGGGCAATGTGTGAAGCAAGGCATTTCTGGAGGCATGGCCAGGGAGGCTGATGCCAAAGCTCAGCTGACAGTTCAACTGTGCTGTTAGTTCAAAGAGTGTCAGATTATGCACAGGCTGCAACAGTGGGAGACTGGATATTAAACTAGCATGAGAGTAAACAAGGGGAACAGACAACTGGAAAATCCCTTGAGCTGTTGGACAGAGGCAGATGGCATTTTTATGGGGCACCAGTGGCATTGGGCTGCATGGGGAGGTTGTTAGGACAGCAGCCCATTTCAGACAACCAATTGCAAATTGTACAAGTTTGCGTATTTTAAAACTAAATTTCTACTTGATACAGAAATAGTAAACTTAATTTGCGAATTGTGCTAAGCAATTTTCTATATTATAAAATTGAACCAACAGTTTTACATAATAAAAAGCTATAATTATGCTCCATAAGAAGAATAAATGAAATATGATCTTTTGGCTTAAAATTCTTAATTGAACTCTCTTGTATTTGCTTTTTATTTTGGCACCATTATCAAATGTCAGTCTTCTGGGCTCATTTGTACTTAATTCGTTGTTTTCTAAAATATATAATAAACCATCTGTTAGATCTTCAATAATTTACTTCCACAGCCACACAGATACATAACACTACAATTTTTTTGTGTTGCTTAACATAACAGCAATTTTAATTCTATTTAAATTTACTCTTTTTGAGGTACACCTTTAATATAATCAACTTGCACATGCTAATCTATTTATGTCTGAACTAGTTATTTGGTGATTATTCCTAGAATGATGCTAATAAATTATTCTGGTTCTAAGGGGATAAACTGATCCAAAGCAAATGACAATTGGGTCATAGGAAGAACAGTGGGATTGAGCTGGAGAGTGGTTTGAAGAGAGTTTCCCATAGGAATACAGCATCTTAATTCTGAGTAGAGTTGTTGAGAAGATAAATTTTAATTCTTTACAAAGAAAGAAATTCTTCTCTAAATGATCACACCTCTGTGAGATCATGGAAATACATTGATGGAAACATCTTCTTAAAGTCTTAAGTATTTATTGTTACCCAAATGAGATTGGGACTCAGGAGCCCAGATTACCATCTTATCCTATTTAATAAAAGAGTAATATGCAAATTAACCATCACTCCATTATACCCACAAGCCATGCCCACCAGCCAATTAGGAGTGAGTATAGAAGTTAACCTAACCAAGATGATTGCGGCCACAGAGAGTAGGAGGGAAGCTTGGGCTTCCCTGGCGATGGAGTGAGCCACGCTTTCCACACACCCTGGCTGGCCCAAGCCTCCACTCCAGGCTACAAAGTTTCAATTATAGAAGATAAATAAATCCCAACAGAAATGACTGCTGCCATGGAGTGAGCAGAAGTCTTGGATCCTTTCCAGGCTACAAAGTTTCAATTGTAGAAGATAAATAAATCCTAGATCCCAGAGCCTCTGCTTGAGTTATCAGGGGGCATGGCTGGCCTGCAAACCACCAAAGGCCCCTTGCACTGGCCAACCCACACTCCAAAGAAACCCCCACCCTGATCTGAGACACCCTTCAGGGCAAACCAGCCAATCCCCACCTATGCACCAGGCCTCTATCCTATCTAATCCTATCGAGTAAAAGAGTAATATGCAGATTGACCTTCACTCCAACACACAAGATGACTGTCCCCATGTAGTCAAAGATCCTGCCCCCATGTGGACACAAGATGGCCAGCAGGGGAAGGCAGTTGGGAGGGACCAGGTCTGCAGAGGAGGGAAGTTAGGGGTGACCACGCCTGAAGGGGAGGGCAGTTAGGGGCAAATAGGTTGGCAGGGGAGCAGTTAGGCATCAATCAGGCTGGCAGGGCAGTAGTTAGGAGGTGATCAGGCTGACAGGCAGAAGCAGTTAGGGGTAATCAGGAAGCAGGCAGTCGAGCAGTTGGGAGCCAGCAGTCCTGGATTGTGAAAGGGATGTCCAACTGCCCAGTGGGATCAGGCCTACACAGGCTGTCAGATATCCCTTGAGGGGTCCCAGATTGGAGACGATGCAGGCTGGGCTGAGGGTTACTCTTCACCCTGCTCCCTGTACACAAATTTCATGTACTGGACCTCCAGTTAATTTATATTTCAGCATAAAGAGGCCAAAAGGAAGCCAGAAAATCTGGAACTATCTCTTTGGAATTTTAAGAGAAACTCCCTGTTGCCAGTCTGGTTTCTATTTTTCTCACACCACAGAAATCTTATCTCTTCCTGGGTCCTTACTTTGGCCTCTCAGCATTGAATACACAATGGTGACCAAATTCAAAATTGATCACAGATGGGCTTTGTCTGCTTTCTGTAGATGCAGGCCAGGAGGAAGGAGACAGCGGCTATAGATGAAACATGGGCTACAGCAGTGGTCGGCAAACTCATTAGTCACCAGAGCCAAATATCAACAGTACAATGATTGAAATTTCTTTTGAGAACCAAATTTTTTAATCTTAAACTTCTCCTAATGCCATTTCTTCAAAATAGACTTGCCCAGGCCATGATATTTTATGCAAGAGTCACACTCAAGGGGCCAAAGAGCTGCATGTAGCTCACAAGCCATGGTTTGCCAACCACTGGACTATAGAATCAGACTATTTGGTTAGAACATAAGTTCTAATGCTTCCTAGTTGGTGACTTATTTAACTTCTTATGTCTGTTTTTTCTATTAAAGTGAAATTAAAAATATCACTTTGTCTTACAGGACTAGTATGAAGATTAAGTGAGGATTAGATGACAAATGCTTAGCCAGTTCCTTGAATGTAATATATATTAAATAATGATGTTGTTATTACTATTGTAGTTAAAATATGTTAATTTATTGTTACATCTTTTTGAGATCCTTCTGGGCACTTTCTTAGACAGGATATAAAGAAGATTAGATATTATATAATGTATTGAGAATACACAGTTGATGGACAAAAATAATTTGAGGCATTCTTAGGTGAATTCTATCTCTAGCATGCTAATAGACTCCATAATAAGAGCCTGATAACCATCATCAAATTTCTGCATGTACACAATGGAACTCAATTATTTTTAATGAAATTCCTACTTTCTCAAAACATAAATCATGGACAAGCTTTAAAAAATTAAGGGTGCCTTGGAGACTGTCAAAATGTGACTCTACACTGACTTAGATTTACCAATTCTATTTATTACATCTTTTCTCTTTTAATTAAAAGCTGGTGGATAGTCAATCATGCTATGAATTGTACACTCTATCAATTCTGTCAAATCCCTTCATATGTAACACAAACAATTTCTTGATTGGACTTTTTTTCATTGGTTTGGCATCATTTCCATTTATCAGATTAAGTAGTACAAAAAGAAAAATATTTCGTGGATTGAATGTTTATCTTCAAACTTGATGAATCACAGAAAGAGTTTAACATATGCATAGCAGAAAAATAAAACCTGAGGAATAAGAATTTAACTGGTGACAGAACAGCTAATAAAAGAGGCAAATAAGAAGGCACCATTTTTTAAATAAAAATTCAGGGAGAATACTAGCATATTTTATGTTACTGAAATCATAAATTGTCCAAAATAGAGGTTGTATGAATTTTATGTCTCCTGTTATCTCTTATTATTATAAAGGATATTTTAGGCCAATTAGCTTCAGTGATTTGCAACTTTTTATTGAAGATTTGGGAACTAAAGAATGGTAAACTGGTAAACTCTTCTCTATTTTTAGAGATCTAAGCCAACTGCTCCTATAGAAATAAGACTAACATTCTGAAGAGGCAAACATTTGGGGTTAGAAGATGCTATGTGCCCTGTATAAGTTTTTTTAACCTTGGATTTGATAAAGCATTCACCTTATAGATATTTTGTATAATTAGTGAATAGATTTACATAAGGTTCTGAGAAAGATTTGCCACATAGTAAGCATTCTACTAATTAATGTTATTATTGTTATTGCTGTTATTATTAGTTCAAATAAAACTGTTGTTTGGCAAAATTTAGAAACTAATTTTTGTCTATTTAAAATTGTCTTTAGGATTAACAATTAAAGTGTTATAACAGTGTAAAAAATAGTGAGATGAGGATATCATGGACCAGTGACTTCTCTTCACCATACAAATAAATCAACTCTAAAATTCTAATCATCAATATTAATTTCTTAAAATTTATGCATCATCTTTACATAATTTAAATAGATGGAGTACCACTACATATACTTTAGTCTAGTTATAAGGAAAGGTATGGATTAATTTTGTTTAAATTTACTTCCTGCAATTTGACTATGTGGTTGGCACCTTATATTCTGTATGCTGCTGACAAAAGCCCTGGACAAATGAGATGAAAACCACATATTATGATTCCAGTTATGAACTATATTCCTTCCAGACACACTCTGAAGTTCAGTTGTGTGTTTTTTTTTTATTTGAATAATTATCAAGGCCCTTCAGGTCCCAGGCTCTACAATTCTATGGGAACTAGTGGAATATTGATAAGGACTCTGATTCACCATAGTAAATTAATATTGTATAATTAACTCTAAGAAAACTCAATAAAAATTCAAAGGCTTTATTTATCCAAATAAAAATAATATGATAAAATAATCCATAGTATAAAATTTTAAAGAAGATTTATAGTGAGTATTTAAGTTCTACCTCTACATGTTATTACAGTGGAAGGAGGATTTTAGAAATACATTCACTTGACTCTCATTTATACATTTGATTTCCCAAGTTAGATTGTACATTTATCCAAAATTAGGAAGCTCAAGGTATGTACAACCTAACTGGAAAAATAGAATATATATTTAAATTCATATATATTTTTATTCAATAAGTATCTAATGCTCTTTTTTAAAAAGGGTACATCTAAAATTGTATAAAAATTGTATATCTTTCAACTTGTGTTATTCTTAGATACATTTAGTGCAGAGAAGTATACGTCCCAGGCAAGGGATGGGATGAACTAAGGCTTGATAGTAGGAATATGTATGGCCTGTGTAGGAGTAGTGTGTAGATTAGTTTAGATGGAACAGAATGTTCAGAGGAGTGGACGGAGATCTTTAAAGTAGATGGGGAACATATTGTTGAGTGTCTTGAATACCCACTATAAATACATAACATAATTATACAGAATAAGTGGAATGATTAAATTTTTTTGAGAAAGAATGTAACATATGCAAAGCATTTGTTTCTGAGATTAATCTGGCATCAAAGTTTAGGATAAATTTGGCATGAGAGAGTAGAGTCAAGAAAGTTAGCTAAGATTGATTTAGCAGCAGTAGAAATATAGAAGAAGGAATAAATACAAATATTGACTAAGTGTTTGGAGTTAAAGAGAGAGTAAGTTAAGACAATTTCAAAATTTCAAGCTTGGGTGATTAAAAATAATACTGACAAACTGAGTTGCCTTGTGGGTTAGCTGATTGAGGATGATAACAAATGCAGTTTTATACATTTTGAGTATTAGCTGAAGAAATGTTGGTAGTTAATCTATATAAATTAAATAGTGAATATGTAAAACACACCCAACCAGGTAATGAAGAACGGTAGCTTTTTAAACTAGTGAAATGAGTGTTCCTATTTTATGTTTAGAATGAAATTCCAATAATAAAAAAATGTCACTGAATTTTCAGTAGTCACTGACCATGCATCAGTAGTATGACTATTATTTTGGTATTATAGAACATTTACTTTTAAGTTCTTATTATAGTAATAATAATCAAAGATGCCATTATTGTTATGCCTGTTGAACAAGAATTGGAGATATAAAGGTATATAGCAGACAAGGCCACTTTAATAACAATGAATCAATTAAGTGATGACCTAAATGGAATTTTAGAAAATAAGATGCTAGTCAGGCAGACAGGAGACAGATGTTCAGCCATAAAATATTTTCAATAACACACATATTTCTAAGTAAATACATGCCTTGGATTAATAAATTATGTTTTGGGATGTACCTTCACAATGATCTATTATCTAACTCAACTCAGCATCTATTTACTCTAGTGAGCACTAGAGAGAGTGATGAGTCATTGCATTTTCATGAAAAAACTCTCTGAAGGCCCGATTCACAGAAATGGTTTTTCAATTACCTTGCTTATTAAGTCATTTATAATATCAAGTAGTGATACTTCTCTGCTATACAATATGCTCTTCAAAAAATCAATATCCTTGTACTCTTCAAGTTTTTAAGCAGGCTGAACTGACTTATATATAACTAAAGAAATTTGAAACCACATTTTTGTATCCAGTTTAATAATATTGAAGCTTCAAATATTGGGTTAACCAGTTAATAAATTTATTCTGAGGATATTGTATTCTATTTTCTTCCTCTTCTTAGTGAACACATATTTTCTATTTATTTTTTTAAATAAAGAATTATAGAAGCTCATGGAAATGCAAACTTACTTTATTTCAGCAATAAAATTGCAATTTAGTATTCATGCAATATTCATGTAATTCAAATATGAGTTGCATTCTACAGTTATAGTTCTAAATCAACAGAGAAAGTGCCTTTAGATAACATCTGTTTCCTAAAGACAGTAAATTTATATCTGTGGCTTTGATCCTCTGCCCTGAACTCCACACTCATATATTTAACAACCTAATCTATATCTCCACTTGAGTGTCTAATAAAAGTTATATCAAGGTTATTTTTAAGACAAATTTTTAGTTTTCCTCTACAAATCTATTCCTCTACTTCACATTTCTATCTCTGTAAATGGCTTTTATATATATCCTGTTGTTAAGTCTGAAATTTTGGAGACATTCTTACTTTAAAGATTCCCCTAAAATACTCTACCCAACAGTATGTTTTGTGGCTGATCTTTACAAATGTGACTTTAATCTTTTTTTAAAAATATATTTTATTGATTTTTTTACAGAGAGGAAGGGAAAAGGTTAGAGACTTAGAAACATCGAAGAGAAAGAAACATGGATCAGCTGCCTCCTGCACGCCCCCTACTGGGGATGTGCCCACAACCAAGGTACATGCCCTTGACCAGAATTGAACCTGGGACCCTTCAGTCCACAGGCTGATGATGCTCTATCCACTGAGCCAAACTGGTTTTGGCTAATTTTAACAAAATCATTATTTTACTTCTACCATAGTAACATCATTTATTTCTCTCTTGAAACTTAGCAAAAGCCTCTTATTTCCACTCTATAGAGATTGAAATAATTTCTTAAAACCATTAAACAGAGCTTTGCTTAAAACCATCCAATGGCTTTCAAAGTCAGGGTCCTTATTTGCAAGTAGTAGAAATCAGTTCTTACTAACTCTGACAGCCAGTCTTCAGGATGGTCCTCACTTATCCCCAGCAACTGGTATTGTGTCTTGTGCAGTTTACTCCTGTACAGGGTAAACCTGGAATGATGAAATTTGACTTCTGAGGATAGATCATAAAAGACTTTCAGTGTCCATCTTGCTCTTCTTGGATCCCTTTCTCTAGAGAAAGCCAACTGTCATGTTATGAGGCTATTGGACAGCCATGCATGGTAAAGAACCAAGGCCTCTTGCCAACAGCCTGAAGGGATGTAGACCTCCCAATAACAGCCATGCAAAAGAGGCATATTGGAAGGAGATCTTCTGGCCTCTGTAAAGCCTTCAAATGGGTAAATTCCTGGTCAACACCGTGACTGCAACCTCACAAAAAACTCTGAACCAGAGCCATCTTCTTAAGATATTCTCAAATTCATGATCCACAGAACTATGTGAGATAATAAATGCTTATGGTGGTTTTAAGTTAGTGAAATGGGAGTTAATGTGCTATGCAATGATAAGTAACTTCTATACTAATTTAAGTGAAAAATCACTTAATAGAAAACAGGCAATTTAAATAATTTCTGGGGGAATTAGGAGAACCAGGTTCAGGATTATATAGCCTTGGGACACATCACAGTCACACTGCAGACTGGTTCAGTGAAGACCTTCTCATGCCTTTGCTGCCAATGATTGACATACCACAGGAGTTTCCCTACGCCATCAACTTTGCTCCCACTGTCATCACCTAAGACAGCTTATTGTATTTCCTATGACTCTTTCATAGCTTCAATGGATACTGGATAACTTTCAGTTTCTAAAGTGCAAAGTGTAAGCTTCTCTTCCCACCAAGGTTCATAAGATGGGAAAACTCTCTGCATATGAAGGAGGGTCAAATACTGGGTAGCCAGAATAAGCATGTTATTCTTACTATGCTTACTATGTAAGACTTGATTCAACTGGGCCATGGTCTCTTCTATAACTGACCATTCTCCTGTAGCTATGCTGGAAATCTTTCTGTCTTTCCAACACATCAAACTTGTTCTTATTTCTGCACTAATAAATCCCTCTGCAGGCAGAATGTTCTTTCCTAACACACCTCACTGGCTGCATTCTTCTTCAGCCTTCAGATTTCATGTCACCTTCTCAGAGGTATTTCCTGATCTTCAGGGCTTAGTCATTACCTCCCCTCTCACACATCATTCCCTCTTTCATTATTCTAATTTTCTTTTCATTTTCTGAAATTATTAGCCTACCTGTTCATTGTCTTTTCATTGGTAACCTGTTCTTGGATGTCAGCTCCTGGAGAGGAGAGATATCTAATTCTGACCACTATTCTATTTCCAGAGCCTAGAATAGTGTCTGGTACCTAATATGCTTTTAATAAATATTAATTAAATACATGTTTAAGTAAATAAATTAAACAATAAGGTTAATTATGCCACCTCTTTCCATGACCTTTAAATATATGTAGGTAATAAAAAGATAAGACAATGTAATTACGTATTCCCTTCTGTAAAATCAATTTTTAGGGAGAAGAGAGTAGGTACTTTAGAAGAGATTTATTTGCTTGAAAGAAATATTTACAAAACACAAAAGATAATTTGGTTTATTTCCCTGGAAACTGTTTACTTCTTTTTTTCCTAATCAGATCTAAAGGTTTTCCATCCATGTGATATGGTTGGAATTAATTCTATGCAAACACCTAACCATATCAGGGATCATATTCCCATGATCCCCACATTTAAACATTGATAAGGAAACTAGTTGGTTTGAGGAAAAAGGAAGCCCAAGATTTTGTGTGGTGGTTTCAGAAAGAGAACATATTTCTGATTTCCTGTATTATAGATAAAGAATCATGTAGCTCTGGTTGAAGCCAGTAACTGATCTAAGAGCAGAAGGATGTCCAGATTTGGATAATATTCGTATTGTGAAAAAGAATGGAGTGTCAGAATGAAATCGGGAGCTTATTAATATTATTGGGCAACTGCATCTTTAATTTTTCAGTTACCTGAGCCACAAAATGCCTTGTTTTCTAATACTTTCAACTGAAGACGATTTACCTAATACAAATTCAAATAGGGATTAAATTTCCTGCTTCTTCCAATGCCTTATAAGAATTAGTTTTTGAGTACTATATATACTTAAACAAATTGGAAACATATTTCCTATTTATTAGTCATTTGTTACCTTCCTTCTCCTGTGGCAGAAATGAATCTTCATAATTGAACAGGGTAAATGGGAAATAATCTGAAAATCATAATTTTATGGTTAGAATAAGGTATTAGTCTGGCACTTTCAATGAACATAGTGACAATTTAAATGAATAATGATGATTTTATGCTCATAGTAAACCACAAGGTTTTATTCTTTGATGGAGTTGTACTTATTGTCATTGAGTTTGTTTTGTGTGCTAGAACATCCCTGTGTCAGAGGGCACAACTATCGGTAGCAATTCAAGAATTATGTGTGCAATGCCAAACAACAAAATTGGCTTTTCAAGTCAGTTTATACATGTGAACATAGGAGCTATTTCTTCAAGTTTTCTTAATTATAGTGCTAAGAAAGGAATTTTTAAAAATATATAATGTAAAAAAGATTCTATATATATATGTGTTTTTATTTACAAAATCATTCTCTTTATACATACATATAAAACATACATCTATAAAGCACAAAATGTTCCTCTGTAAAAGCATGTTTTCCTGAAAGTAAGCTATTTTTTAAAGTCTCATTAAACAAGTATGCATATATTGATTTTATACTACTATTTTCCTTATATAAATAAATATAAATCTGATTTGAAGATAATCTATTTAAAAATGTGACAGATAGGAATGTTATCATGGTAAACTGTGAGGAAAGTTGTTCAACAAAGCATCTGACAATTTTTTTTTTTAAATTGAGTTTTAGGCAGAAAGGCAGGAAGAGAGAGAGAGAGAGAGATCGATGGGTTGCCTTCTGATGAATTGAGCCCGCACCCTAAGTAGGTGCCCTAACCGGGAATTGAACCCATAACCTTTTTGGAACCCAAGCCCTTTTTGGCTCTAACTGAGCCACCTGATTGGGGCAACATTTGACAAATTTTTTTGGAATCAATTTAGACTAGAATATAATGTAGAAAATAGATATGTGCACTCACGTTGTACTCAGTAAATCTGTGTATACTTGTAGACAAGACAGCAAGATACTTTTATGGTTAAAATAAAGTATTAATTTGACACTATATAATAAAAATAAAGATAATGTTGAATGAGTGTATGGTAGAGAAATTATTGGGAGATTCTTTTTATTTTCAAAATATTTTCTGTGTCACCTTAATTTTTCAATATAATGAATATCTATAATAAAATATTTAAGGAAAGATTTATAAATGAGATGCATTTTTATTCCAAAAACTGTTTTTGCAAAGCAGTAGTGTTCTCATATTCATCAAAAGATGGAGTCACTATTTCTGGAAGTCAATCGTTGCATCCTCTGATGCTTTTCAGTCATGTGCCAGTGATCTAGGCAAATAGCTGCATGACAGCAGACTGGGCTCTCCCTGAACTTGACTCCTCCAGGAAGCAGGGCTGCGCTGGCTTCTCAACTGTTCTGCCCCTGTACTCCCCTATTGGTACTTCTGGATCTCAGAAAGGAGAATGAAATAAATAATAATATAAAGTGATTAAAATTGATTGAAAAATAGCTAAAATTTATCTTTCACATAAGTAATGAAATAATCTGTCTCTTAGTATAAAATAATCCATAAAGATAGCAATGTAAGCCTTTTAGAAATTTTTTGGTCTAGGATAGCTGATGTTTCCATAAATTTCAGAGAAAATATGAAGGTTTATTTTAAAAAACACATTATTTCTATTTTTTTCTAATTTTTAATTTTTTGTCTTATTAACAAAACAATGTATGCAATTTTTAAAAAAAAATTAAGTGAAAATGAAGTGTCACCTTACTTTCCTAATCTTGATTATCAGAGGTGATCAGAGGTAGTGGTTTTCATGTATCCTTCTTTAAATATTCTTCATTCTTCATATGCCTTTGTTCAGATATGTGAGTATATTTGTTAGCTAAATTTTACAGTGGAATTTCTAAGTCAAGCAGTGTTTGTATATGTGTTTTTGTTTTTGCTATTGATTTCAAAGAGAGGAAGATAGGGAGAGAGAGAAACATTATTGAAGAGAGAGAACCATCAATTGGCTGCCTCTGATGGGGAATAGAACTCTGACTTCCTAGCTTATGGGTGAACATTCAACCACTGAACCACACTGACTGGGCAAGGGATGTTTAAGTCAGAGTAGGGTAGGCTACATTGAGATGACCAACACTCCCAAATTTTAAGAGACATAAAACTAGAAAGTTTAATTCTAGTTCATTCTATATGTTCAGCCATGGTCAGCTGAGGTCTCTGCAAAGCCCAGAGTAATGGAGCAGCAAGCATCTGGGACACTGCTATGGAGTCTATCATCATTTGCAGATTCTGTATTTGCAAATTTTCCCACTTACTAAAATTTGATTGTAATCCCCCAGCCAACACTAACAGCTATTGTGGTCATTCACAGATATGCACAGAATGGTGAGAAATTGCAGTTGCCCAACGTGCACATTCCCAGCTGGGGAGTTCAGACAAGGTAATGCTCTGCCTTCTTGCTTCAGCTTTCATATTATTAGCAGTGGTTTTTTGTGACCTGCTTTAGTGACACTGTTTTTGCATTTTTTTGTTTTGTTAGTGATTTTGTTCTTCAAAATCACCCCAAGCATGGTATTGAAATGCTTTCTAATGTTCCTAAGCCCAAGAAAGCTGTGATGTGCCTTACAGAGAAAATAACATCTGTTAGATAAGCTTTATTTAGGCATTAGTGATAGTGCTATGAGTTCAATGTTGAGGAACCAACAATACAGTATATCCAGAAAAAGGAAGAGAAAATTTGTCAACATGTACTTGAAGCTTCTCCAAAAAGTATATGCTATAGTATAAAGATGCCAGCTATATCTGAAGTTATAGAAAAGATGGAAAATGGTTACATTTGTGGATTCATGAGATATTGACTGATAAAAAATAGAATAGTGGTTAACATTGTTGTGAGGCTGAAAACCAAAGAAATCTACAGTCGTGCTACCCAGGATAGGGAAAATGCTAAACCTTCTGTGGATAGTGGTTTTTTTTTTTTATAATGAATACTGCATTTAATTATTTATAAGAAATATATATTCAATAATTATCTTTAAATAGAAATATATAAAACAAATATTATCAGTTACATTTTAGGTTGATGACAATGTTGTGACTAGAGACTTGTCGGAACCTAACCCTGTATTTCTTCTAAAAGCAATGATGTGATACTTCATTATTCATTGAGACTTTTAATACAACATAACTTCAGAATGAGATTTAATTATAGCTTATATTTACTCTTAAAGCCCAGAAGTGATGCATGTTTTTTTGTTTGTTTTGTTTTTTTGTTTTGTTTTTTGCTCATATTTCATTGTCCAAAGAAAGTTCCATAACTATTACCGGCTTCAGAGGCGGGGGGGAGTGAGGAAGAATATTTTTCCTATAAGAAAGAGAACTGGCTATAAGCAAATAGGAATGCATGATTTACCAAAAAGTGTTTGAAATAGTCACATTTCCTCCAAGTAGGTTGTATTCCTAATAGTGGTTGAGGGCACCTGTTTTCTCACACACTTACTACCAGCACTAGTAAGTTCTCAAAAGTAGGTCACATGTTGGATCTCTGTCTCCATACACTGTGCAATGTTATATACAGTGGTACCTCGAGATACAAGTGCCCTAACATACGAGATTTTTGAGATACGAGCCATCGAGCTAGCGATTTTTTGCTTTGAAATACAAGCAACATTTGAGATATGAGTAATCATGCAGATGGGCCGGCTGCACACAACCCACCAGTTTACCACGACTGGAGCGTCTCATAGTTTCTCATGCCTCAGTCAATGTGCTTGTTTACCTTGTTGTCGAAGCATCTTTTGTGCATTTACATACTTTATCACATTTCTTTTTATAACCATGGGTCCGAAGAAAGTGAGTGGAAAGGTCAGTGCTCAGAAGAGGATGATGTCTATTGAATTAAAGCGTGAAATCATAGAAAAATACGAGCAAGGTGTGTGAGTGGCTGACTTGGCGAGGCAGTACGGGCGTAGTACTTCAATGATATGCACTGCGCTTAAACAGAAGAATTCGATAAAGGGTATAACGCCAGCTAAGGGCGTTACAATAATTTCTAAGCTCCGTAGCTCTCTCCATGAAAAGATGGAGAATCTACTGATGGTGTGGGTGACGGAGAAGCACCTTAAAGGAGATACATTAACACAGGGCATCATATGCGAGAAGGCGCGAGCGATTTATGGTGATTTGCTGGAGCAGACCCCCGCACTTCCAGGGACGAAGCATCGAAAGACTCATTTAAAGCCAGTAGAGGCTGGTTTGATAACTTCAGGAAAAGGTCCGGCCCTCAGTCCATCGTCAGGCATGGTGAGGCAGCAAGTTCAGATGTGAAGGCAGCTGAGGATTACCTCAAAACTTTTTCTGAACTGATAGAAGCCAAAGGATATATCCCCCAGCAAGTCTTCAACTGTGATGAGACAGGGCTTTTCTGGAAGAAGATGCCGAATAGGACTTCTATAACAGCAGAGGAGAAGGTGATGCCAGGCCACAAACCCATGATGGATAGGTTAACTCTCGCACTGTGCACCAATGTGAGTGGCGACTGCAAGATCAAGCATCTGCTCATATGCCATTTGGAAAACCCCAGAGTCTTTAAGTCACATAAGATTTTAAAAGATAAACTGCAAGTTATGTGGAGGGCAAACCCAAAGGCAAGGGTCACCAGGCAGTTCTTTGTGGAGTGGGTAAACCTGGTTATCGGCCCTTCTGTTAAGAAATATCTACAGGAAAACAACCTAAGCATGCAAGCCCTCCTCGTCCTTGACAATGCTCCTGCTCACCCACCGAACCTTGAAGATGAACTCCTCAAAGAGTTCAAGTTTATAAAGGTTGTCTACCTACCTCCCAACACCACTCCTATCCTGCAGCCCATGGATTAGGAGGTGATTTCTAATTTTAAAAAGCTGTACATCATGCACCTGTTCCGGCGCTGCTTTGAGGTGATGGAGAACACAAACCTCACCCTTCGAGAGTTCTGGAAGAACCACTTTAACATCGTGATATGCCTCAGAATTATTGATCAGGCCTGGCTGGGTGTTACAATGAGGACTTTGACCTCTGCATGGAAGAAGCTGTGGTCTGAGGCCGTAGCCGAAAAGACCTTCGAAGGATTCGAACCCGAGGTGCCAGTGGACGAGGAGATAGTGTCTCTGGGAGAATCCATGGGCCTGGAGGCGGATGAGAGAGACGTGAATGAGCTTGTTGAGGAGCACTCTCTGGAACTCACCTCCGAGGAGTTACAAGAGTTGCAGTCTCAGCAACATGCGGAGGTTCTCCAAGAAATTGGTTTCAAGGAGGAGCCAGAGGTGGAGGAGATCTCTACAAGTGAGATAAAGGAGATCTTAGGAATGTGGGAGAGGGTGTCACACTTCGTGGAAAAGAAACACCCTGAAAAAGTTGCTACTGGTCATGCATCGGAGCTGTTCAAAGAAACTTGCCTCACCCATTTCAGAAACATTCTGAAAGGGAGGAAGAGGCAAACCTCGTTGGACACGTTTTTTTTTAAATCGGCCAAAAATGCAAAGACCAGTAGCAATTAAGTTCAGTGAAGATTAGTTAAGTTACATTCAATTTAGGGATAAAGTGTAGCATTAAGAGTGTAACGAGTAGGTAAATACACTTTATAAAACCAGTTTATTCCTTTACATTCTCTTTTATTATGTTTTTATACAATATTTGTCATTTATAAATACATTTTTCTTATTCAAAAAAATGTAACAAGAACAACTGGGGTGGCATTTTGGGGGCTGGGATGGATTAATGGCATTTCAATTGATTTCAATGGAGAAATTTGCTTTGAGATACGAGCAACTTGATATACAAGCAAGGTTACAGAACGAATTAAACTCGTATCTCGAGGTACCACTGTACAGTACATGCATTATTAACCAAGGAGAAATTCTGCTGTGAGTTTGAAAATTTCCTCTGATAAATTGTTGCTCTCATTGTCTTGTCTTTTCTTTTCTTTTTTTTTTTTTTTTTTGGCTTATCAGATTGCTGCTACCTCTGTCATGCATGGGGAAATACTGGAAAAAGATTATCTCTCTGGTTACCAAAATAAGATGACCTATATTTACATTAGTATATTTAATCTCAAGGAATATTCTTTTTAAAAATATTGAGCATATTTAGGACCTTTGACTTATTTTGGGTTATAGCAGTATACATAAGATATTGAAAAGTTATTGGAGAGATAGATCCAGCCCTGGTATCTGTTTAATGTATTAAGATCCTATAAATACTCATTACAAAATTCTTCTTTAGAGGAGTAAATGGTTCCAGTGTCAACCCCTGTTCTCAAGGTGAAGACTCAAAATCCTTCTTATCTGCCTAAATGAGATATGTAATTTACTAAATGAGATATGTCAAGCTATCTTTCTAGTTTTTATATTTATATTTTATTGTTAAAATTGTTTCTTTTTTATTTTGTATGATTTGAGATCATGTTATTCAGTGGGAAAAATTTAAAATTATGTTTTTGTTTTTTTTTAGTGAGTTGACTCTTTTACTTCAAATAAATGTTATTGCCTTCAATTGTAACTGTTTGAAATGAATTAACTTGGTTATTATTTGCATGGCATATCTTATTCCATTTTTAGTTCTGATTTTTCTCTATATTTATGTTGTAAATGTGCCAAAAACTATTTTTATACAATCTGAAAAATCTTTGTCTTTTTTCTTTTTTACTGAAATATCAACTGCATTTACATTTGATGCAATTTCTGATATACGTATTTGAAATTAATTCCATCACCAAACTGTGTGCTTCCTTGAATTCCTCTCCCCAAACTCCATTGTTTCACCTAATAGGTAGAGCCTCTTAGTTTTAAGCTACTCAGATGTGTTTCAAATACCTGTTGTCACCGAAACTGGTTTAGCTCAGTGGATAGAGCATCGGCCTGGGGACTGAGGGGTCCCAGGTTCGATTCCGGTCAAGGGCATGTATTTGGTTGCAGGCACGTCCCCAGTAAAGGGCATGCAGGAAGCAGCTGATCGATGACTCTCTCTCATCAATGTTTCTGACTCTCTATCCCTTTCCCTTCCTCTCTGTAAAAAATCAATAGAATATATATTAAAAAAAATACCAGTTCTCATGTCAACTAAATTTCAGAGGATACATAAAGAGCCATTGAGAAGCTCCATTGATTTGAATTCATGTAAAAGAAAACACTCTCTCTGCCTCCATGAGACAGTGCTAGCTCACTAACAAGGCTTTCCAATGAAATCCTCGCTGTGACCATTCAGTCTTTACCTTTTATTTTTAAATATTTTAAATTTTGATTTCAGAAAGGAAGGGAGAGGGAGAAAGAGATAGAAACATCAATGATGAGAGAGAATAACTGATTGGCTGCCTCCTGCATATCCCCACTGAGGATCCAGCTGCAACCAGGCATGTATCCTGACCAGGAATCGAACTATGATCTCCTGGGTCATAAATCAACGCTCAATCCCTGAGCCACACCAGTTGGGTGCTGCCTTTTATTTTTTAGGTGACAGCTGATCTTGTGGGATTTGAAAAAACATTTCTCATTATCTAGCTTTGGTGACCTAAAATTTCACTAAGATATACAGTGGTGGGAAAAGTAGGTTTATAGTTGTGAGTATGTGAAACACTGAGTTTGTCCTTGTATCATAATTAATTAATTATTGTATTATTTATTGTTATTAACCTACTTTTGCCCACCACTGTATGGGTGCTTGGCACTTAGCAGTTCTCAGCTTTTGGGGCCTCACCTAAATCCAAGATAGAAAGATTATAAATTTAAACTCCTACTGCGTTAGTTTCTTGAGAATATGTTGGCATACCCTAGATTTTTTTTATATAATTTTACTTTTGAACTTAAGGTTTGCCATAGACTTTTGTATTTCTTTTAATATCATTTGCCTAGAATAAATTGCAGTAGTTTTCTTTTTTCCATTGTGACTATAAATATATTTTGTAAAAAGTGTGCCAGAACAATGTAAGTCTGATCCCATTGAAATGACAAACCTTGAGGTCAAGGCCTTCGTAAAACATACGTTAATAGAATGAGCGTTAGAGTTGTTAAAGTTCAGCTAAGATTCATAGCTGCAGTTTGAAAGAGGCTATTGGCAATAAGACTCACTCCTAAGTCCTACAACTGAAACTATTACTTTCCTTCCAAATTAACTACTCCTCACCAAAGACAAATAAATTGGTCTAATGAGAATTTCATACTTATGAATGCTGTCCCATCCCTTTTGCCAAGATAAGAGTATATACAACACTTAAATTACTAGGCCGTAGACTACATTGTAATTGGCTTGTGTGTGTGTGTTGTCTGTTTCTCTCATTCACATTCTTTTTTTTTCTCTGTTGCTTACATAGAAGAACAACTGCTTGTAATGGTTAGAGAGCTCTTTTTTTCTCCTTTGGGGCACTTTTAACTGATTTGCAGGAGTTCTGAGAAAATTACTAACAACATTCATACTTAAGCTCATTGGTAAAAATAAATTTAGTTTAATAAAGATAAAAGTAGCCAGAACCGGTTTGGCTCAGAGGATAGAGTGTCGGCCTGCGGACTGAAGGGTCCCAGGTTTGATTCTGGTCAGGGGCATGTACCCTGGTTGCGGGCACATCTCCAGTGGGGGGCGTGCAGGAGGCGGCTGATCGATGTCTCTCTCTCTCTCTCATCGATGTTTCTAGCTTCCTATCTCTCTCTCTTCCTCTCTGTAAAAATTCAATAAAATACATTAAAAAATATAAAGATAAAAGGAAACGTCTTGATTTTGTACTGGAAGCAAAGAATTGTGCAATTTTATTTGGGAATGATGTTAATGGAAAACAATAAGTAAATTTCAATTTGTTTGCTTTTTGTACTTAAGTTTTACTGGCATCTGTAAAATCGTTGTGCTTGTCGCTGGCATTCAGTAAGCATTAGCTGAATTGGAATTGGACAGCAGAAGAATGGTTCTGACATTATCTTTGGCGAATCTGAATGAGCATGGTAGCCTACTTAATGTTGGCCGTCTCTCTCCCCTCTGCTCTCCATAGCAGAGCAGCTTTACAAACAGATTTCCTAATATGTGTAAGCCAAAGTAGTTTTATTTTGCCTGCCAGACTTACATTGATCCTATACCTTTCCTCCATTTTCAGCAATCCTTGTCACTTTTAATGGCTTTTCCTAGCCCTGGGGAATGTGAACACAAAAACTTCTTCAACCTGAAAATGATTAGCTGGGGCAGATGAAAGGCAAATTGTGGGCTAGATATTGGGGCTCACGGATTTTTCTCCCTCCGGTATACTCCAGCTTGGCAGGAGAGCAACAAAAAGCACTTCTCAAAGTCATGCTGCATGGCAGGAAGCAGAGAGATGCAACCTCTCTGACACAGAGCTTGGATTGAATAACAGTTATTATTTGTATCTCCATTACATGGATGAATGGAGAGAGGCTTAAGACTGAAGCGGTTGTTGTTGCTATTGCTTTAAGGTCACATGGAAAGATATCCTTTTCACAAATTTTCTAACTTTATGCTTATACAAATGCATGTTTCCAAGAAGTATCTTAGAGTGTAATTAGCATTTAGAAAGAACCATATTCTTTTTAATTTATAAAGATCTGTAAGATCACAAACTGCCTTAATTCCTTATGCAATTGATAAGGAAATTACTATTCCAAATAGCTAGATAATTCTATTCCTCTCCCTTCCTCTCTGTAAAAAATCAATAAAATATATTAAAAAAAAAAAGGAAGGAGAGGACACTGCAGGTGCTTTAACTATAAGGTCAGCCTGTGAGAACAGAGGGAATGATAGGAAGGAAAGGGGACTGAGACAGAGCAGGTTTTTTTGTCATGGCTTCTGCTATGGTAAAAAAGTGAAAGTGTCAGTAAATTAGCAGTGATTGTCTCCTCTTTGTGTTTGTTTTTCCTCCACTCTCTGGACAGGAGCAGCTCCAGCTGGCAGGAAAGCTCCAGAATTCGAGTGCAAAGCCTCAGAGGCTCTAGATTTGCTCTGTTGTGCTGTGTGTGTGTGTGTCTTCATATGTTGGGGCAGGAAGAGACTAGTACAGAATGTGGAATGGAACAAGAGTGTTATTTCAAGAAAAGAATAGTCTCTATCTGCTATATCTGCTTGCAACATAGTGCTTGGTTCTGGTGTTATTAAATTTAGATTTTGCTAACTAATATGTATATAATGTGTATGTGTAGAAAAGTGTATATATAAAATATGTAGATATAGGAATATATGCATCTATAAATAAGTATAGAATATATTAACTATTTTATACTTATATCCTATATAATAAAAGCCCAGCGACCAAAAGGTAGAATGACCAGAACAACTGCAGCCCCTAGTCTCAGCCAGCTCTGCCCCTGATCAGCCCACATCGAGATGGGCTAGCTGGAGCCCACCAGTGCATGAATTCGTGTACTGTACCTCTAGTAAAAAATAATATATAGACTTCATAGAAACAAAAGAAGAACTTTAAACATTGAGGTGAATTAATGCAAAAAGAACTGGAGGTCTCTATCAGATTGGTCAATGTGAACAAACCATCTGTGCTTGCTAATTTGCACTTATAAAGTTAGGGTCTTACTCTCTCAAAGAGACTAAAGACAGTGGCCATATCTTTTGCATGTAATTTGTGTGTGTGTGTGTTTATGAGTTTTATTTTTTCTTTTAAAATTTTATCTTTCAATTACAATTGAAATATTATTTTGTTTTAGTTTAAAGTTTACAGCATACTGGTTAGACAATCATATACTTTTCAAAGTAACCTAAGTAACCCTCTTTCTTATTCTCCCAAATCCCCACATATCAAATACGCTATCTTTCTTGATGCCTGCATTTCAAAGGGACTGCTCTCAGGTCCTTGAGAAAGATAGTCCTGGGTTGAAAAACTGGAAAAGGACTGGGAGAAAACTTACATTTCACGGGCAGAGAAAGAATTTTTAGTTGAAAGCTTTTTAAAATACCAGTAAACATCTGTACTTGAAAGGGGAGCAAAGTACTGCTAAGAAATTGATTTTTTTTATTGACATCAATCAACTGGTAAGTCTACATGCTTCCCTGGAATGCAAGCTTTCTTATTCATCTATCATTTTTTTCTTTTAAAATTATAACCAAGGCTACAATTTAAAGTGGGATAATACAAATATATTTGTTTAAAGTTTATTATAAAAATTAAGACATTCATTGTATCCTAATCATTTTGATGTAACTCACTTGAATATATAACATAAATATTGACCGAAATGGCCTTACTGTTTCCCTCAGCTTGACTAAACATTTGATTTTTTCCCCCCTGATAATGGGCCCCTGACCACTATTTTCTTAGAGCATTTACTGGTACAAGACTCATTATTATTATTGCAAAGTAGAGCATGCATCATGCAAAAACACATGGAATTACAAACATTTTGTCAGAGTTCTTGCAACCAAAACTAAAAATAATGCAGGAAGCATAAGAATATTTCCTAGATAAACAATAAATGGGTAGTCATAATAAGAAAAACAATAATTAAAATAATGCAGCACACCTCTTTTCTGGCTGGAACTATGGAGGGTGCTGAAGAGAAAAAGGTTCCTGCTGTGCCAGAAACCCTCCAGAAAAACACAGGAATTTCGCAGAGCTGAAGATCAAGTGCCTGAGAAAGAAGTTTGCCCAAAAGATGCTTCGAAAGGCAAGAAGGAAGCTCATCTATGAAAAAGTTAAGCACTATCACAAGGAATACAGGCGGATGTACAGAATGCAGACTCAAATGGCTAGAATGGCAAGAAAAGCTGGCAACTTGTACATTGGCATTTGTCATAAAAAATAGAGGTATCAATAGTGTGAGCCCAAAGGTCTGAAAGGTGCTGCAGTTTCTTTGCCTTTGCCAGATCTTCAGTGGCACCTTTGTTAAGCTCAACAAGGCTTCCATTAACAGGCTGAGGATTGTGAAGCCATACATTACTTAGGGGTACCTAAACCTGAAGTCAGTAAATGAATTGATTTACAAGCATGGTTTTGGCAAAATCAACGAAAAATGAATTTTTCTGACAGATAACTCATTGATTGCTGGATCTTTTGGTAAATATGGCATCATCTGCATGGAAGATCTGATTCATGAGATCTACACTGTTGGAAAGCGCTTCAAAGAAGTAAACAACTTCTTGTGGCCCTTCAAGCTATCCTCTCTTCGGAGTGGGATGAAGAAGACCACCCATTTTGTAGAAGGTGGAGATGCTGGGAACAGGGAAGACCAGATCAACAGGCTTATTAGAAGGATAAACTAAGGTATCTACCATGGTTATTTTTGTAATCTGGTCAGTTAATAAACTGAGTTTTTCAAAATTGAAAAAAAATGCAATACCAAATTTACCAAGAAATTTAAAATCTTTGAAGCAGAAGTTAAAATACCAAAACAAATGGCACAGTCTTGTTTTTACCTATTAGTATAGGTTTCCATGATCTTAGACTTCGTGTACTTACTATAGTGCTATATATACTTAGTAAATATTTGTGGAAAGAGAGAAAAATGCTAAGGAAGGAAGTGATACCGAATTTTTGGACTGGAACTTGGATTCTTTGTCCACCAGAATTGAAGAATGAATCCATGGAAGAAAGTGGTAATGCAAAAGTGCAGATTTATTGAAGAACAAGTACAGACTCTCATGTAGAGAGGGGGAAAGAGTCCCACAGAACTGACTCCCAAGTAGAAAGGGTAAAAGGATGCCACAGAATGGACTCCCAAGTGGGGAGGGGGATAAGGGTCCCACTGGGTTCCCTTTCCCTATGGCTTATCTAGGCTGCAGATCCTGGTACCTTGATATCCCCTGTGATTGGTCACTATTCCCTTAGACTGGTTACTATAGAAACTCCTGGGCTCAAAGGTTGAACCTCACATGGCACATGCCAAGCTCTCTCCCCTCCTTTCTTATTGTTTTCCTATTCCCTCTGGGCTTCCTTCTTCTCCTTCTGAATGAAGGGCTTCCTTCTTTTTATTTTGTAAATATAGACCTTTCTTGGCTATTTTCAGTTCCCATGTCTTATGGAAATATATGTGTTGCTGCCTCCATGTCTTATGGAAATGTAACTGCACCTGGCTTTCTTGTGTTATGGAAACGTACCTTCTTCCAGTCCATGGCCCTGTGTTTTTCCGTGGACCCCAATTCTAAAAAATCCCTAAGCCTGCCTATGTTCCCCTAAAATTCCTGCTTCAAAAGGATTGGGAAAGTAAAACAATCTCCACATCAATAGAGAAGAAAGAAAGAACACACATTATTATTGAGTAAGCATTGTCAGACTTATGTGCATTAAAGTAGCATGTAATCCATTACAAAATCCAGATAAAATTTTACGCAAATTTATACAATAATGTAGAAGAGAATTAAGACTTCTCTTATCTCCTCAAGAGACAAGAGGACTCATTTTGTGATTATGTCCTGTATATATTGTGAGAAATGTGAACAACGGTAGTCTCAGGGGTGTGGGTTTTACAGTTCTAATGCCAAATTTTTGCACTGGAACCCGGATTCTTTGTTGCCGGAATCGAAGAATGAATCCACGGACAGAGTGGTATAGCAAAAGTGGAGATTTATTGAAGAACAAGTACAGACTCCCACATGGGGAGAGGAAAGGGTCCCATTGAATTCCTCTTCTCTACAGTTTATAAAGGCTGAAAAATCCTGGTGCCTTGATATCCCTTCTGATTAGTCAATATTCCCTTTGGGCTTTCTTCTCTTTATTTTGTAAATATGACCTTTCTCGGCTAGGCTACTTCCAGTTCCCTTGTCTTATGGGAATATACCTGTGGCTGCTTCCTTGTCTTATGGAAATGCAACTGCACCAACTTCCTTATGTTATGGAAATGTATCTTCTCCCAGTCTGCGCAGCCCCTTGCTTTTCCATGGACCCCAATTCTAAAAAATTCCTAAGCCTACCTATGTTCCCCTAAAATTCCTACTTCAGTTCCAGTAGTCAGAATGCCCTGGATCTTGCACCAAAAATCAAAAGGTTGGGACTCTTATGTTTTCAATGAAACACTATAAGGAGGGGAGGTGAGGAACTACTGCCTCCTTCCTCTTTATTTGACAAAGAAAATGTGATCTTTGTTTACTGAGGAGTTGAAGCTAGATCACTTTACTTTTACAGAAACATGAGAGGCAAAGGAATAAGGGGAAAGAAAAACAAGGGGGAGGACAAAGAAGGAGGAAGGGGAGACAAAATGGAAGAAAGGTGCACAGATGAAAAAGCTGCACAATGTTCCCCAGAAAATTGGGCATTTTTGCATTACCATCCCTGCTCCCATATACCAGTTCCTGGTTTCCTTGTCTTGTATGCTGTAAAAAGACAAACACACATTATCCCATAGACTCAGGAAATACTCAGTTGCCTTCTGGTCCAAACCTGAGAGAAGGACCTAGTGTTTATGAATAGGTTGCATTTGATTTTGTTGATTTCCTGTTGAGACAGATTCTTCCCCTAGGCAAGCAGTGGGGGCTGTGGCAACACAGTTTTGGCGGCTGATTTCTCAGCAGAAAGAAGTAATTTCCCTCTCCATTGATCTTTTGTTCCTCATTCACTGCTCCTTTCCTCACTAACCCCATAACTGAGTCTTTTTATAAAGTGGCCTCAATTCTAATCTCACATGCAGGATGGTAAAGAAATAAATAGCCAGAACTGGCCAGCAGGACATTCAGAGGGTGCTTCTTGTGTAGGCCCTTGACTGCACATCCAGACCTGGGGAGCTTGGGCCTGTCATCTGGTGGTTTGTGATCTCTTCACTGAGATAAGGTAGAAAAGGAATGCCTTTTCTTCATGTGGCAGGTTTGAATGAGGAGAGTCATATGTTCACATTTCCAGCAACATCTTAGATTTGATGGTAACAATTGTGATCATTTGATTGTCAAGTTCTCCTTTGTAATATTTGTTCCTGTTAGTTGTAGAGACCCATAACATTGTTTTTGTAAATATTCCAATTATGACTTGAAGAAAATGTCTTTTTGTCTTACATCAAAACAAAAATATTTGTCATTTACTCTATTATACTCTTTTCTCCAAAGAACTTGTTTTTTTTCTACATTCAGATACCTTATTTCATAATTAAAATTTACTTTTATCACTAATAAAACTCATCTTCTGTAACAAATAAAACATTATTTATAAAATATAAGCATTATTCTTTTAGAAACTCTTATTTCCTTTGTTACTGAGAACAAGAGATTCTATCTTTTTAAATCTGTGGTAACTACCGAGTCCTTTATATTCCTAAATTTAGTAGACTATCAGTATAATTCAGCAAGGTGGTTATACTGTAGATAACTCTTATTTAACATTCCTCCAAACAATTTGAAAGTTAGGTCAACATTTGATGTAAAATAAATCCTCAAACCCAAGCAAGAATGAAACTTCTTAATCAGTCCCAATCTGGCTACTAATCCTTTACTTGTCCATTTAGTCAGGTGACAAAAAGCACTTCTTTATAGTTCCCCTTTAGATAAACTTCTGGTATTTGCACAAGTCAGAATGAAATAGGACCTTATGAGCATTCATTCATCTCAAGTAAAAACTGCAGTTTGACCTGGAAGCTCACTGAAATCCATCCCACATCACAAAGGTTATTCTCCTGTGCCTGAGGACCAGAACCGTGAAAGATTGATTTCAGTTGATTCAATGGCTCCAGGAGTTGAGACTGTAGATGACCTTTAGAGATTATTAACTTTGCTCAATTTCAATTCTGTACTATCTGCTTTCGCAAGATAGGTCCACATTCCAACGTCTAGCAGGGTGTGGTTGGGAGATAAGGAGCGGTCATCAGGAACAGTTGCAGTCCACTGAAACCCACCTCCCTTGGCTGTTTGTAGAATTAAGAAAATTTTGTGGTTAAGGCCCTGGAAAGGTGCAGTCCTGCATGTGAACTCCACCTGTGTGTGGTGCCCTCATGGCTGTCGCTGGTCAGCTCAATAAATCCTTGTTTGCTTATTACCAACTTAGCAGCCTCTGTGGTTATTTGCAACTGGCCGTGGAAGTCGCCCCACAACAAGTCCAGCTGGGTTCATTCAGTACCCATTAAACTTGGTACCTATGTTTCCCTTACATATAAGTGAGCTCTGATTACATGAAGAACATTTTTGGAAAACTGTTTGGCCAGCATTTTATTTTTTAAAATATATTTTTATTGATTTCAGAGAGAAAGAGAGGGAGAGAGTGATAAAAACTTTAATGATGAGAGAGAATCATTGCTTTGGAGGACCAACGGGAATTGAACTGTGACTTCCTAGTTCATAGGTCGAAACTGAGTCACTGAGACACACCAGCTGGGCTGTTTTGCCAGCATTTTAGAGAAAGAGTTCAGGTTTTGTGCAACCAGCAATAAGAAATTTTATTAACTAGATTGAAAATTTAAGTAGCTGTTTTCTTAGTAGCTGCTGTCTACTATTGAAATCAGAGAAAGTGAGATGCATGTCTGTGAAATTCTGATTTTTCAGGAATTTGTTTCAGAACACAGAGAGACCTGTCTCAGAGACCACATGACCAAGGCAGTTGAACTTTAATATGAGCACCCATTGACTAGGATAAAATAGTTCTACATTATATGGGTATTTTGGGTATCAGTTCTTATAAGAAAATAGATAAACTAAAATACACATAATATGAACATGAAACATAAACAGAAAATGCACATTTACAGGCTGGAAAATTATTAAAAATCTTTCAAGTTTAAAAGTCTTAGATGAAATATGAAAAATTATAATCTGTTTTGTCATGTTTAACCAATTTGGGGGACTTACCAACTAACCATTTTGCTCTAGGACAAAAGACAACAATAAAAATCAAGTGTCAAATAGAAAATAAAATGTATTTCTGAGTCCTATGAAAATCCTCATGCTTAATATTTTCCTTTCACTCATTAGCAATATACTACATATCTAAATTTCTTTATTATACATACATACATCTCCCCTCAATGCCATATACTTAAAGCAAAGTAATGTGAGTTTTAATATAGGGTGTCCCAAAAAATGTATGCACATACTTTGAATACTTATAAAGGCAGTATATATTAAAATACATTTCATTTTTAAAATTGAATTATTGATTTTCAAGTGTGTAAATACATGTAAGTTAAGTTTATATTAGTTTTTGCCATTCTGTAGACACTGTAAAATTAAACAATGTTTGATAAATAGAAACCCTGGTCAACTAAGAGAGACTTACCTGCCCTCAAAAATAAATAAATAAATAAATAAATTAATTAAAATAGAGTTTTTTTTGGTAAAGGTAAATGATATAAAGGAAACTCATGTGTCAGAATAACTGTGACCTGATACAGTCATCCAAAGAATCCCTTTAAATAGAAATAAAAATTTTACTTTTTAAAAAAAAATATATTTTATTGATTTTTCACAGAGAGGAAGGGAAAGGGATAGAAAGCCAGAAACATTGATGAGAGAGAAACATCAATCAGCCGCCTCCTGCACGCCCCCTACTGGGGATGTGCCCGCAACCAATGTACATGCCCTTGACCGGAATCAAACCTGGGACCCCTCAGTCCCCAGGCCGACGCTCTATCCACTGAGCCAAACCGGTTTCGGCTAAAAATTTTACTTTTAATAATTTAAAACATTTACTTTGAATAGTTAAATTATTGTTGAGAAATAAAGCAAACATTTATTGTGTCTATACTAACATTTTGTCCTATTTTTTATGACAGACTTTGAGTATAATTTTGCTGATAAACTTTTAATATAAGCACTACTAACTCCTATATTTTAATTTTAACTTTTGCCAAAAAAATTCCAAGAATTGTATGAATATTTCTAAAAGTCACTATTAATGCTTTGGTATTCAAAATATCCCTTTGGAAATGCCTTTCCTTTCATCATTCCTCCTAATGCTCATTTTCAGTGAACTGATATAATTGGTTAAAGTCTTATCTGTGAGGAATTTTGATGTGATTACAGTCATCTCCCACATTAAGAATATAAAATGTTTAACAAGATTTGCAAATTTACTTTGTAATTTGCATTTTACTTCAATTTTATTGTTTGATAATTTGAATTCAAGTGAGAATTCCTGATAAAGGACTTGATAAGATATGGGATAAGTTACTTGCTAGCAATACACCACAGAGGGATGTGAGAGTGGACATGAAATATTTATAAACTAAAGGCCAGGTGCATGAATTTGTACACAGGTGGGGTCCCTCAGCCTAACCAACAATTAGGGCTACTTAGGGCCAATCAGCTGGCCAGCCAACCTCCAGCAGTTCCTACCCCTGGCTGGCCAACCTTCCATGGTCCCTCTCCCCCACCAACCAGGAAGGAAGATCCAAGGG
>JAAGEH010002531.1:6321883-6332941 GCA_011751065.1 Lasiurus cinereus
CTTCAGTTTCAGTTTCTTTTCTCAAAGGGCAATATTCTTAATCATATGGTTACTGGATTATATAAATTTGTGGTTGTTATCTACTATGTTATATATCTATTAGCTTTATGTTTTCCTTTTGTAGAGGAAATGAATGTCAAGCTTAGAAATAACTCAGTATATAAAATGCTGATTAAAGAGCTAAATAATTTTTATCTAGGGATGGAAAAAATGAATTATGTCTCTTCTCTTTCTATAGGCCTTTAAATATACCTAAGTTTGTCATCTACTTATGGGAGCATCTTACGGGAAATGAAGGGAAGGAACCCATGGAAAATGTTGAGACCATGTGTCTTGGGGATGTAGCATCTTTGGGCAGCACTCTGCTAGAAAAAGGTTTAATTGTATAGCCCAATCCATCTATAGAGATCTCAAAATCGATTTTTTTAAATCCATTTCCCAATTTTGTATATTCTAGGGTAAAAAAAAAGTATAGATTTTACTTTTATCCTTAATTTCTTATAGTAAATCCCTTCCTGCTTGTTTATATCTAGAATCTTTCCTTTTTTTCTAGAACACTTCCTTCTAGAACATCTAATGATTTTCCTAGACAGAGACGAGAAATATGCAGGCAATATATATATGTGTGTGTGTGTGTATATATATATATACACACACACACACACACATATATATTATTTCATAGAGGAAGGGAGAGGGAGAGAGGAAAAAATAGAAACATCAGTGATGACAAAGAATCATTGATTGTCTGCTTCCTATACATCCAATACTGGGGTCAAGCCTGCAACCTGGGCATGTGCCCTGAACAGAAATCAAACTGTGAACCACTTGGTTCATAGGTCAATGTTCAACTACTGAGCCACAAAGGCTGGACAGTACCCATACTTATTTTATTGTTTGTTTGTTTTTTGTTTTCTTTAGTTAACCTCATCCTAGGATATTTTTCTATTGATTTTTAGAGAGTGGAGTACACATACTTATTTTATATTCTGTGTGATAAAACCAGTATTTTAAGCTTTTTTTTTTTTTTGAGTCCAATGCAATCTCATTAAGTCTGAAAGTTTTTATGGTATTTTTTAAGAAGCTGTGATTAGAGCTTCTGATTTCTTGGAAATGTATCAGTGAGAATTCTCTGACTCTTGAATTGAAAGGTGTCCTCATAAATTAGATTTTTGTTTGCTTCTGCTGGGCATTTGAAATACTGCTTCCTAACCAGAACCACTTCACACTAAATTCTCACTGTAATTGTTCAGGTTTAGGCTACAAACCTACATGAGAACCAACTTAATATTGCAAATCTTTGTGGAGGAGGGCGATTTTGTCCAACTTTATTTAGTCAGTGACAGTTTTCAAGGAAGATTTTATTTTTGGGTACCATTTTGGGTATGTATCCATATTCCTAGTACTCCATTATTATGATAACACTGGAGGCCTGGTGCACAAAATTCGTGCACAGGGGGTTGGTGTCCTCTAGCCCAGCCTGCTCCCTCTCCAATCTGGGACCCTTTGAGGGATGTCCAACTGCCTGTTTAGAACCCATCCAGGTAGGATCGGGCCTAAGCAGGCAGTTGGACATCCCTCTCACAATCCAGGACTGCTGGCTCCCAACTGCTCACCTGCCTGCCTTCCTGATTGCCCCTAACTGCTTCTGCCTGCCAGTCTGATCACCCCTAACCACTCCCCACCCAGCCTGATTGATGCTTAACTGCTCCCCTTCCAGCCTGTTTGCCCCTAATTGCCCTCCCCTGCAGGCCTGGTCACCCTAACTACCCTTCCTTGCAGGCCAGGGTCCCCCCCATTTTCCTTCCCTGCAGGCCCAATCACCCCCAACTGCCCTCCCCTGCTGGCCTGATCACCCACAACTGCCCTCCCTTGCAGGCTTGATCCCTCCCAATTGTCCTCCCCTGATGGCCATCTTGTGTGGCCATCTTGTGTCCACATGGGGGCAGGATCTTGTGACCACATGAGGGCAATCATTTTGTGTGTTGCAGTGATGGTCAATCTGCATATTACTTTTTTTATTAGATAGGATAGAAGCCCGGTGCACAGGTGGGTGCCAGCTGGTTTGCCCTGAAGGGTGTCCCAGATCAGGGTGGGGGTTTCCTTGGGGCATCGGGTGGCCTGGGCAAGGGGCCTCTGGTGGTTTGCAGGCTGGCCATTTCCCCCAGTATCCCAAGCAGAGGTCCTGTTATATGGATTTATTTATCTTCTACAATTGAAACTTTGTAGCTTAGAGTAGAGCCAAGGCTTTTGCTGCCTCAGCAGTGGCAGCCATTGAAACTTTGTTGCCTTAAGTGGAGGCCTGGGCTAGCCAGGGTGTGTGGAAAGCTTGGCTTCCTCCATTGCTAGGGGCAACCCAAGCCTCCCTCCTGCTCTCTCTCTGGCCATAGCCATCTTGGGTGGGTTAATTTGCATACTTGCTCCTGATTGGCTGGTGGGCGTGGGTTGTGAGTGTAGCGGAGGTATAGTCAATTTACATATTACTCTTTTATTAGATAGAATCATATTTTGTAGTGAGTATTTTTCTAAAATATTTTACTATTTGGGTAGATTCTGGACTTTCCTTTTCACATATAGGTCCTGAAAGGCTATAAAAAATCAAGTCATGGGCATTAATTTGGGCAATTGTTTCTAAGGTTGAAAGCCTAATTCAGGGCTCTACCTGTGTTCTGGTTTGGCAAACTTTTTCTGTAAATAACCACATAGAAAATATTTTAAGATTTTCAGGTTACATACTTCCGGCCATACACTTTCTTTACACTCTTTGTTTGTTATTTCATTTGTTTTAATCCTTTAAAAATGCAAAAACTTAGCTCTGGAAACATGCAAACACAAACCTTGGTTTGATAGACTCCTTCTATATTCCCTCTTCACATTTCATTTTTTTCCATTTTTGCCTCTGGGATCCTTTACAGTTCAATAATGTATTTTGAAGTTTATAAAATCTATTTTTTTTTTGCATTTTCAATAGTTTTTAGTTGGAGGTTAAGATATCCAGTGCTAATGAAAATAGATGTTTTATGTTATGCAATTTTATAAATATCTACTTAGATCAATGTTCACACTGGTCATGTTCTATTCATACCATGTTTGTCTTCTATCTCAGATCTTCTTTCTGGTATAAAATTTTTCTCTTTCAGATGTATCCTTTAGCTGTTTCATTTATGAAAGGTCTGTTGTTGGTCAAATTCTTGTAATTTATATTCGTTTTAGAAGATTGTTTCACTGTACATTTAATTATGGGTTTCCTTATATTTTCATCGGCCCTTTGAAGATACTGTGAAGTTAATTTTACTCACCCTGAATAAGATTTATTTGCATTCTGATTCTGTGGATTTATATTTCTTTTATTAATTCCAGTTATTACCTTTTTGAATTACCTCTTCCTCATTCTACTCTTCTGTCTTTGGAAAGTCCAATTAGGTATTCTTTAGACCTCTCAGAGTCCTCTGTGTCTGTTACTTCATCTTTCATTGTGTCTCTATCTCACTTTATCTCTGCTCTTCCTTCTTCTCTGGCTTTCTGGTAATTTCTGTAACCTTATTTCTAATTCACTAATTGAGTTTTAAGTTATTTAATTCATTCATTGCATGTATTTTTTAATCATTATAATCTTTGTTTCTGTAAGTTCTATATTTTTATTTTCTAACTCATTATTTGGGTCATCTCCCATTAGCTGTTTATTTTGTTGATTTTCTCATTTATATCTTTGAAAATATTAAACATACTAAATTTTATAGCTTATGTTTTTAATTACAATATCTGAAGTGTTTAAAAGTATATGTTGATTATTTTATTCACTCTTTTTTTTATAAATTTAATGGTTAAGAGGAGGTTTTTTTTTTTTTTTTTTTTTTTTTTTTTTTTGGAGGAAGGGTATAATCCATGTGGTAATCTTATGAGACCTCGAATGAGAAGATTGTTTTTTTTCTAGGTACAAGGGTGCTTACCCAATATGTGATAGTTGAATTAAATTAATTCAGGATTTATAAACCATGTGGTTAGTAAGCCTTTAAATGCCATTCCTGCATGTGTTCTAACTTTTGGATAGGAATTCTCAGGGGCCAACAGTCTGTTTCACTCTACTCATAACATGCAGGGATCAACATATGTTGTCGTTATCTCCTTTGGCAGAAGTTGCTTTTTTTTTTCTAATGTACTCTTTTTGTTTTTGTTTTACCAAGGGTAAACCTCTCCAGAGGTACACACATTAGGGATTTCTTCAAACTCCTACTAGCTTTTTATAATAGAAGCTTTTTAAAAAAATATATATATATATTTTATTGACTTTTTACAGAGAGGAAGGGAGAGGGATAGAGTTAGAAACATCAATGAGATAGAGACATCAATAAGCCGCCGCCTCCTGCACACCCCCTACTGGGAATGTTCCCACAATGAAGGTACATGCCCTTGGCTGGAATTGAACTTGGGACCTTTTAATCCGCAGGCCAACGCTCTATCCACTGAGCCAAACCGGTTTTGGCTCTAATAGAAGCTTTTTGTTACCAAGCATCAGTACATGCCTTCAGGTGCCTCTTTTCATTAATTTCTGTTGCTTTGTTTGTAGTCTCTGAAGATTTCCTTTATATTTTTTTCTCTCAGACTATACTTTAATTGGACATATTTAATATTTTCACTAGTGTATTTGAGTGTTTGGGAGAACAAACATCTTCTGGATTTGTAGAATATTCCCAGAGAGAGAAATCTTGTGTTTGACATATTATTTTAATCTATTTTCCTTCAGAGAAGACAAACTACTTAAGGATTTAGGATCAAATTTTTATTAGAATCTGTTAGTGTTTTCCTGATCTTAGGAAATCACTTACATTTAGAATCTCAAGTATTTATTGTTTTTTTTTCCAATTAAATTAGGGTAATATTAATACCAGTCTCACAGTACTCTGGATGGATGTATGAGTTAGTGGATGTTAACATACTTTTAAAAACCATAACGTACTATAAAACATTAGGTGTTATTATTATATTATTATTTTCATAATTACTAGGATAAAAATACCTTTTTTTTAGGTTCTCTAAACCCCAAAATAGAACTGTTGCTGAGCTATAATTGTAAATTGATAACATTTCAGATTTAGAAAAAGAAAAGTGTTGCTCAAAACAAAATAAGACAAAATACACATACACAATTAAAATAAAAAGTTGTTTGTATTTCACTTAGCAAAATATTTATAAATAAATAAAATAAGATAAAATTAGTTGTTTTATTATACTATTATTAACTTTGATAGTGTTTAGAAAAATATTATCTTACTCCTAAGTCAAAGTAAAACACGAATGTAGATTTTCTCAATGTAAAATGTTATTAGTTAAGAAAGTAAGCTCCCATAAAGTCTTTAACAAACAACATATTCAATTATTATCTGCATATTATGGTATGTTATTCCATTTATTTGTACAACTTATAAAACTTTTAACAATACTTTTTTTATCCTGCAATAACTTGCCATTTAATTTTAAAATGTAATTATTTGTACTATGTACAATAATGAATTGTGTCTCTGTGTTACATTATTTATTTGCCTAAAAATATTATTACCCTAGTCCTAGCAAGGGTAATACAAGAAGACAGCCTTCCTTCTTAACCATAAATTATTTAAAGTTACAAATATATCTTATTTTATGATTACACAATTACATTTACAGCTTCTGTGGTAGGGCAGTTAGGGGTGAGCAGGCCCACAGGGGAGGGCAGTTATTGTTCTGTGGGAAGTTTATTTTTTGGTTAATTGGTTGGTAAAGCACCAACAAATTTAATATCAATGTCAGAAGGAATATGACCAATTTATTTCAGTAGGAATTTTTTTTCTGATTAGATAAGTTTAGAGAATTTATGACAGAGAAAATAAGACCTGTTTCCAAAGAGCAGATTGAAAAAGACAAATCATTCTTAACCAGAATTCAACTTGAAACATACTGGAAAAGTTTTTATTTATCTAGTTTTAGGAAGATATTTTAAAATGTCTTTCATTTCTTAAACACTAATAGAAATAGCTGACAATTCTCTTTCTGGTACACTTCTAAGGACTTAATAATATTAATATACTTAAATATCCCAGCATCCCTGTGCATGTTTCATATAGATGAGGAAACAAAAACTATAGTGTGAATAACTTGCACCAGGTCATCTATCTATAATAATAAAAGTATAATATGCTAATTAGACTGGACAGCCTAACGACCTTCTGAACGTCATTCCTGGATTGTGAGAGGGATGGCCCACTGAATCAGGCCTAAACGGCAACAAAGTTTTAATAGCTGCCCTCATAGAGCAAGGCTTGGGTGGGGTGTGTGGAAATCTTGGCTTCCTCCATCACTAGGGGCAACCCAGGCCTCTCTCCTGTGCTCTCTGTGGCCGTAGCCATCTTGGTTGGGTTAATTTGCATACTCGCTCTGATTTGTGGTGGGTGTGGCTGGTGGATGTAGTGGAAGTATGGTCAATTTGCATATTACCCTTTTATTAGATAAGACACTAGGGGCTCAGTCCATGAATTTGTACACCTTGAAAGGAACTGTAGACCACGAGGCTGCAGTAGCCACCATGGCGGGTCTCAGCCCATTCTCTGCGCCTCTGGCTGGCCCCTCCCACAGCAGCTCCTGGTCCTACATCTGTTGGTAGTCCCGCTCTCATTGCCACCCCTCCCACGTGCTGATAGCAGCGGATGCAAATGGGCCTGGTGCCAGCAGCAGGTGTGAGCACAGGGCAGGACCATGGCATGCAGGAGCAAAGAATTTTCAGTTACCACCAGAGGCTTGACCTGATGACAGCAACCAGTGCTCTGCCTTGATTTGATGTCCTCGCTCACCTGCTCTGCCATCCCACTGTGGCCAACACCCGCCATGTTCCGCACTCTGCCGCCTGCTGCCGATGCCCATCATGTTCCACACACCCCCCCTGGTGATCAGCGCACCTCATAGTGAGCAGTTGTTTTGTTGTTCTGCTGTTAGGTTTATTTGCATATTAGCCTTTTATTATATAGGATTCCATGCTGTTTTAAACAAGTGACAAGGCAATTTTTCCTTTACAATGTCAAGATATTCCAACATACCTCCAGAAGTTTGGGGGTGAACTCTACATAAGATCTGGAGGTGGACTGTTTATAAGAAAGATGTATATAAATTCTTGGCTCTCTAGATTGTTTTCCTTTTTCATTTTTACTTATCTCATCTAGATCTATTTTGTAATTTTTCTTTTGATGTGATTCAGCCTGTGGGGACTGAGAGATATGTTAGTGGACCCTAGTAAATTAGAATATTTCCCCAACCAAGAGAAACATAATACTTTAGTTTTAAAAAAATTCTCCAAGTATTTATATAAGCATTAATTCAACTAATATTAATGGTACAAGCACCTTTATTAGTGCTAAGGTTATAAGGAAGAATAAGTAAGAAATTCTCTGACTTCAAGGGGCTAGCGTTCTATTCAGATATTAAGAGTAGCATGGGTGAAACAAGGCCTCCATAACTGTTTAAAGATGACAAAATCCTAAACTGAAAAGGATATACATTGTATCTGAGCATCTGAGATGTGTTGGTAAATACATATATACAGGTAGGATAGGGTTTTCTGTTTTATTAATGCTCTGCAACTTGGTTTTCTTTCTCTACATTCTCTTTTATGCTCTGTTCCTATCAGCTACACAAGACCATTAAACCACTTTGTCAAATACGACATTCAGTTCTGACTTGACACATCTGATCTCTACAAACCCTTAGGGCTGCTAAGTGGAGCTGAATACTGAGTCTTGGTGAAAGAGGTAATCTCACATTTCAGTACACACGCTTATGTTTTTAATTAAAAAAAAAAAGAACTCTGTATGGGACAAGCTAAATTAAGGAATAGTTAGGAGTTTGCAAAAAAAAAAAAGGTCAAATATCTTACAATCTATGTTATTTTCCTGATAACATCATATTTGGCATATAAAACATCCCTAGAGTTTTTTTCTAAATGGGTTGTATCTTCCTATCAGCATTCTATTTGTTTGACTTGTTAGAGAACAACTAATTTTTTTAGATGGTGACTATAGTTTTGAATTGTCACATATTGATTTTGTCAAATCAATAATGGTTTTTGTTTCAATTTCCATTCTAAAGGTAACACATGGTCATTACTGACTATATTACAAACTGAAAAATAATTTGCATGTTTTAGAAAGTGTGCTGCACAATTTCTAGGTAACACTTCAGTAGCTTATTTGTATAAGTTGATAGTGTACTTTAAAATTGTAAATTAAAATAGACATCACTATATTGGTTTATGAGTGTTAAATAATAAGGAGGGACAAGTTTGAAACTACGTAATTGTCTATCAGGAAGAAATCTATTTCCTTAAGGAATGTCATTCAAAACAACTTCGTTCTGCTATAAGGTTTAAATTAAATCTTGTTACCAAGAAGAAAGTTATGACTATTGATTTTCTTAGCCCTAATTCACCCAAGCCATTATCTCAGTCTCCATAGCATTTAGCTGCTTTAATTTACTTACCAAAGCTGAGAATAATCAACTCCCTTTACTTTTTCACTAGGCAAATCAACAGTAATTTTCTCTAATCAGAAACTATTGTATTACATAAAAACATATTTCATAAAAACCTGGCTGATCCCTTCAAAAAAAGATGACACCCTCAGTAAAATCATCATTTTAGTTTCATAACAAGTGATAGAAAAGTATGGTGAAACCATTGTTTTGCATACCATGACACCATTGACGGTCTATTTTTTTCTTTATGTGTGTGTTCCTATTTTTATGGCGGGAGCAATACTTAAAATGCTGAAATATATTGGGTTGTCCATTATGTCTAAATATTGCATTTGATTGGCATAAAATTCAACTTCTATTACAAGGAAAACAAAACCTTTACCCATCTAAATAAATCTAAACCTCATATTGAGATTTCCACATTTGTTCTTTTTTGAACTTGTTTGGACAAAAATGAGCCCAAAGCTCTCCTTTATTTGGCTACATTACCAAGCAAACTTACCTATGCTCCAGGTTTTAACTTGAACCTCCAAAGAGACACCCACTAGTCTATCTAGCCTAGAACCTCCTCAATTTGCAGCCTTATATTATAATTGTTAATAAAGGAAATAACAATAAAAACATCTTATTATTGGAGAATCCTGTGGACTGCCCTTCTCCTTGGCTAGTGGAAGTGGAGTTTTTATATCTTGAGAAAAAGAATTTTTTAAGACTTGTACAAGAGAATGAGTGGTTTTTATTTGTGTGAAATGATATCCCTCAGTTAATAAAGTCCCCTTTCTCTTAAACCAGTTCTGAAAAACGTGCTGCTGGGGACTCAGCAAAGTTAAAAGCAAGTGTCCAGAGTTTCCCTTCCACAGTAGAGCTCAGTCTGGCAGAGCATCAGGCCAGTTGTAATCCATTAGTCCCTGGTGTGGGGGTCCATGTGGCCATGAGCCAAGTGGGCAAATGCAGGGGAGAGCACCACCTAGAACAAGAGGTCCAAGAGGGCAAGGGGGCCAAGAGAGGGAACTCCCTTTGTTCAGGAGCTTATGTATCTTGGATGTTGTACCATTGCAGTGGCTACTCTTATTTTGGCCAATGTCTTGTTCTCAGATGTGACTGACAAACAAGCACCTTTACCTTGTCATTCAGACCTTAATGGGCATGTATCTCTTCTTTATGCAATCCATTCCCCCAGGCTCTGCGAGGAACAGACCAGGAGAGTTCTGAACTGCAGCTTTCTGGCAAAGCTGTACAAATGGCATGCCTAAATTATCTAGCCTTCCCTTTGCTCCTTTCATGTTATTTATAACCAGGTTATTTAATGGTAGCAATCTTTTACATATAAACTCTATATTTACACATAAGCTATACATAGCTTGGAAAATACTTCTATACATATCTTGTTTTACCTTTGCAATATTTGAGGCAGGTGGGGAAGGTAGTATTTTTCCTCATACGTCATTGACCTAGATTACCTAATATTGCCTCAAGCCTAACACTGACAAAATGTACCCCACTGATCTCCTCACTCATTTAGTCCTATCAGAAGAATATGGACTAGACACCTCTGCTGCCTCTCTTATTTTTCTCTTCTTCTCTTCTCTTGTTTGCTGTGGCTCTTGAATCTATACATTCTCTTCCTCTATATATCCTTCCTAATTTTTGATTTTCATCATTGCATAGTTAACTGATTGTAGCAATCTGTGTATGGCTTCCTTGATTCTAGAATTCTCCCTCTTTATACTGCATGTTAAAACCAAGTCATATTCCCAGTCTAACAAGTTCAGCAACCAGGCTAAAAAAGTCATGATTTCTCCACTTTCCTTGGTATAAATTCAAACTCCTTTGGGCATCTAAGGAACTTATTACTCTGGCTCCATCTTGCATTTCTTAGTTCAATATCATCTACTACACATCAACATGGCTTCCCAATTTCAGTCAAACATGACTTTTAGTAATTTTCATGTATACTATCTTTATTCTGACACCTAGATTTTAGAAATGTATTTTTATTGCTGAAAATATTACAGGTGTCCTCTCCTTTCCCCCATTGACCCCTTCTAGCCTGCGCCTGCCTCCTGCCCCAGCCCTTCACCTTACTATTGTCTGTGTCCATGGGTTTTGCATATATGCATACCAGTTCTTTAGTTAATTCTCCTCCCTCTACCCTCACAACCTCCTCTCTCTCTCTCTCTCTCTCTGAGATTTGATAGTCTATTCCATGCTTCTGTGTCTCTGGATCTGTTTTGTTCTTTAGAGTCTACATGTGAGTAACATGTTTTTGTTGTGTTTTTTTTTTTATGCACCTCACTTAACAAGATGGTCCTTTTCCTTTTCTCCTGTCCATCCTTATCCATATCTTAAAGCCAAAATCTAATCCCACTTTCTCAAATCTTCTTGGCTCACAGTTAACTAAACTTTGAGACCTTCATTTTTATGGTTTTATTTCTTTATTTTTATTATTGACACTATTGCAGATGTCTCTATCCCATCCCCTTTACCCTCCTCCACCCAACTCCCAACTGCTCTTCCCTCTGCCACATTGTTGTCTGTGTCCAGGGGATATCTATCTACATG
>JAAGEH010002531.1:6333041-6350386 GCA_011751065.1 Lasiurus cinereus
TATATATATAGTAGAGACCTGGTGCATGAAATTTGTGCACAGTGGAAGGGGACAATCAGCCCAGTGTGCACTCTCTCCAATCTGGGACCTCTCGGGGGATGTCTGAGTGCTGGTTTATCCCAATCCCACAGTTGGACATCCCTCTCGCAATCCAGGACCATTGGCACCTAACCGCTCACCTGCCTGCCTGATCACCCCTAACCAATCCACCTGCCAGCCTGATCACTCCCAGCTGCCCCCCCATGCCAGCCTGATCGCCCCCAACTGCCCCCCTTTCTGGCCTGGTCCCCCTAACTGCTCTTCCCTGCCAGCCTGATAGCCCCTAACCACTTCTGCCTCAGTCCCACCACCATGGCTTTGTCCAGAAAGGCATCTGGAAGGTCTCCTGATCTAATTGGCATATTACTCTTTTATTAGTATGTGTGTGTGTGTGTGTGTGTGTGTGTGTGTGTATGTAATATATATATTATTTGACTAATTACTCTACTTTGTAAATTTTTGTATTGTAGAATTTAGATATTCATTTTCTTTATTGTAGCTTATGACATTCACTTGGAGGTCATATTATAAATACTGTTCTTTCCTACATAATGTTAATTATCTGAACTGTATGTTTTGGAAAGATAGATGGTAGGTTTTGTAAAGCAGCAGGAAAATCTTTTTGCCTTCTAGTCTATTCCTTTTGCATGAACATCAACAATTAGTTAAGCTTTAATCTGCTATGTGAAAAATCAAATGGACACCCAGATGGTGAGAGCTTTGCATTTGGTTTGACTTTCACTGGAGTGCTGGTGATATATGATGCATCTTCTTCTCCTATAAACAATAATTTACCACAAGTCTTAAATACAAACATCATGGCAGGTTAGGGCTGCAAGTCACATTAGTTTAGATGACATGTTATCCAGTAAAAACTAATTTAAAGGGCCAGTGTATCTATAAATATCAATGAAGTTGTTTGTTTTTCTTGTATATAAATTTTGCAATGGGTGTGATGTGCATATCTCATTCTTTGGGATGATTACTGAACATCTCAGGGGCTAAGACTGATGTTAAACTTCATATATGGTATAAGGCACCAAATTATTATTAAAAATATTACTTATAACAATTACATTCTGCAGTAGGGTAAATAGGGGTCATCAATAGAGAACTGTGGAAAGTATCCTTTTGAATACTCTGTTAAAAGTAGCCTAAAGGGTGGTAATTTTTAATAGTTTAAAGCACCTATTATTTCTAAATGTATAAATTAAAATGAAAATAGATATTTAAAACCTCCCTCTTTTATACTATACTAGAGGCCCACTGCACAGATTTGTGCACCTGTGGGGTCCCTTGCCCTAGTGCATGATTGGGGCTTAGGGAGATCACGGGAGGGCTCCATGGTGTGTTCAGTTCATCTTGCTCAGTCCGATCGGCTCAACTTCAGCAGCAAGCTAACCTACTTCTCGGAGCGTCTGCCCCGGTGGTCAGGGCATGTCATAGCTACTGGTTGAATGGTCAAATGGTTGCTTAGGCTTTTATATAGAGAGATATCAGTGACAAATATGGAAAAGAATGCACTCTGCCAAGCAGAGAACTAACCTGACTTATGCTAACTCCAGCACTAGATTTGGGGGTATTAATGGCACTATGAGAAGTTAAGTGTTGATGAGGATTCATGCAGAGAAGCAAAGGTAACCTTATAAGATGGAATGTTGTTAGCAAGTGCTATGGTTTGTAAAGGAAAATAGATTTTTATTTTGGAGTGATATTTACTTTTCTTTGAAGATAACTGTTTTCCTCAATTCCATTTTTTTCTGACACTTTATTTTATTGTAGTAAAGTACACATAAAATTTATCATTTCAGACATTTTAAAGTGTGCAATTTAGTGGCATATATTAAATTTACAATATTTTACAATTAGCACCTCTATCTAATTTCATAAAATTTCATCTTTCCAAAAGTTAATCCCAGACCCATTAAACAGTCACTTTCTATTTTTGTTCCTCCAGCACTGGAAACTACTAATCTGCTTTTTATCTGTATGGATTTATCTATTCTAGATACTTCATATACATGGAATTATGTTATTGTTTACTTAATAATATAATGTTTTTAAGTTTCTTTCATGTGATAGTATATATAACTACTTCATTCTTTTTTTTGACTGAATAATATTTCAATGTTCAGCTATATAACATCTTGGTTATCTATTTATCAGTTGATGGACATTTTGGTTGTTTCCAGTTTTCTACTATTCTAAATAGTGCTATTTTGAACATTTGTGGACAAATATTGAGCATCTGTTTTCAGTTCTTTTGGGTGTATATCTAGGTGTAGATATGCTGGATCATATAGTAATTCTATGTTTAATTTATTAAGGAACCATCAAACAATTTTCCACAACAGCTGACCATTTTATATTTCTACCAGCCATTTATGAAAATTCTAATTTTGCCACATCCTCACCAATATTTTCTGTTTTCTTAAAATTTTTCTTATAGCCATCCTAATGTGGTTTTTCACTTGCATTTTTCCAAATGTCTAATGATAGAGAATATTTTCTCAAGTGCTATTGGTATATCTTCTTGTTCTTAATACTCTAAACACATTTAATCTATAGCACAAATTAATTGAACCTGTATCCTTCCAAGAACCATTTATTATTCATTACTGTTTTTCAAATGATATATTAAAAAACAATAAAACATTTTCCTAAAAATTATTCATTAAATAAAATAATACTCAAGTATCTTGCCATCCTTCCCCCCCCAGTTTTTTTCCAAAAACTTTTCTCTGAATTCCATAAACCAATGGGTTGTTGAGTGTTGGGTGCTGTGAGAGGGCAGTCTCTTCTCTAAAGACATTTAATTATAACACAATTTATCTTTAGATTCCTCCACCCCATTATTCTCTCTTAGTCTATTAGTATCTTTCACATCTCTCTAATTTTAGTCAGAAACAAATTTGCCTACTCATTGAGATAAATATTCCATATAGAAATGTGAGATAAATTGTCCCCTTCTATGTTGTTAACTCTCTCTCCTGTGACCTTAATTATCTTTCTTGAAGATTTCTCTTTCATACAAACCTCAACAAATTAGACAAGATTGAGATAGGGTTTTGCATATAGCTTTGTAGGTATAATGGAAATCTGACTGTTTGGGGATTGTTTATATGACCCAAATTTAGTGAGCCACACATAGAAAGCAAAGGAATCCAGCTTTGGGGATGGCTGTTTACATGTGGGGGGGGTGGTTTGCTGGAGGCCTGCTTCAACCACACTCATTTCCTCTAGGATTCCCTTGAGGAGATAAAAAGAGAGGCTGACTTCTGCTTTTATTACATGTTCCAGGCTATTCTTTGTTTTTATCCTGAGTTTTGTACTTGTGCTTATATGTATACATCATATTCAAAGGCAGAATGTGATGAATGTGACTATTGTTGAAAAAAATAGTTAAAGCAAATTGTTCCCCAATGATTTCTACCTCGTTTCCATAGGTTTCAGTAGATAATAGGAATAGAGTCCACCAACCATAAGTTTCAGTGTATGTTTACTGCATGTAATACACCCACACACTTCAAAAGTTGAAGCAAGTTTCACTTATGGTACCTGAAACTTTCTATTACACAGAAAAATTCTGTAGGTAATTTGTGCAGTTAATTAACTGTAGATGTAATTGACTATTTTGGAGAATAATTAGCCACTTCACTGTCATATAGGAGTAGAAAAGACAAAATACATACAAATTAGAGAGCTGTCACTGTAATTAGTTGAGGTTATTGAAAAGAACTCATCTATATTCGACATTGAAGAAGACCCTGCACCAACACAGGCAAATTAGAAATGACTATTTAGCTACATTAAAAAATACTTCTTCTGGCTTATTCAACCTGATTTTTTTTTTTAAACTTTAAGACAACCTTAACATTAGTTGAGTATAAAGATGTTAGGCAATCCCAAATAATATTTAAAATATTATTTAAAAAAATTATAGTGTTTCGAAGGGTTATTTCCAGGGAAAATAAATTTAGAGAATTTTACTTTCTACATTATTCTATAGAGATAATTTTTAAATATGCAAATATTTATGGAAGAAAATTAATTAGCTTTGGAAACAAGTTGGTACATATTCAAAGAATCCAACACTATTAAAAGTTCAAAAACTCAACTTTTTGCCAAAACCGGTTTGGCTCAGTGGATAGAGCGTCGGCCTGGGGACTGAAAGGTCCCAGGTTCGATTCTGGTCAAGGGCATGTACATTGGTTGTGGGCATATCCCCAGTAGGGGGTGTGCGGGATGTGGCTGATTGATGTCTCTCTCTCATTGATGTCTCTCTCTAATCGAAGTTTCTGGCTTTCTATTCCTTTCCCTTCCTCTCTGTGAAAAATCAATAAAATATATCTTTAAAAAAAAAACCCTCAACTTTTCATTGGCTGTAGAACAAATCATTAGGGAAGAAATGCCTAATGGGCAGTAACATTGACAGATGGTAATACACAACAGTTAATACTTAGCATTTACATGCTTAGAAAGTTGCTTTCTTTTAGAATTAATCTCCAAACTGTGACCCACTTGCAATTTATGGGAAGAGACAAAGTATGATAGAGTTCATTAAAAAAATTAAAGAATAATACATCTAACTATTTTTGGCATATGATATGTCCTTTAGATGGGATAGAAACAAAAGGATTATGTATGCTGTTATAAAAGGGTATTAAAACAAAACCAATCAGTATATTCCACAGAGACTTGTTTTATAATTGTGTCCTTGAGGCAAATCAGTCAAAGTTCTAAATCAGGATCTTTAACAAATTCCTCAGAATATGCTTCAATGAATGAAATGTGCTGAAGACCAGTTTTTCTTGTGAAAAGCTAACAAAATTAGGAACAGCAATGTGCTGAAAATGCTTTTATTTGTAGGTGTAAGGCATGTTCTGCACAGTGACAAAGTTTGTGCAATGTTACTTATTTCTGCTTCCTATTGAACCACATAACCTTGATGTTATAAAAAGGAATAGTCAATAAAAAAGGACATTAGGAATGTGAGGTGCTTGTAAAAAGTTGCTCATTTTTATTCAGTTATTCATTCAAAAGACATTTTTTTCCAGCATTTGCATTGGATGGAGAATTTTGTTAGATATTAACAAATCAGAGTGTTTAGTAAAGTGATAGAATCAAATGAATACATCACTATTTTAGTTTCTAATAAAGGTATACATTGAGGGTATTGTAATTGGGTGTAAGGGATAAACAGGCCATTTTGCTAAGAAACAGGAAAGATCTGATAGGTAGGAGACAGAGTATGTGTGTTCATTAACTCAACAATTACTTATAGATTGCCTAGTAAGACACAATACCTGTCTTCAAGAAACTTATAATTTTGAAAGATGAGTGGTTTTCACCAGTAGATGGGGATAAAAGTGCATTCCAGGGAAGCAGAGAGTCATTGAGTATGTTTGGATACATTAGCCAATGTGTCTTCCACACTTATCTACCACGTGTAGCTTAAATTGCTACAGCTTCTACCAGGGAAATAGTGCTGTTTGTTTTGTTTTTGTTTTCCTATAGAAGAAGACACTGATTGGTGAGTAGAGGAAAAAGACTTAAAGAAACAATACATGGTCTGCCCATTGATCTAAGGCTTTCCCAAGTAGTGAGGAGTTCAGCTAGAGTTTTAACCCAAGGACACATGGCACAATAGTTAGTTGGTGATGAGCTTTGGAACAGAGAGAACTTTTGTATAGAGCTCTTGATTGTGGGCAGACTGTTTCATGTAAAAGATGAACTGAAAAGAGAAACCATGTCAATAAATTAAAAATAATGACTTAGGGAGGTAGAAATTGGACTCCCTACAGTAATTTAACAACTTAATAAAGACTTTCTAATTCAGAATTTCACTCCCCATGGTCTTCGTTGTAAATGTTAGCTTATATGAGAATGTATGAGCTATTCATACTTTTTAAAATGGATTTTAAATAGAGGAAGAGGGGAAAGAGAGAAAGAGAGAGAGAAATATTGATCACTGGTTGCCTTCCACATGGGCCCCATCTGAGGATCAAATCTACTACCTGAGTATATGCCCTAATTGGAATAGAACACACCACTTTTGGTGTATACCCCAACCAACTGAGCCAGGGTGAGCTATTCATACTTGTATCACAAGCATCTCCTTCCATTTCTGACTTTAGATGTGTTTTTTTGTTTGTTTGTTTTTTGGTATTCAAAAGTAACATGAGATGTTGGGTGATCTTTAGGTAGTTTTGTAAGGCTGGAATATAAAGCATAATAAGAGATGATTCTGGAAAGATGGCAGGGCCAATAATATGAACATATTTACTAGTATGTGCAGTGATTAGGAGTTTAATTAGTAGTAGAAACAATGGAAATCACCACCAACCTCCAAGCAGGCGAGTGGCATGCTCAGACCACATTATGCAAAAGCCACTTGGGTGCTTTGAACAGGTCATCCATGGAGGCAGTCTCCCAGGAGACTATGAGAATGACATTAAGAAGGGATATTAAGAATCTGTAATGTGGCAGTAACTATGGAAATAGGGAGATGATATTTAACTTACGACATTTCAATGCAGAATTTACATGACTTGGATGCTGATTTTGAGAAAAGAAGAACTGAAATATAAGTCTAATAACAAATGAGTGCCAAGACTTCATCAATAAGGGAAATCCTGGAAGTGTTGTGGCATTTAAGGAAAAAGAATGAGTGCAGTTTTAGAGATATTAAGATTGGGGTATTCCTTCAGTAAGTATTCAGTCAGCTAAACCAAGAGTGCAATAAAAGTACTTTGTATTTAAAAATGACTTACAATTTCAATAAAAAGTAGATTTGAATATAGGGAGTTAAGCAGGAAACTAGATGATAGGCACTTCCTAAGATGATTATTAAATTGCACCTATACATAAAATTTTGTCCTTTTAAAAATTGCAATAGCTGTCACTTGGAGACTCTATGACAGGAACTGGGTAACAAATTCATGAGCATTGTTTAATTTTACCTAAAAACCATCCTCTGAACAGCTATTAATAATCTCATTGTATAGATGGGGAATCCTGGACACACAATGATTAAATAACTTACCCAGTGTGATAGTAAATGTGGTAAATATCCAAGCCAACTGAGATCACTCCTGTCTTACTTCATAGTCTGTGTTATGAGCAACTGTGTGCACATTGTCTTCCAAATGCCAACTGCCAGGTGAACTGGAGAAAGCTCAACTGTCCACAGGATTGGCCATACCCATATGTCATTCGAGCATTTCAATTCTCTCTCCCCTCCACACCAATTTTCTTCTGACTCTGTGGGCTGAGCTGAAGTAGGCAGTCAGAGGAGTAATAAGATGCAAGAGAAAAAGCAAATTTAGGAGTAGAGAATTAAGTGGTATTTCTCACCTCTTTAGCCTCATGGTTGCAACAGCTGAGTCTTAGTATTAACCCAAGCAGCATGTGAGTGGGGAAGCCTTGGTGACTGATTTTACCCCACCATGTCACACTGGCCAGGATGAGAGAGAGAGGCTCTGTATGAAATGTTATTTAATTCAGTTTGACAATTATTTGTTTTTGACAGGTAAGCTCAAACTTGATACCTGATTTTTGAATTACACTATAATATGACCAATTTTTCTTAGTTGCAAAGAGGAGAAAAGTCGTCAGTTTTTATTAACAAATATACAGACCATAGTTGAAAGAGTTAATGTTAAAAACATCCTGTAAAATCTTTGCAAATGCTTTCTCTTAGCTTGTTCTCAAAATGTAAAGGTTAGAAACTATTTCAGAAATCATGGTCATAGGTTTTAAATAACTTCTTTCATTTAAGCACCTGTAAAAGTATATACATAATTCATTGTTTTGCATTAATGAATAATGCCTAAAGGAAATAACATATTAGAGAAGAAATCTAACATTAGAGAGGAAGCAAGCAGCTTGGATACATTTCTACACATTAAAAAAAATTTTTTTTAGAGAGAATATTGCATAAAGCTTATCTGGTTTGTTTGGGGGCACAATGGAATTATCTGGTCTTGAACTATTCAATACTATGCTTATTTAAATAGCCTTATGTGGTTGTATAGGTTTAATTAAAATTAAACATAAGAAATTTATTTCCTTATTCATATTAAAAATAAAAAAAACAGAAAACATTAACAAAACATAGAATGGCTCTGTGAGTGTAGTTGAACATCGATTCAGGAAGCAAAAGATTTCTGGTTTGATGCTCAGTCAGGTCACATGCCAGGGTTGTAGGCTTGATCCCTAGTAGCAGGTGTGCAGGAGGTAGCCAATCACTCTCTCATCTATGTTTCTATTTCATTATCTCTCTCCCTTCCTTTCTTTCTAAAAATCAATAAAAACATATTTAAAAAAAAACCCACAGAATGAAGGAGGAAAAACAATAAAAATAATGTAAAAAAATCAAATATATGTTATCTCATTTTAGATAAACTTCCATATTCATTTATTTCCAATTTTTTAATAACTAAAAATGAAATTTACTAGGCATTTAATGAGAGATTTGTTGACCTATAGGTAAAGATTATAGAATGAATCTGTCCAAATAGTTTTGGCCAATTAACTGTTAAATATTTTATTATTGGGATTAATATCTTCTTTTAAAGCTTTATTATAAGTTTTGTTTGGATTGCTGCTTCTGTTCCTCTTTTCAATCTCTTCTCACTATCCTTGAAAAAAATGCAAACATTTAGTGCCATTTTACATAATTAGATACTTTACAAAAATGATTAAAAAATGGATTCTTGAATTCTTGATTCCTAGATATTGCAGAGATTGTCAAGATTCTGGAAAAAAATACAATTTCTTTGAATTGAGGTGGATAGGATATCAGTAAGATAAACTTTGCAGATTTTAACACATAGGCTTTTCATTATACTTCCACTTGATTTCTTCTTAGGGCAATGACAAATGTATTGTTTGGGATGGAATCTTTCTGAATTGATGTCAATCCAAAGATTATCTCTTAAGATTATACAAGACAAAGAATGTGCCATTTTCAGGGCAAATAAATACAGGGTTATAAATAATGAATGATTCTTTGGGGTTATTACTCTTAGTTGAATGTCAATATTAATATTGCTAACTTTGTAGAGTTTTTTTTTTAGATAAGTTTTTGTCCTTGATCTAATAGAATAGGCATTTGCTGTCATTTTTGTTTAGATTTTTCATTTGGGCTTTTATGTAACCTAGTATACTGTTAACTCACAGGTTTGTAGGGGCCCACAAAAACTATGCTTTTGCTAAGTCATACTTGTCATCTAATCATAGGAGTTTTGTCCAAGATTTTACTTATATTACTAGAATTAGGAAGTTCATTAAGCTTTCTAGATATAAAATCAGTTTAAATAATATTACATTTATCTATATCACCAACAAATCTTAGACTATAAAACTTTAAAAATAAAATAATTTATAATGATATAAAAAATTAAACAGTAAAGAATAGATCTGACAAAAGATGTATAAAAGCTCTGCACCAGCAAAATATAAAACACTATTGAAATTAAAGATTATTTAATAAGGGAGGGATATACCACACTCATGATTTACAAAACATTCCAAATTGATACATAGATTTAATGATATTTCAATAAAATATCAACAAGTACCTCTGTGGAAATGAGTAGGTTTATTCTAAAATCAACATAGATAAAGGTTCAAAAATAACCAAGAACAAAGTAGGCACATTTAACATAAATAAGAATTATTATAAAAATATAGTGATTAAGGCGTATGTATTGGTGTGAGGAAAGATAAATAGGTCAATGAAACTTGATAGTTCAGAGCTAGAACCACACTGAAAAGGACTCTTGATTTTGACAAAAATGGCACTGAAAGAAACAGTCTTTTCTATAAATGGTGCTACATAAGTATAGTATACTTAAATAGATATAGATAGGCAGATGGATAAAGAACATTATAACTCCCACTTTACAATGTACACAAATATCAGTTCCACATGGATGCTATATATATAGGGTGTCCCAAAAATGTATACATATATATTTTTTGATAGGTCAATTGATGTTTCTTTCTTTTTAGATTTAACCCATTAGAATTATTCAAAGTGTGCATATATTTTTTGGGGTACACCCTGTATGTTAAAGGTAAAAAAATAAAATAAAGTTCTACAATAAATATAAACATGACTTTGTAGTATGGAATGACTAATTAAACAGGGAAACAATGCTCTAACACAAATAAAAATATAGATTAGACTACATTATAATGGATTCTTTTATCGAAAGACAAAGGATAAAGAGGTAAGCCCAAAATGAATCCTATCACCCATTATTTCTCCATTAGGCTCTCTAATCACTTTAAGATAGCTCCTCATTCCATTCCAAATGAATACACCACATATTGTAATTATAAGTGTATTCAGGGACTATGTCTGTTTATTTCAGTACTGCTTCCTGTGCCTATCATGAGACTTTGAATATAGAGAGCACTCAGACAAAATATGATAATTTAATAAATGTATGTATTAATAGTGGCCTTGGGAGAGTATGTGGCATGCATAAAGATAACCAAAGTTAGAATTTCCAAAGAATAGATAGTCAAGACATGAGAATGTGGTGTGGAGGTCTGAGAAGGAGTGACTTGAAGATAAAAGTAAATTAGGGTAGTATCATGCATGCTAAAGAAGAAGAAAATACCACAAGGCAACAGTCAATGACTAACGTCAAAAGGTGTACCAAGGTCAAGGACAATAAGAGCTAAAATATGTTTGGTTTGGAAGGAGGATACTCATAATAAGGGTAAACATAGATTAAGTAATGCAGATGCTAGATTAAGATTTAAAATGGTTGTGATGTAGTTTATTCAAATAATTTCTAAAATATTTTATATTATCATTGATAGAATCATTTCTTTTGACTCCATACATTGTATGTAGGTATGGATTTAATTTCATGGCTAGGAAAAACCTTAGTTTAACTTGCCTTTTTTTTAAAATAAATTTTATTTTGTTATTGATTTCATAAAGGAAGGGAGAGAGAGAGAGAGAGAGAGAGAGAGAGAGAGAGAGAGAGAGAGAAAGAAAGATCAATGATGAGAGAGGATCATCAATCAGCTGCCTCCTACAACCCCCACACTGAGGATCAAGCCTCTACCCAGGCATGTTCCTTGACTGGGAATTGAACTACAACCTTCTGGTTCATAGGCCAATGCTCAAACACTGAGCCAAACTGGCCAGACTGGAAAAACACTTTTTTTCCCCTTTATTGATTATGGTGTCCTTATCGCTCCATTGCTCCACTCCCCCTACCCATGCCCTTAACCCCCTGTTGTCTTTGGCCCATTGATTAGGCTTATATGCATTCATGCATGCAAGTCCTTTCATTGCTTTCTCCCTCTTACCCCCATCTTCCCCAGCTTCCCTTTGAGATTTGACAGTCTGATCAATGGTTCTCTGTCTCTGGATCTGTTTTTGTTCATCAGTTTAAGTTGTTTATTATATTCCATAAATGAGTGAGATCATATGATATTTATCTTTCTCTGACTGGTTTATTTCACTTAGCATAATGCACTCCAGTTCCATCCATGCTGTTGCACATGTTAAGAATTCCTTCTTTTTTATAGCAGTGTAGTATTCTATTGTGTAGATGTACCACAATTTTTTAATCCACTCATCTGCTGATGGCAACTAATGCACTTTCCAAATCTTAGCTATGGTAAATTGTGCTGCTATGAACATAGAGTGCATATATACTTTCTTATTGGTATTTCTAGTTTCTTGGTATATATTCTTAGAGGTGGGATCACTGAGTCAAATGGGACTTCAATGTTTAGTTTTTTGAGGAAACTCCATACTGTTCTTCACAGTGGCTGTACCAGTCTGTATTCCCACCAGCAGTGCACGAGGGTTCCTTTTTCTCTGCATCCTTACCAGCACTTGTCATTTGTGGATTTGTTGATGATAGTCATTTTGACAGGTGTGAGATGGTACTGCATTGTCTTTTGGATTTGCATCTCTCAAATGATCAGTGATTTTGAGCATGTTTTCATATGTCTCTTGGCCTTTTCTATGTCTTCTTTCAAAAAGTGTCTATTTAGGTCCATTGCCCATTTTTTGTTTATCTTCCTTTTGTTAAGTTGTATGAGTTCCTTGTAAATATTGGAGATTAAATCCTTATCAGTGATAACACTCATAAATATGTTCTTCCATGCAGTGGGCTTTCTTGTTGTTTTGTTGATGATTTCTTTTGTTGTGTGAAAGCTTTTTATTTTGATGTAGTCCCATTTGTTTATTTTCTCTTTAGTTTCCATTGTCCTAGGAGGAGTATCAGTGAAGAAATTCTTTCATGTCTGAGATTTTGCTGTCTGTGAATTCCTCTAGTATTTTTATGGTTTCTCATGTTATGTTGAAGTCCTTTATCCATTTTGAGTTTATTTTTGTGTATGGTATAAGTTGGTGGTCTAGTTTCATTTTTTTGCATGTATTTCCCCAATTTTCCCAACATCATTTATTGAAGAGACTGTCTTGACTCCATTCTATGTTCATGCCTCCTTTGTCAAATATTAATTGAGCAGAGTGTTTTAGGTTGATTTCTGGGTTCTCTATTCTATCACATTGATCTATATGTCTATTCTTTTGCCAGTACCAGGCAGTTTTGAGAACAGTGGCTTTGTAAGACAGCTTGATATCTAGTATTGAGATCCCACCTACTTTGTGTTTCTTTCTCAAGATTGCTATAGCTGTTCATGGTCTTTTTTTATTCCAGATTAATTTTTGGAGAGTTTCTTCTAGGTCGGTGACATATGCCCTTGGTATTTTAATGGGGAGTGCATTGAGTCTATAGGTATTATGGACATTTTAATGATATTGATTCTACCAATCCATGAACATGGTGTGTTCTTTCATCTGTTTATGTCTTCCTCTATCTCTTTTTTTCAGTGTCCTATAGTTTTCCAAGTACAGGTCCTTTACCTTCTTAGTTAAGTTTATTACTAGGTATCTTAATTTTTTTTGTACAATGGTAAATAGGATTTTTAAAAAATATCTCTTTCTGTAAGTTCATTGTTCATGTATAAAAATGCCATACATTTCTTGGCATTAATTTTGTATCCTGCTACATTGCTGAATTTATTTATTAAGTCTAATAATTTTTGATGGAGTCTTTAGGGTTTTCTGTTTACAGTATTAAGTCATCTGTGAATAATGAGAGTTTTATGTCTTCTTTTCTAGTTTTGATACCTTTTATTTCTTCTTCTTGTCCAATTGCTATGGCTAGCAGTTCCAGAACTATGTCAAACAGGAGTGGTGAAAGTGGGCAGTCCTGTTTTGTTCCTATTCTTAGGTGAAATGGTTTTAGTTTTTGCCCTTTGAGTATGATGTTAGCTGTAGGTTTGTCATATAAGGCTTTTATTATGTAGAGGTATGATCCTCTATTCCCATTTTGTTGAGTGTTTTTATTAATAAAGATTTTGTCTGTGTCAATTTATATGATTATGTGATTTTTAACTCTCAATTTGTTTATGTAATGTATCAAGTTTATTGATTTGTGAATATTGTACCATCCTTGCATCCCCTGGATAAATCCTACTTGATCATGTTGTATGATTTTTTTTTGATGTAATGATGCATCCGATTTTCTAGAATTTTGTTGAGGATTTTGACATCTGTGTTCATGAAGGATATTGGCCTGCAATTATCTTTCATTGTGTTATCTTTATCTGGTTTTGATATTAGGGTAATTGTGGCTTCAGAGAATGATTTTGGAAGTATTCCTTCCTCTTGAATTTTTTGGAATAGTCTGTGGAGGACAGGTTTTAGTTCTTCCTTAAATGTTTGGTAAAACTTTCCTTGGAAGCTGGCTTTTGTTTGCTGGTAGCTTTTTGATGACCACTTCAATTTCTTCCATAATTATCTGCCTATTGAGATTTTTAGATTTTTCCTAATTGAGTTTTGGAAGGTTGTATTTTTCTAGGAGTATGTCACTTTCCTCCAGGTTTTCTTGTTTGTTGGAATAGAGTTGGTTATAATATTTTTTAAAATCCTTTGTATTTTTGTGGGGTCTGCTGTTACTCCACCTCTTTCATTTCTGATTTTGTGCAGAAGGAAGGAGATAATAAAGATCAGAGCAGAAATAAAGGACATAGAGACAAAAAAACCCAAAAAACAAAAAACAAAAACAAAAACAAAAAACAAACAAAAACAAAACAAAACAAAACAAAAATGATCAATGAAACCAAAAGCTGGTTCTTTGAAAGAATAAATAAGATTGATGAATCTTTAGACAGGCTCACCAAGAAGCGAAGAGGACCCAAAAAAAGAAAATCAGAAATTAACTTGTCTTTTTGACAAAGGTAAGAATTAAAAGCCTAAAGTTGTACAGCAAAAACAGAACTCATATGCTATGTACTCACTCCATGATTCTTCCTCTTATATCATCATAACAACCAGTAAAGGCCAAGGCTCAACCAATGGGAAGTCAGTCCTGCAGTCAGCACTGGGTTGTGTGGCAACCTAATGCTGACTACTTCTGCTGCAAGTGTGGTTCCCAGCACTAAATTCCGAGGGGGTTATGAATCAGGGCCAGAGAGAGGCCTGAAGAGAGAAGTAAGGACTGATCCATTGCCTCTGTGGCAGCTTTTGATTAGCAGTTGCTTATCTCTTTCTTTCCCAGTCTGGCTAGAAACTGCATCTCCATTTCTCTCCAGGCCTCTACCAGGGCTGCTGATCAGCCCTGCCTTTCTGATCTGGCCCTGTTTATAGGCCCAGAGGTGCTGACTAGCATAGGAACTGACCAATCAACCAAATACGGGTGCTGTGAAGAGCCAATGGCTGCCTAGAAAGTAGAGCTTCAAATGCCAACTGGCATAGAAAAACAACCAATCAGAAGCAAATCTGGGTGCTGTGGAGAGCTAATGCTGCCTAAGAGGTGGAGCTTTTGATGCTGCCTGGCATAGAAACTGACCAATCTAAACCAAATCTGGGTGCTGTGTGGAATCAATGGTTGCCTAGGAAGTGGAGCTTTTCATGTTAATTGGCATAGGAACTGACCAATCAGAACCAAATGTGGGTGCTGTGGGAGCCAATGGCTGAGGCAGAGTTTTTGATGCTGACTGGTATAGAAACTGACCAATCAGAATCAAATTGACCAGCAGAGGACAGCAGTTGGGGACAAGATCAGGCCAGCAGGGGAGGGCAGTTGGGGGTAACTAGGCTGGCAGGGAAGGAATGTAGGGGTGATCAGGCTGGCAGGCAGAGACAGGGACGATCAAGTGAGCAGCCAGGTGACCAGTTAGAAACCAGCAGTCCCAGATTGCAAGAGGGATGGCTGACTGCTGGTTTAGACCTTATTTCACAAGGATAGAACCTAAACTGGCAGTTGGAAATTTCCCCAAGGGGTCCCCAATTAGAGAGGGTGCAGGCTGGGCTGAGAGAACCCTACCTCTGTGTACAAATTTCATGCACCAGGCCTCTAGTCCTATATAATAAAAGTGTAGTATGCAAATTGTGTCCAGGAATTTGACCAGGTGGCGGGACTGGCCAGAGGAAGGGAGGGAGGCCTTGGCTGGCAGCTAGCAGCTGCTAGGCACCATATCAGTGCACGAATTTTGTACACTGGGCCTCTAGTCTGTTATATATAAGTTGCTTATTCTCAGAAGGAAGTACAATATCAGACAATATAAGACAAACAAACAAGGGCAAGATTAGCCTCACAAAAAGCAGTTAGTAGTTTGCTGGAGGGTACCATTTACTTTGGCAAGTGTGGGGTTTGCATTTTAAAGTCTCTTTAATGTGAACTTAGGGGGTAAATATGCAGAGTTCAGAACATACTGATATGGTTCTGTTTATCTAAATACCAATTGCTAACAAGATAAGGTGGACAATTAAGAAAATCATGTGCAAATTGAATGGGAGGTAAAAAATTTAGATTGTGATCCAGTCTGAAATAAAAAATCAAAAGGGGGAATAACAAGGTGACCAGATGGCTACACAGAGGTTCTGAGATCCTGGGTATTAAATGGAAGGGAATTTAAGGAAAGAAAATTATAATCAGTGAACACTTATTCTTTTAGGCACTTTAAAATCATTAAGCAATTTCATCCTTATAAAAAATCTGGCAATAGGTATTATTATTATCAAAAGGGAACACCAAAACACAAAGTGCTTATAGTAACTTGCCTAAGAACTTAAGTGAAGAAGTTATAGCCATGGGATCTAAGTATTAAGGTATCTGTCTATGGACTATGTATTTAAAATTTTTTAAATTTTATTTATTGAAATGTTTTTTTTTTTGATTTTGAGATAGAGAGGAAGGTTAAAGGATAGAGAGAGAGAGAAACATCATTGATCATCTGATCAAATGTCTCCTCCATATGTCTATTAGGGATCGCCTACAACCTGGGGCATGTGTCCTGACCAGGAATTGTACCAGTCTTCTCTTGGTTTCTGAATCAGTGCTCAACCACTGAACCACACTGGCCAGGTGGGACCATGTTTTATCCACTGCAATGTACAGCAGATGAGGAAACTAAGGTTCAAAAATATTTCCCTGCCTGAAGATATAGAGCAATAAGATAAACATCATCTGTGCTCAAGCTTTTCTCATTCTGTAGTCTGTGCAATCCCTCCACTTTCTAATATGAGCAACTGTACACATACCCTCCCATTCTGGGGTGCATAATTCAAATTAATATAATTAAAACTTCAATGCATCTTATAAGAAAACCTATTTATTTTAACTCAAATCAGCTTTTCTTGTGTGTCTCCAATTTATTTGACCATGTCATGACTATTTTAACTGTAAAATCTATTAACTTTACACCAATTTCATATCTTACAGAATGGATTGAGAAATGGCGCCCCATGCCAGATGGTATCACAATTAACCAAAGGGTGTTTAATTGAGCACCAAAGACAAATTTCACTCAGCTTCTGTATAAGAGCTTACTGCTGATAATTTATTATGCCCCTCTTCAACTGTTAGAGAACTAGAGTAAGAATATTCCTGAGACAATTTCTGCTTTGTTTTATTGAAATCATCTAATCCCAACTGAGAGTGAAGACATAATAAATAGTTATAATAACTGTATTTTCAATACATTTTTAAAGAATATTTTTTAGCTTGGCCAGCATGGCACAGGGTTTGAGCGCTGGCCTATGAACCAGAAGGGCATGGTTCGATTCCCAGTCAGGGTACATGCCTGGGTTGCAGGCTGGATCCCAGGGAGGAGTGTGCAGGAGGCAGCTGATCAATGATTCTCTCTCAATATTGATGTTTTTATCTCTCTTTCCTCCCTTCTCACTGAAATCAACAACATATATATATATATATATATATATATATATATATATATATATATATATATATATATAA
>JAAGEH010002531.1:6350786-6450427 GCA_011751065.1 Lasiurus cinereus
AATAAAGAATATTTTAAAAAACCAGAGGAGGGACACTATGAAATATTTTTTTGGTATCTGAAATTTACAAATATACTACCTGAAACAGAGCTATTGGGAGGTACAGTTAGCATTCAAGTCTTGTTTCTGGCTTGAGTCTAGAGTGGAATTGTGTAGCATTGTGCACAGTTTCTAACAGCAAATCAGACTTTGTTAAAAATTTCACACTAGGGATGAAAAATATTTAACTGTAAAAACTGACAAAGGAGAACCTAACTGTTGTTGCGGGAAAGTGTTGTATTTCCAGAGTCCCTGCAAATAATCAGTCCCTTAAATTACCTAAACACAACTTAAATGAAATCAGATAATGTGACAAAGTGTTTAGTGAGCTGTGGCTAACATCTACTGATACCCAACTGAGTTTTGAATATGATCTGTGTAAAGAAGTATTGTGTGGCTTTGTGAAAATGGGAAAAGCAACATATTCTTTCATAATTTTACACATCAAATTATTTAGTTATTATCTTTGTCACTTTTTTCTTTTTGTTTTATATATCTCAACACTATTATTACCCTCACCTCCTTCCTCCCTCTCCGCCATATAATGCAATTATAGTATCTACAATCATAGAATTGCAATCGAGTTCTCAGAATATGGACTTGTATCCAGCCATGATAAAATGTGCTAAAAATATTTAGCCAGAATTTTATTAAGCATATTTTACTTGTAATATTTTTCTTCTTCTGTATATGTTTGCATCTTCCATTATGTAAATGCTAAAATTTATCACATGGATCATTTTGAGGGAATAAAACTTTCATTTAATAAGAAAAAAAGAAAAACTTTTTATGTAGACTGTTGTAGGAAATATTCCTAAAGAGAGGTATTGCCAAGAAAAGAGAAATGCAGATTAATGTCCATTTATGGATAATAGGTTTTCTATGATTATCAAAATAAAGATTTATTTTCCAAGGCTAAGAATTTATAGAAAAGCAAAACAAATAAACAAAGAGGTCAGAATTTAAAAAAAACTTTTTTTCTAGAGATTATTATTGGAGGGTAGTATTATGGAAATGAAATGGCAAGAATTGTAAGCATGGTTGATACAGGACTTGGAAAATGAATATTTGGGATAGTTTGAGTTTGCAATTTGGAGTTGAGGGTTTCATAGGAGGTAGAGAAGGGGGAAGATTTGGTTTGGTTGTTCTTAACCCATTTGATAAATATCAATGTGGCTCATGAATGATGTATACAGTTGAGTATGGGTGTGAAATGAACTTTCAGACTTCTTTTTTTGAATAATAGTTATAGATGACATTCCTTCTAGTGATAATTTTATACCATTTTAAACAAAATAATAAAAAATGGCAGTAGGTAAATTGTTTCTGCTTGATTCCAAAGATAGAAGAAGCATTTAGACAGGTCAGATAGATCAGAACACTTTTCATGAGGTTCTTCAGTATGAAGCAGTCTTTGCTGTCTAATCCAGACCTTTTAAACTCAACTTTTCAGGGCATTGCAATCCTTGTTTATGCATAGATGAGTTGTAGCATTATTCTTTGGTAGTAAAGCAACTTGCCAATAAATGTGAACATGACTTAGCATCTAGATGGCTCATTAGACTGTAGAAATGGAAGGAAAACTTTTCATGCATGTTGCAGTATAAAAATGTAACAATATGATTGCATATAATCTTGAGAGAATATTGACAAATTTACTGAATTTTATTTGTGTGTGAAATTTTTTTTTCAATAAATAGATCAATATAATCAAATTTGAAAATACGTTAGTCATAAACCATTGGAATTCTCTATCTTATTCTTTTGGCTTTTCCATATTTTTACCTACCCTCTTAGCTTAAATTTCATGTCCACACAAATAAATCTTTGGCCAATATATTTAGTTCTACATTCTCTTGAAAATATTGCATAAAATGGCTCCTTCATTAACAAATTAGATTATAAAATGTGATAAGCTTATACCACTAGCTTTTGATCATCTGCACATTGTAGCTCCTGATACTCTGCCAGTTCTTATAGCATATAAAGCCCTGCCAGAAGAAATGCAGCCCTATTTAAATGATAAAACAAATACAAAAAAAAGGTAACCTTCCCCCAAATCTGTAACTATTGTCAGAGCTGAGTTTCAAATTTAGCTCTGATAGACAGTAAACATCGTGATATGTCCATTACACTGTTTCTTGCCACTAGCACCATTCGAATAATCTATAGGAATTAGTCATTTAATGTAATTTATAGTAAATTATTATTTAATAACACTGCACTTAATTGTAATGTTATCATGGTGACTGTGAAAAGGAAGAAATTATCCATGAGGTAAAGGCTATTTATTCTATTCTCTCTGTCAATAACTAACTTTTACCCTATATCTAATAATAACTAAAGGTTAAGGTATATTCATATAAACAAGCCAACAGGGAAATAGTGTAAAAGCTACTTGTCTCTGCCTTAGCATTATCATAGGCCAGCCCTGTTTACTGGCACCATCTTAGTAGTCTAGATACAGCAAGCAGATCTGTATCCACCAGCTCATTTTCCTTTATATGACCTTTGTCACTTGCCTAAAATTTTTTGAAAACCGGATTCCTTCTCCTTGGCTGGGTTCCAAGTTCAGTATTAGGTGCTATATGGACAAAACAGGTATTAATTGGCTTGTCATTTTGGAGTTTACTCTCTAATGGGGGATAGAGATGTTAAATATATCAATATTTTATGTGTGTATATGTATATATGTATTTATGTATGTATACATATATGTATGTATAATGCATATATATTTGTATAGATGTATTTATAAGTGCTATAAAATTAAATAGTTTCGTGGGAGAGAATAAAAGGTGGGGATATAGTTTAGTTAATTTAAATGGGTGGTTCTAGCAGTTACTACTTTGAAATAATATTCAGGCTGAAAACTAAAATATGAATGGGTATTAAGCCAGTGATATAGAAAGGGAAAGGTATGTGTCCTTTTAAAATACAAAAAGTGACTAGTGTGTCTATAGCATGGGGAATGCATCAGATAATCACATGAGATAATAGTGGAGAAGTCAACTGGTCTAGTTTATGTGACAGTCTCAGTTCCTTTAGATTTAGTTGTAAGTAGAGTGAAATGGCATTGAAGAAAGAGGCTTTTACTAGAGGACCTATGTGCATTTTTAAAATAACACTAGTAAATGAGTGGATATAAAAAGCTGTGGTACATTTATACAAGGGAATACTATGTAGCTATAAAAAAGAAGGGTCTCTTACTCTTTGAGATAACATGGAGAGACTTGGAGAGTATTATGCTAAGCAAAACAAAGTAAGCCAGTCAGGGAAAGACAAGTGTCACGTGATCTCACTTATATGTGGAATCTAATGAACAAAATAAACTGAGGAACAAAATAGATCCAGAGAAATGGGTGCATGTAACAGATTGATGGGTGCATGAAAAGTGGGAGGAGGGAGGCAGGAAAAGATTAATCAAAGAACTTATATGCATATATGCATAACCCATGGAAACAGACAATAGTGTGGTGAAGGTCTGAGGGGGGCGGGCAGGCAGGAGCAGGGTGGAGGGAGTCAATGAGGAGAGGAAAGAGGGTGTCTGTAATACTTTAAACAATAAAGATAAATAAATAAAAAGAACACTGGGTATGCATAGGAGATGGATTATAGGGAGTCCAAAGTGGTATCAGTTAAGAGGCTATTGTACCCCAACCGGTTTGGCTCAATGGATAGAGCATCGGCCTGTGGACTGGGGGGTCTCGGGTTTGATTCTGGTCAAGGGCATGTATCCTGGTTGTGGGCACATCCCCAGTGGGGGGCGTGCGGGAGGTGGCTCTCCAATGTCTCTTTCTCATCAATGTTTCTGACTCTCTATCCTTCTCCCTTCCTCTCTGTAAAAAAATCAATAAAATATATTTAAAAAAAAAAGAGCCTGTTGTATTGAGTAGGTATTGCTGTCCTTAACTGAGGAGATAGTAATGGTAATAGAGAAATGGATAGAGATAGATGGGCTCAAAATATATTGCTGGTAGATTAGATATGAGTTCTGGGTCAAGAATGACCCCCAGTTTTCTGGATTGACCAGCTGACTGATTATTGTGTCATTTAAGCATGTTTTAGGGTTCTTGTACAGTTTAGTGAGGAACATTTATGACTTAATTTGAGACTTTTTTAAATATGAGAGACCTGTAGAATATCAGAGTGGATATCTCTCAGTGAGGCAATAAAAAGAAAAAGTACCTAAGACTCAGATTTCAGGTTTGTACAAGAGACATGCATGTGAGAGTAACCAGGTTATAGACAGTGTTAAAAGCCAAGTAAAATAAGGTTAACTATGAAAAAGGTATTAAGTCTAAGCCCAAGGATTGTACAAAAGGAGATCTAGAAATGTGTCTAGTAATGTAGGGGAGAAAATAAAAGACTTTAGTTTCACAGAAACTTTGTTTTTCAGGAAAGAAAAAAGTAGGTAAATGTGTCAAAACATCTGTAAATTCTAGTTAAGAGGAAGTATATCTGGGATTTGACAACATGGAATTTGCTAGCTATAAATAACAGAATATCAACTCTACCTGGTAAGTTATTTGAATAGTTAAGGAATTTATTCTCCCACATAACCAGAAGGCCAGGCAGAGCTGCCTTAAGATTGTTTAAGACAATAGCACAGTGAAGTAGAGGTGCTCTTTGACTTATGGTGATGTAACATCCCAATAAACTTGTAAGTCGAATAAATGTATTTAATACATTATAGCTTGGCTTATACTAACCTACCTTAAATGCACTCAGAGCACTTATATTAGCCTGCAGTTAAGCAATTGTCTTGAATATTAACTCAAGAGTAATTTTCTTCTTATTATTCTCTCACTAGAAGCAGGAGACACAGATGGGTGTTTTGTAGACATGATGAGAAGCAAAAACACAAAACACAGCATCCAAAATATGCTGGCATACAGTAAACTGCAGAGTACTGGTTGTTTACCCTTGTAATTGGGTGGTTGACTGGGAGCTGCAGTTGGATATCTCTCCCCAGCATTACAAAAGAGTATCCTATTGCATATCTCTACTGGGAAAATATCAAAATTCGAAGTACTGGCCTACTGAAAGCTTATTGCTTCACACTATTATGAAGTGGAAAAATCACAAGTTGAACCATTGTAAGTCGGGGACTGTCATCATCTTTCCTCTAGTGGTATAATTCCTACCACATTGGCTTTTTCTTAGTCCATATTCCAGGCTTCAACACTCACAGGTGACATACCCATACCCAGACACAGTATTGCCAAAGGAAAAAGACAGTCTCTGTTTCTGTGAGAATACCTTTCCCAGGACCTTTCAGCAGTCTTAATACTCAGGTTGCAGTGATCAGAATTACATCACATTTTGCTAGATTTGTCCAGGTTGTTTTTCAAGGCTAACGTAATTAGTAAAACTGGTTTATGAAATTTAGGACTCACCTCCTGGGGCTGGAGGATGTTCTAGACTTCCCAAAAATGTCAGGTTCATAGTTCTGTAAGGAAGGGTAAATGGGGAGATAACCAACAGTCTTCTACACTGGAATACAAACGGTAAACAAATAATACATTATAGCTTGCCTTACAATTTAACATGCCCTGGAATTTTCATCACATTTGATTATTCTCAGAAGGAAATAGGGCCATATTTTTCAAATATCCAATATGTCATTGGGTGATAAAGTGGATAAAGTTCATCTTCAGCATGCACACTTATCCTGTTACCTCTAGCTCTCCTGTCATCGCTGTTTTTTTGCTTTGCAATCTTACATAATTGATTTTCTGTTTTATGTTCTGTATCTAAATTTACAAGGCCAGGATTCTCATTCTGTATGTAGGAAAGTATTGGAGCACTGTAATGTATCAATTGCTTATTAGGCTTAATAAAATACCATTCTCAGATAATGGTTGAAATTTAAGAGCTGTATTTAATATTTACAGGACAAAAGTTGTTGGTGGAGAAGGAGGAGAAAGAGGAAGAGGAGCAGAAGAAGGAAGAATAGGAAGAGATAGAGGAGTAGGAAGAGTGGGAGGAAGAGAATTATGATGGAAATTTTAGGCCCTAAAACAAATTGATGGTGAAGATATTTTGAGTAGAGTACCTCTGATCTGCAAATAATTTACACAGGCCCTTATTTTGCTTCAAGCCAAGACTTTTATATGTAGTAAACTTTATTTTTAGCCCACAACAAATAAATGCTTCACAAGTATAAATTCAGCTAGTTCTTATAAGGTTTAAGTGATTTTTAACAATATATTAAATACCTAGCTTGGTATTCTTCCTTTGGTAGTTGTTCTGTTAGTATGACTATATAACACATGTACACATAATAAATATGCTCCCATTCATTTGTACTTTCAACACAATCAACATGTGCTGAGTTCTTTGTCTAGTGGGCTCACTTCTGCTCAATTAAATGGGAAACCAAGCACAGTATTTTTTGCTAGCTCTCATCTCAGAGGGTACTCCAGTTTCCATTCACATTAGCAGCTGACAGGCGTGGAAAATGTGCATTCTAATTGTACTGTTGCTCTTTGTCACAGACATTGATTATAAATTGTATTTTTAGCTTTAATCCATTGAACAAAGTTTCTGCCTTCTAATAGAAAAAATGTTTTTTACAACAGTTTCTGAGCACATTTAATCTATGTATTTTGAACTAATAGATCTGTTTTAGTCTTCTCAACACAGGTTAATCTCAGCCCATCTGGATTGATTACATTCTTACCTCCAAAGTTACCTGGAGCATGACAGTGATGCTTGACCAATGTTATAAAAAAATTAACTAGAGATAAATAATGTTTCATAACCATGGATGGTTCATGAGTTGTTGCATGGTAGGACATACCAACCTATCAGCATCATTTGATAAAAATAATTGGATTTATGGCTCCTAGTTAACTCCAAATAGGGCTTGGTCACCAACAAAACCTACCATCTAATCAGAGGGTGGTAACTTTCAGCCTAACCTGTGACTTCTGGGAAGGGGAGAGGGGCTGGAGATTGGGTTATAAAATCTCTTAAATGGTAAGATTAGAAGAGCTTCCAGGTGGTGAACACATCAACATGCTGGGAGGCTTGCACAACTAGAGAGGACATGGAGGTTCTATAGAACCCCTGCCCCATCCCTTGCACTGTGCATCTTTTCCCTTTGGCTGTATCTGAGTTCTGTCTTTTGTAGTAAACCTGTAATCATAAGTATAGCAATTTCCCAACTTCTAAGAAATTATTAAATCCCAATGGAGGGTGCCATGAGAACCTACCAATTTGTAGTCATCCAGGCAGAAGTGCCGGTAACTTGGGTACCCCTTTTGTAGCTGGTATCTCAGAGTAGTCTTATGGGACTGTGCCCTCACATTGTGGGGTCTGTGCTAACTCTAGCTAGTGTCAGAATTGGATTGAATTGTTGAACAATTAGTTGACTTTGTAGACTTACAGAAAAAGTTGTGATGTTGGGAAACAAAACATAGATGGTCACATAGCTAAAATGTGCCTAGAATAAACCTATGCCATCAGTTCACTGATAAGAGACCCTCCTCCCCTATGAGAAACAGATTTGGGACATCCTGATATCAAGATGCTTTGCATACCTACAAGTGGTGCCTCTACACTGGAGGAGACAGTGCATGTCTTGTAGGGCATTGATGTGAGAGGACACATAGGTTATATCTGCGACCTTGCTTTCCTCTCCATGAATATATGCTTTTCTTGTTCTACTGTTCTTTTGTGCTTGTAATACAGGTCTTTTCTGAGTATAAACCATTTTAGTCCAGTGAATCTTTTCAGCAGTTGAACACTTAAAATGATTAATGCATAATTAATAAAGATTCTTCCATCAATCTTCACTAATATTCTTAGTCATTTTATCAGACTAGTAGATGGAGAGAAAATTCTAGTATTTAAAATTCATCCTACTAGGGAAATATTGACACAAATAGCTGCTATGTATTAATGGGGAATAAAAATTTAGCATAGACTAAGAATTTGTTCAGCTGGTCATTGTATTTATTAAGCTTTCTAAAAACTATAGTTTTAACAGGGACACAGAGAAGGTGGTCACTATTAGTTACTTTAAATCTCTATTTCATATACTAGCTAAATCACAAAGAAAAATTTTCTAATCCCATAAATTCTGCATGGAGTTAGTCAGATAATGTATTTATCACAGATATTCACCTCCCTTACAAGTGTAAATTTTACATCTGATTTATTATTTCAGAATTTTTATGAATAGATATAATTTTACCATAATAATGATATCCTATTATGGGTAGGTTTTTAAAAAATAAATGCAAACAACATCTAGTGAAATGACTTGTGAAAGGAAATGTTAACATCTTATAATTTTAAAATATATCAGCTATTTAAGCACAAATGTCATTTCATGATATTTAAAAGTAATAAAATGAATAAATGCTTTATTTGATAACAATAAAATAATGTTGAATATAAGCAGTATTATATAATCAGTAATTAACTTTCAAGTGCCTATTTTAAAGAATTAATGAAATTCCTTTAATGCAGCTGATGAAGAATTAAAGGTCTGTTTTAAACACTGCCTGTCAACACAACTGCCTCACTCAAATCTCAGTGTCTATCGACCAGGCAGTCTGTGCATGGCAGATAAACCCAAGCAATCACTTTGCAATAAGCAGTTTTATACTTTCAGACATTCTGTGGGAATCTTCTGCTTTTGACAGACAGCTTTTCTCCCCCATAATCACCCACACATGGTGAGGAATGAAGCAGCAGCACCGAGTTCTTATTGCAAACTGGAATAAGGAGCTCCAAATAAAGCACGGAATGATAAGCAGAAAAATAAAAAAAAAAAAAAAGGTCATCTGGCTATTTGCCATTATTAGATTTCTTCTCACAGTGCTACTCTTTATCTAATGTCAGTTTTCCAAAAATATTTATTTGGATATATTTTTTTCTGCATTATACACTACCTAAGAAATAGGGTTTCATATTTTCTTTGTGGAAGCCTACACTTCCTATATGTTTTCTGTGTAAGTTAGCAATGGAAACCTCTAAGATTATTTTAGTGTCTGAAAAATGATACAATAGTAGCAGATTGGATAGTTAACAAATATAAAAATACCTGTTTATCAGCAGTGACCATAGGGTATTAAAATGATATAGTTTAAGTCAGCCAGATAGTCAGCAGCAGAGGGCGGTGCTCTAAAGTAGAATATGCTGTTTCGTCTACCTCTGAACTTGAATGGCTTGAGTTAGAAAGGTGATTCTTTTACCCCTTAGCCAGAGGAATGCGGATTAGCATGTGGATGTGCAAAGCATTTATGAAGTGGGAAAAACAGTCACCTTGCTTCTGTGTATCTCCTAAGCTTACTGTGTGGATGTAAGCATCCAATGAAGACTATTCATAAAGCCATTCCTCATGCTCCTGGCATTGTTTTCCTCTTTTGTATGGAAGACCTTTTCTTCTGCTTAAAATTAAAGCTTTATATATAGTTGCTTTAATTCAGTAACAGAATTGCATTTTAAGCTTTTTGAGAGTTGAAACTTTGCATTGCTAATGTATCTCCAACAATAACAAGCAGAATATCTCTTATCAAATAATGATGATAAAAAATACCTTATGTATCACCTTAGGCGTGCACTCACATCAGGAATATTCATTAATCTTCTTGTGCCACCCTTTCCTTGTCTGAAAAATGATTTAAAAAAAACCCAAAATGTTTGATGCTAGACATGAGATGTTTGAAGGGAGCAAGATGTGTGAGAGTGAGATTTTAGTCTTCTTTTTATTTATTCTTTTTAATTTTTCTTTTATTGATTAAGGTGTTACATATGTGTCCTTATTCCTCCATTACTCTCCATCCCCTTCACTCACGCCCTCACCCCCCTGCTGTCTGTGTCCATTGGTTAGACCCATATGCATGCATACAAGTCCTTTGGTTGATCTCTCCCTCTTACACTCACCATCCCCTACCTTCCATCCAAGGTTTAATGGTCTGATTGATATTTCTGTCTCTGAAACTCTTCTTGTTCATCAGTTTATGTTGTTCATTATAGTCCACAAATGAGTGAGATCCTGTGATACTTATCTTTCTCTGACTGGCATATTCCACTTAGCATAATGTTCTCCAGTTCCTCCATGTTGTTGCAAATGATAGGAATTTCTTCTTTTTTTAGCACAGTGTAGTATTCCATGGTGTAGATGTACCACAGTTTTTTAATCCCTTCATCTGCTGATGGGCACTTAGGCTGTTTCCAAATATTAGCTATGGTAAATTGTGGGAAACTTATTGTGCTTGACAGCCATTTTGTAGTAAGCTCCAGCCACATTAGCACTAACCTTGGGCTAGGTTTCTATTACCCCAAACCCTACCTCTTTCCCATAAGCCAGGTATTTCGCCTTAAGGGCTAGGCCAGGTGTTTTGCCTTAAGGGCTAGGAATTTTCACTAATCTCCTCATTCCTCCTTCTCCCTATAAATACCCGAACACCTCCTGAATAAACAAGACTTGATCAGAACTTTGTCTTGTCTCCATTCCTTGTGTCTCTTGTCCCTTTCATCCCCACTCCCCCTCTAGGGTCCTTGTTGACTTAACCCATGGGTCAGGACAGTAAATTGTGCTGCTATGAACATAGGTGTGCATATATCCTTTCTGATTGATGTTTCTAGCTTCTTGGGATATAATCCTAGAAGTGGTATTACTGGGTCAAATGGGAGTCCCATTTTTAGTTTTTTGAGGAAACTCCATACTGTTCTCCACCGTGGCTGCACCAGTCTGCATTCCCACCAGCAGTGCACCAGGGTTTCTTTTTTTTTCTGCATCCTTGCCAATATTTGTCATTTATTGATTTGTTGATGATAGCCATTCTGACAGGTGTGAGACAGTACCGTATTGTCATTTTTGATTTGCATCTCTGGGATAATTAGTGACTTTGAGCATGTTTTCATATGTTTCTTGGCCTTCCTTCTGTCTTCTTTTGAAAAGTTTCTATTTAGATCCATTGCCCATTTCTTGATTGGATTGTTTATCTTCCTTTTGTTGAGTTGTATGAGTTCTCTGTAGATGTTGGAGAGTAAACCCTAATCAGTGATAACATTGGCAAATATGTTCTCCCATGTAGTGGTCTTTCTGTTTTGTTGATGGCTTCTTTTGCTGTGCAAAAGCTTTTTATTTTGATGTAGTCCCATTTGTTTATTTTCTCTTTAGTTTCCATTGTCTTAGGAGCAGTATCAGTGAAGAAATTCCTTTGGCATATGTCTGAGATTTTGCTGCCTGTGGATTCCTCTAGTACAGTATTTTTATGGTTTCCCATCTTATGTTGAAGTCCTTTATCCATTTTGAGTTTATTTTTGTGTATGATGTAAGTTGGTGGTCTAGTTTCATTTTTTTGCATGTATCTGTCCAATTTTTCCAACACCATTTATTAGAGACTGTCTTGACTCCATTTTATCTTCATGTCTTCTTTGTCAAATATTAATTGGGCATAGTGGTTTGGGTGGATATCTGGATTCTCTATTCTATTCCATTGGTCTATATGTCTGTTCTTCTGCCAGTACCAGGCAGTTTTGAGAACAGTGGCTTTGTAATACAGCTTAATATCTGGTATTGAGATCCCACCTACTTTGTGTTTCTTTCTCAGGATTACTATAGCTATTTGGGGAATTTTTTTATTCCAGATGAAATTTTGGAGAGTTTGTTCTAGGTCTGTGAAATATGCCATTGGTATTTTAATGGGGATTGCATTGAATCTATAGATTGTTTTGGGTAGTATGGACATTTTGATGATGTTGATTCTCCCAATCCATTCTTCCATCTGTTTATATTTTCCTCTATCTCTTTCTTTTAGTGTCCTATAGGTTTTTGCATATAGGTCTTTTACCTCTTTGTTAATTTTATTCCTAGGTATCTTAATTTTTTGATATGATGGTAAATAGGATTACTCTTTTAGTCTCTCTTTCTGTAAGTTCACTATTGATGTATAGAACTGCCATAGATTACTTGGTGTTAATTTTGTATCCTGCTACCTTGCTGATTTCATTTATTAAGTTTAATAATTTTTGATGAAGTCTTTAGGGTTTTCTCTGAACAGTATCATGTCATCTGCAAATAAGGACAGTTTTACTTCTTCTTTTCCAATTTGGATGCCGTTTATTTCTTCTTCTTCTCTGATAGCAATGGTAGTACTTCCAGTACTATGTCCAACAGGAGTAGTGAGAGAGGGCATTCCTGTCTTGTTCCTGTTCTTAGGGGAAATGGTTTTAGTTTTTGTCCATTGAGTGTGATGCTGGATATGGGTTTATCATATATAGCTTTTTGATGTTGAGGTATGATCCTTTTATTCCACCTTGCTGAGAGTTTTTATCAAGAAATGGTGTTGGTTTTTTTCAAATGCTTTTTCTGCATCTATTGATATAACTATGTGATTTTTGTCCCTGAATTTCTTTATGTGATGTATCACGTTTATTGATTTGTGGATATTGTACTATCCTTGCATCCCTGGTATAAATCCTGCTTGGTATGGTGTATCATCTTTCTGATGTACTGCTGGATCTGATTTGCTAGGATTTTGTTGAGGATTTTGGCATCTATATTCTTGAGGGATATTGGACACAATCTTTCATTGTGTTTTCTTTATCTGGTTTTGGTATTAGGGTAATGATGGCTTCATAGAATGAGTTTGGAAGTGTTCCTTCCTCCTGAATTTTTTGGAATAGTCTGAGGAGGATAGGTTTTAGTTCTTCCTTGAATGTTTGGTATAACTCTCCTGTGAAGCCGTCTGGGCCTGGGTTTTTGTTACTGAAAGCTTTTTGATGACTGCTTCAAATTCTTCCATAGTTATTGGCCTATTGAGATTTTTAGAATCTTCCTGATTGAGTTTTGAGATTTTTTTGAATCTTCCTGATTGAATTTTTTTCTAGAAATATGTCTGTTTCCTCCAGGTTGTCTAGTTTGTTGGAATAGAGTTATTCGTAATATTTTTTAATACTCCTTTGTATTTCCTTGGGGTCTGTTGTTATTTTGCTTCTATTGTTTCTGATTTTGTTTATTTGAGTTCTCTCTTTGCTTCTTGATGAGCCTGGCTAGAGATTCATCAATCTTGTTTATCCTTTCAAAGAACCAGCTCTTGGTTTCATTGATTTTTTGTTGTTGTTTGTTTTTTTGTTTGTTTTTCATCTCTATGTCATTTATTTCTGCTCTAATCTATTATTTTATTCCTTCTGCTAACTTTGGGCTTTTCTTGTTGCTCTCTTTCTAATTCTTTGAGTTGTAGCATTAGATGATTTACTACCATTTTTTTCTTGTTTTTTTTTTTTTTTTCTTGAGGTAGGCCTGTGGAGCTATAAACTTCCCTCTCAGGACTGCTTTCTTTGTGTCCCATAGGTTTTGGATTATTGTGTTTTTATTGCCATGAGTTTCCAGAAAATTTTTAATTTCTTCTTTGATCTCATTCGCAACCCAACCCATATTTAATATCATGCTATTCAGCTTACAAGTGTTTGAATGTTTTAGATTGTTTTTACTGTAGTTTATTTCTAATATTATGCCATTGTGTTCTGAAAAGATGCTTGGTATGATTTCAATCTTCTTTAATTTGGGGAGACTTTGCTTGTGATCCAGTATATGATCTATTTTTGAAAATGTCCCATGTGCAGTTGAGAAGAACATATATACCACAGCTTTGAGTGAAATGTTCTGAAGATGTCAATTAAGTCCGTCTGATCTGGTGAGTCTTTTAAGATTGTTGTTTCTTTGCTGATTTTTTGTCTAAAGGATTTATCCAGTGATGTCAGTGGTGTATTAAAGTCCCCTACTATGATTGTATTATTGTCTATCTCTCTCTTGATATCTTCCAGGAGATTTTTTATATATTGGGTGCTCCTTTATTGGGTGCATATATATATGTTTACCAGGGTTATATCCTCTTGTTGTATCGATCCCTTTAGTATTATGAAGTGGCCTTCCTTATCTCTTGTTATGGCCTTCACTTTGAGATCTATTTTGTCAGTTATAAGTATTGATACCCCAGCTTTTTTTTTTTCATTTCCATTTGTCTAAAAGATATTTTTCCATCCCTTCACTTTCCATCTGTGTGAGTCCCTTGCTTTAAGGTGGGTCTCTTGTAGACAGAATATAATGGGTCATGTTTTTTTATCCTTTTAGACACTTGATATCTTTTGTTTTATCCATTTACATTTAAAGTTATTATTGAAAGATACTTGTTTGTAGTCATTTTTATTTTTTGAGGTTGTGTTCCTTCTTACCTTTTTGTTTCTTCTTTTTACAGCATTCCCTTTAGCATTTCTTGCATAGCTGGTTTGGTAGTGATAAACTCCCTTAGCCTTTTTTGTCTATGAATCTCCTGATTTCCCCTTCAGTTTTGATTGATAGTCTTGCTAGATAGAGTATTCTTGAATTGAGCCCCTTGCTTTGCATCACTTTGTATACCTCCTTTCATTCCCTTCTAGCTTGATGCGTTTCTGTTGAGAAATACTTGGATAATCTGATGGGGAATTCTTTATAGGTAATTCTTTGTCTCTCTCTTGCAGCTTTTAAGATTCTCCCTTTGTTGATAACATTTGCCATTGTAATTATGGCTTGTCTTATTGTGGGTCTTTTGGGATTCATTTTGCTTGGCCCTCTTTGTACTGGAGTAACTTTGCTTCCCCATATCAGGGAAATTTTCTATCATTATTTCTTCAAATAAATTTTTTAATCCTTAATGCTCTTCTTGTCTTCTGGAAGCCCTATTATACATATGTGTTATTTCATTTTGCATTGTCCCAAATCTCCCTTAGGCTCTCCTTCTGCTTTTTCATATTTTTCTCTAGTTGCTGTTCCTGATCTTCTAACTTGCTGAATCAGTCCTCTGTTTCTTCTAGTCTACTGTTGAAGCCTTCCATGGCGTTTTTTATTGTAGCTATATCATTTTTCATTTCTTTCTGATTTTTGCACAGGTTGTTGATTTTCTCATCCATCCAGTGTATGAACTGTATGATCATTACTCTGAATTATTTTTCTGTCAGGTTGCATTGCTGCCATTTCACTTATTTCCTTACTTGGTGATTACTTCTTTTCTTTCCTCTGGGGATTGTTTCCCTATTCTGACTATCACTAGAAGTTTCAGATGTTGAGTTGCAGGGGCCTGGACTGTGTGCAGTGGGAGTTTTGCACGCTCTAAGTGTCACTGAGGAGCTCTGATAACAAGACATGTGGTTGCTGTGTGTTGGTAGGAGTCACACTTGCCCTAGGTCAGAGTCACGTGTGCTTAGTGTGGCCTTGTTTGTGCACCTAGAATCAGGGACCCTGCCTGCACCACATTGAAACAGAGAACCTGCAGGCATGTATGAAAAATCAAAGTCTCCTATTGCACATCAGGAGTCAGAGGCTCCCTGTGACCATGCCGAGAATCGAATATCAGAATCTCTGTTTCTTGGTGCTACCTTGTACTGAGAATCAGGTCCCTGTGTGCATATGCACCAAGAATTTGAGTTACTGGCTCTTAGTGTGAATGTACTGGGGAATCAGGGATCTCAGGTGCACGAAATGAGGAATGGTCTAGTCATTGGTGATCAGTGCTGCCTCTTATATGGAGAGTTAGGGTCCCTGATCTGCCTGGGAGTTTAGGTTGTTCAGTTGCATTGTGTTGGCAGGAGGTCCACTTCTGCCCTGTGGTAAATAGCCTTTTGTGTGCTCTTGCGCTGAATCAAAGTCAGCTGGCACTGCCCCTTAGTGTGGGTGTGGGGTCTGGTCATGTGGGTGTGCACTGTGGAAAACAAACTCCCTGTGTCCAGACTCAAATTCAGTGCTACCTTCCTGTGTGGGCACCGGGTCTGGTTGTGGGGAACAAACTCACCGAGACCACACATCCAGGTTCAAATTCACCATAGCCTCTCTGCTAAGATGCAGGTTCTAGTCATGGGAAACAAACTACCTGGGTTTGCATCCCCAGGCTCAAATTCAGCGCTGTCTCCCTGCATGGGTGCAGGATCTGGTTGCAGAAAACCACCTCCCCAGGGACGAGCAGTTAGGCTCAAATTCCACTCAGTGTCATTGCCTGGGTGTGGAGATGAGTCACAGGAAACAGATTCCCCAAGTTTGCAAGTCTGGGCTCAAGTTCAGCACTCACTCCCTGCCCTGCATGGGCACGGGGTCTGGTCCCAGAAACTACCTCCTTAGTAATGAGCAGATAGGCTCAAATTCTTTTCAGTCTTGCTACCTGGGTGTGGAGACTAGTCATGGGAAATAAACTTCCCATGTCCTACAAGGCTCAAGGTCAGGCATAATAGCCACTGCTTTTTGTTTGTGCAAAAAGCCTTATCGTGTGGCTGGGGTCTGATAGTTTCTATGTCGCTACTGCGGGGGTGGCAGGAGAAGTGGATTGGCTTTGTAACTCACAGAAATCTGTGGCTGGGTGCCTGAAGTCTTGATGTCCCTGGTTCTGCAGCTGTGGTGGCTGGTCTTCTACTAGAGTGGCTATAGAGTCCTGGTTTGCTTCTGAAACCAGACTGGGTGGTGGCGAGGCTAGGATCCTAGTCTCAAGTAGTTTTGTTGTTCAAGATGGCATGGTCTCTGTGCCACTGGTATCCTCCCCAGAGTGGCTGTGATGACCATGAGGTTTTGTCGTCTAAGACTGCCCAGATTGGTAACCCCCTGGAAGAACTGCAGGGTGTAACTGTCCCTATTTCACTCACCCACACACCCACACACGTCCACACACACCTCTATCATTCTCTCACTCTCTCACATACACTCCCTCCCTACTTTCCTGCTGGTTTCCATCTTGCCTCTCCCAGTCTTGTTTTTAAATATAGTGAATTTTTGTATTGTTTCTGAGGGCAGATTTAAAAAAAAAACAAGGATGTTTTGCATTGAGAGAATAGGTTGACTACTGGGTATGGCTGTATCCAGGACTATTTACTACATTAAGTAAAAAAAAGAAAATGAAAAATTATGTGTATATATATATATGTATATGTATATATATGTATATATATATACACACACACACACATATATATATATATATATATATATATATATACTTTTACATAAAAGTATATAATGAGGTTCATATTTCTAAAAGCCTACCACTCTTCCAAAAGATCTATGTTAAATGCCTGCTCAGAACAGAAACCCCCAAACTCTCCCTGATAATCCTCAGACTGTCCATCTCTGAAGAGCTAGAGTCCATCGATTACCATGATGTTTATAAGAGACACACTTAAATATCCAAGACTGTTAAAAGTAGAAGTGTTACTGAATTCAAGGGTTTGCCGCTTGGGGTGCTCTATTCAAGAATGAGACATGGTTGTCACAGGTAGTTTTATTTAATTGCAGCAAGTCAAGGAGAGTGGGGGTTCATATCCAAACCTCTGTCTCCCTGAAGGGAGATTTAGCCATTGCTTATGTATACTGTTTGGTCAATTTCACATTGATTCCTTCTTTGCAATTGGCTGCCTTTTTCTAATTGAGTTTCTGTAAAGCTCATCCTATTTACAGTTGATCTGCAAATACTGTGCTACATTTTAACATTTAGTAGGAATAGCATTTAATAATAACAGTGGAAATGACCAGACCTTGAAACCCTTGTCCTATCAAACAAAAGGTTGAAACTGTATTACAAGCACATGCTAATGATAGCGTGCAGGACAAAATATTTTGCCAGTAGTAAGGAGGGATATTTCATAATGATCAAAGAGTCAGTTCATCAGAAAGATATATCATAAATGTGTATTCACTTAAAAGCTGAATTTCTAAATATATGAGGCAAAAAGTGACAAAACTGGAAAGAGAGTTACATTCATGATTATGGTTGGTGATATCAACAATCTTCTCTCAGTCACTAATAAGTAGTCAGAAAAGCTGTAAGGATATAAAAGAATAACAATAGTGTTAATGGACTTGACCTCACTGACATTTATAAAACAGAATATCCAGTAACTACAGAAAATGTACTTTTCAAGTGCACATGATGCAGTCACCAAGTTTCTTTATAGTTTAGATGATCCCCAATTCTACCCTTGGGTTCAGTGATTTGTTAAAAAGTTTCACAGAAGTCAGAAAAGCCATTATACTAAAAAATATAGTTTATTATATAATACCCATAGTTCTTCAAGGAAATCAACAGAGCCCTCCAAAAAATTGGCAACTTCATTAGTATACAATTCACTAATGAAGCTGCCAATTCCTGAAACTATTCTTAGACTTTACCTTCTATAGGCAGTGAGTGAGTAGTTTCTCAGTTTTATCTAAACCTATGGCTAACTTAAGTAGATCACCTGACATCATTAAAGATGAAACTGTCATTGCAGAGCAACTGAGGAGAACAAAACAGTTTTAAAGTGGTTTGGCTAATAAATGTTCTAGGCTATATCATGCATCTATTGGACTGTTTCCAGGCCACACTAATTGTGCAACCACCTAACTATGACTGTAAACATCTTTATTAATCAGCATGCTTCTTACAAATTCAAAACACTTTCTCTAATATCTATCCATCTCTCCTGGATGTTCTTGCCTAATAGTTTGCAGGTAAAAGTCAAATAATAATGGGAAAGAATAAGGACTTGGGAAAAACAAATAATTTTAAGTAACTGTCATCAATTGGCATACTTTCCTTTTAGTTTAGGAAAACTGAGTGGTTGTGTATTCTGTGGAGATTTAAATTGTATCATGCTTCAATTTAAATATTATAAGGCCTTGATATGTAGCTCCCTTTATCAGAGAACACAACATCCACAATTTCTAGTCATACATATGCCTTAGTGTTCAATTTTGCAGTTTCAAAAAAAGGCTGGCCTCTTGCTGAAAATTTGTAGTATTAAACTGAAAATACATTAAAATATAAACTATACAATTAAAAGATTTTATTGTTTTAAACAGGAGGTTTAATATTTTTTATAATAGGGAAAATAAAATAATGTCTTGTTGATCTCAAATGGTACAATGGGGAACTTCCCTAATTTTCTTCCAATAAACACCCATATCCTCTTAAATATCCAACTTGATTTTAAATATTGATAACAAAATAAATAAAATGGTTTAAAACTGAAAAATACAATTTTTAAAAATAAAAGTATTTAAAAGATTGATAGGTTACATTTTATTGGAGTATTAATTTCTAGGACTTTACAAATTCTTGGAATTCTCTACACTCTTCAAAAATTTTTGATTTACTATTTCGTTTAAACTGTAGCAATTGATTCTGATTGAAATTATATTCAGATATAAGTTAATTCTCCTATCAGATATTATTTTGGAACACATTGCTTTGAAAAGTTCATAGCAGTAATCTAATCTTGACAAACCCTACAGCTGGTGCTTTGTATAGAAGAGTCTTGGTGATACATGGTTTAAAACAAAAACAGATCTTCCCATAATTTTCTCTTCTTACCCATTCTCTTATTACTCCACTCAGCCTCCTTTTTTCTATTTTTATCACAAACCTTTACAACAGATTAGCTTTTGTTTTTAAGAATACACCCACATTTTCTTTCCATTTTCTATATTAAGCATCTTCCCTAGCCTAGTCTTAACTTCATGTAATTGACAGGACTGTATTGCTTGGTGCTATTGCTGTGTTAATTTTGTGTGAATGAATATCTGGGCCATGTTATGATTATGTTCTGTTTCATACTTGTGGAAAATGCACTCACAGTAATTGCTTCTGTGACAAGTGTAGGCAACAACCAAGACATTTCCCAGAAACAAGATGTCAGTTCAAAAAAGTTCATATTACATTTTGAAAAATATTTCTTGTATACATGTACCAGAAAATGAATTTTACAAATATAAATGAAGGGAAATGTTTGTAAATGCCAGTTTTATTTATATTTTTGAGGATCTGTGGATTTTCTTTATATCTGTTAAAGTTATATATATTTTTTTTAGAAACCTTTGTAATTTCTACTTTGTTTTACTGATCTTTTTTTCAATTAAATTTCGGTGGCCATAGAATTAAACATTAAAGTATTATACTGCTTTGTTCTTAAAATATGTTTTATAAACTCAAGTTCCATCTTACATTTTTATGATCCACAAAAATACTAAAAATAACTTATTTCCTTTCCATTCCTCTATTGCAGTTTTTAATATTCATTTGGTTAAAAAAATTCCAGTTTTGAGTGAGAGGGACCATCTTAGACAAAGAAATATTTAGAATAACTCATTTTCCTACTTGCTGTAAAACACAGATTGCATAAAATATAACTGATTAAGTTATTTTCCAAACAGGTGTGATTTGTATATAGACATAATCTTAAATGGTAATCAGAAATTACATATAAACATAAACAAAATAAGTAGATTTTCTATGCCATAGTTTACTTTTCCACTATAATGGCTAAGTAATCATATTATGTTCCATCCCTATCAAACTCATTCTGTGGTGAATAATATTTAATGAAGTTTCATTTCATACACTAGTTCTGACTTAAAATAATTTCTTTGCTTGAGTAAAGTATGATGAATATAGCAATTCTGAACTCACTCTCCTCCTAAAACCAACCAAAATCACCAGTAACAAAAGGTACAAGATATTTACGAACAAAAGCAAAAACTCCTCTATGAAAACACAGCCTCAAAGCAGAGTGCCTTATGAAGAAACTGTCAATTGCAATGATCTTTGGGCAATGTAAGGGAGACTATTTGACAATAGTCCATACCATATAGAACAAGTAAAGAACTCTCCAGACAGACACAGAGAAAAAAATAATCTGAAGGGATAAGAATGATAGGCCTGAGAGGACAGACATGGGGAAAGCCACTGCAAAGTTAATAGGAAACATTGTTTTTCCCAAAGGCAAGTTGTGTTGCAGGTTGATAATAAAGCAGTCATAAGTCAGTATGACACTGAGTTATGGCTGCTTTATTACCAACAATGGCCCCAGACCCACATTCCTGTGCCATCTGTTACTGAGGACACCCAATTGCTAAGCTCCCCTCAACACATGATAGTACTCAATCCCTATTTCATCCCCACTTCTAATCTCATTTTAGAAATATCAACCAATCCAAAACTGATCTCTAATTCTTTTAGACTCTCCCCCAAACTACTTAGAATGTACCCAAGCCATACAAAAGGGGCTTCCCCTTTCCCTTTTGTGAAGCATTTTTCATTGGTTCCTCTGGAGTAGTGCCCTTTGCTGCATTGAGCCATACAGAATAAAAAATGATACTGACTAATCCTATATAATAAAAGGCTAATATGCAAATCAACCAAATGGTGGAATAACTGATCACTATGACACACATTGACCACTAGGTGGCATACCTTCAATGCAGGAGCTGTCCCTTGGTGCTCAGTGGGGGAACACCACTCAGCCAGAAGCTGGGCTCATGGCTGGTGAGTGCAGCGGTTTTGGCGGGAGCCTCTCCCATCTTTGTAGCAGGGCTAAGGACCCCTCAGGGGATGTCTGCCTCGGCCTAGGCCCACTCCCCTAAGCTGGCAGTTGCACATCACTTGAGGGGTCCAAGACTTTGAAAGAGTGCGGCTGAGGGGACTCATTCCCCCCGCCCCCCCAGTGCACGAATGTTGTGCACCAGGCCTCTAGTTAATATATAATGTGAATCCTGGGAGAAAAGCTGATCTGGTTATCCTTTCTTGTTACATGAAAGGGATATTAATAAAGTCCAGTCAGAGGGTGGAGAGGAAAATGTATCTTTAGCAAAGAAAAAGACTCAATAATTATAGGGTACACATATCCTTACTGAGAGTGAAAAAAAAAAGGAAATATTTCATTGTACAATAACTCAAATATCTTAGTGAGATGGCTGGAATGCTGGGCTCACTTTGGATTCAGGGCTAGTTTGGTCTCTGTTATGGATTAAATTGTATCCCCCCAAAATATGGTGAAGTCTTAACTCTGGTACCAGGAAATGCGACCACATTTGTAATAGGGGTATTTGTAGAGGTAGTCAGGTGAACATAGGGTTAACCCAATGGGACTGGCATCTTAGTAAGTGGAGGGAAATCAGATGTGGGAACATACAGGAGAGTGACATGTGATAACAAGCAGAGACTGTAGTGAAATAGCTGCAAGCAAGGGGGATAGCAAGGACTGCAGCCATCGCCAGAAGCTAGGAAGAGGCAAGAAAGAAGTCTGCACTTCAGGGGAATGGCTCTGTTGACACTATGATATGCCACTGGCTATCCCCACCACTGCCAGAGGATTAATTTCTATTGTTTTAAGCCACCTGGAATGTGATACTTGTCTCTGAAGGCCCTGATCAACTTGGAATGTGATACTTGCCTCTGATGGCCCTGATCAAAGATTAGGTACTGACAAATGTGGTGCTACTGTCAGAAATAACTAAAAATGTGGAAGTGGCTTTGAATTAGGTAATAGGTAGAGGTGGGAGGACCTTTGAGGTAGTTGATAGTACAAACTAGATTTCCCTGAAGAGACATTTGCTAGAAATATATCTGATAAGGAGTTAATATCCAAAACAGATAAAGAACATACATTTCAATAGCAGAACAATAGGAAATCTTGCTTTTGAACAACATGAATGGACTTTGAGGGCATTAGGCTATGTATAATAAGTCAGAGGGAGAAAGACAAATATCATATCTCATTTATATGTAGAATCTTAAAAAATATCATCACTGATAAAAAAAAATCAAAATCATAAAGAGAATGGTTTGATGTTTGCCACAGGTGGGGAGTGGGGATTTGGAAAATTCGGTGAAGGGGTCCAAAGATACAAACTTCAAGTTATAAAATAAATATGCCATGAGGATATAATGTACAACATGGTGACTACAGTTAATAATATTGTATATTTAAAAGTTGTTTCAACAGTAAATCTTGAAAATTCTCATCACAAGAGAAAAAAATTTCTAACATGATGGTGATCATATAATATATACAGATATAGAATTATGTTGTACATGTGCAACTATTATAATGTTTTATATCAGTTATATCTCAATAATAATAAAACCATAGAGGTAGAAGGAAAGTTGCTCAACACAATAAAAGCCATATACGAAGAGCCTAATAGTTAACTCAATTGTAAAATACTAAATGAAAGCTCAAAGATCAGAAACAAGGCAAGGACATAGGGCCAGTTCTAATAGCGGTCCAAATCTTTTCCCCATAAGCCGGCTTCTCCTTAAATTCCTAGTAGCCCCTACAGTCCTGCTTCTAACACAAGGTTTCTCAAGGTATATTTTCATGGTCAGCATTAGTTTCACCTGAGAACTTGTCAGAAATGAAATCCTCGTGCTCCACCCCAGGTCAACTGAATCAAAAGCACTAGGCCTGGGTGTCATAAATTGTATGTAACAAGCTCTTCAGCTGAGCTGGCTTCACACTGAAGGGTAAGAGCAACAGCTCCATCACCAGCAAACAATGAAGAGTACAAATGGAGGATGGCCGGAGGAACTAAGGAGTAAGAGCACACAAAGTTTCTATTGCCACTAGCGTTTCTTTTCATAGATTAGGGAAAGGGGAAAGAAATGGGGAAAGGAGTAATGAGGTACTGGATCCAATCATTCAGTCCATCCCACTCACACTAGAATGTCAGATTCATGAGTGCAAAAACCAAGGATTTCTTGTTAACACTATTATCCACAAAGCTTGGTGGATAATGTCTGCCACAAAGTAAGCACTTATAATAATTTAAGTGAATAAATGAAGGCAAATGTTATTGTAAATAAGACGTGTTATTCCCATATTTTAAATTCAAGCATTTTTTTTTCTTTTGTGAAAACCATCCAGGCCTCTTGCTGTTCAGCAGTGAGAAGGACATAATGAATTCTGGGGGAAGCAGATTAGAGAAGAACCCAGAAGGAGCTGATCCAGGTATGTCAATTTCTTCTCTGAAGTTCATCAGCCATACATCACTTAGTCATCCGAGTAAGAAATTATAAGGTTTGGAAGACACTAAGATTTCTATTTTAATTGATTTCTAAAACAACAGTCTTGCAATAAATGTTTTTAATTGTTTGATTTAAACATTTTGAAGAGCTATTTGAAGTTTAATTATGTCAAAATTTTAGACATAGCCAAAGTAAAGCCAGTGAATCACAGAAGTAATAATCAGGAGAGATTTGATTGTGCACACACCAAGACAATAGTTTGGGAGTTGGGATCACGCAAACCAAACAAGGAATGAGACTCAGGTATATATTGTTGTAAAGCAGCTTATATAGTGAGAAGGCAGCGGCTGTTTATTGTTTAGTGTGATTATTTATAATATTGGTTAGAATTTTCTTCAACATAGGAAGATGGTCAGTGGTTTCCTCATATCAACCTTGGGGAACAGATTTAAGGTGTTTTTCTTTTTTTATGATTTCTAGAGGCATTCGTGCAAACTGACCCAGGTCTAATTAGTCTTGCAAGATAAGCATATGAAGCTTTAGATAACTGTTTATATTCAGGGAATTTTCTCAGCTGATCTCTATTTACTTTTTATTTTAGTAATTGATATATAATAATAGTATTTATATAAAGTGTATAACTTAAGTTTTATCATTTCAGTTTTATGCACATGTGAAATTATAACTACAATTAAGCTAATGAGACATCACACCCCAAAAGTTTCCTCGTGCCCTTTTGTAACCACTCCCTCTAATCCATCTCTCTACTTCCCCATCCTTGGACAGCTATTTCTGTGTTTCTGTCTCTATAGATTAGTTAGAATTTCTAGAATTTTATGTAAATGGACTTTGGTTTGGTTTTTACTTTTTCTCATAATAATTTTGAGATCCATCTATGTTGTTTTGTGCACAATGATTAATACCTTTTCATTGAAAAGTAGTATTTTATTATATGGATATATCAAAATCTACTTATTTACTTTTCATGGGCATTTGTGTTATTTCAGCTTTTGGCAGTTATGAATAGAGGTGCTATACATATTCATGAACAAATCTTTGTATGAACAGATGCTTTTATTTCTCTTGAGTAAATACCCTGAAGTGGAATTGCTAGGTGGTATGTCAGCTGTGTGTTTCCTTTTTAAAAACTGCTAATATATTTTATAGTATTTTTACCATTTTTTTTATTCCACAATATTTGAGAGTCCAGTTTTCTCACCAACACTCAGTATGATCAAACTTTTAAAATATTAGTTATTCTACAGGTGCATACTGTTATCTCATTGTTTAATTTATATATCCTTAATTACTAATTATGATGAGCATCTTTTTATTTGGGTATTTTGTGAGTCAGTATCTACTTTGGTAAATTATGGGTTCAAATATTTTGTCCATTTTTGTTTTTGTTATTGTGTTTTTGAAGCATTCATCTTATATAAAAACTGCTGTTTGAAATTTTAACCTTGCTGTTGGCTTCTGTAAATGCTTGCTTGCTTAAATAATAAGGAAAATGAGACTATTATCATCACTTCAGAGAGGCCATTAAACCTTCCCTGGACAAAATTATCAGTGTTGGCACCAGGGCAGGCCTTTGGTTAAGGTCTCAAGGCCTCAGCACATAGGGGCCCTTTAAAAACTTGCAAAGAGGCGAAAAACATCCCATATTTGGGAGACAAAGAAGGTAAAAACCTATAAATATGAAAAATTTCTGCATTTTGGGACCCAGAATTTAAGAAACATTTTCCTCTGGACCCGTGCGTATTAAATGTAACTCCAAACTCTCCGAACATGGTTTGGTTATTTTGATTTTCTATAACATTTTGATAGTTTTTATATATTCTAGATAAAAGCAATTTTTAAGGTATATGACTTTATTAGACATATGTGTTTTGTGTCTTAGTCTGTATCTTGGTTTTGTATATGGTCTTTATCTTGTTTTTAATTCTTTTAGCAGTGTTATTTGAATAATAGAATTCCTGATTTTGACGTTTAATTTATAAATTGGGCTGAATTTACTTGATATTTCTTCTCATTGTTTCTTTGAATGCCTGGATATCTATCTATCTATTTATCTATTTATCTGTCTATCTATCTATCTATCTATCTATCTATCTATCTATCTATCTATCATCTATCATTGATGCCAGACTGTGAATTTTACTTACTTGGATGCAAGATATTTTTGTATTCCTATCAATATATTTGGACTCTATTGTGGGATCCAGCGATGTTACCTGGAAACATGTTGATCCTTTTGAGTCTTGTTTTAAAATTTTTTTAGGCGGGGTTAAGGCAGTGATTTATTTAAGACTGATTGTATTCCAGATCTGAGGCAGAATGCTTCTGAGTCCTTTACTTAACACTCCTAAATTATGAGGTTTTCCATACTGACCAGTGGGTTTGTTCCCTAATGCTTTCAGGTCATTCTTTCCTGGGTCTCTGGTAATTTCCTCACGTGTGTGTATGGGTCCTCCACTCAATGCATTCTATCTGCCCTGGCTTCTCTGTTCAACTGTCGGGGAGTGTAGAGCTCTGCCTTTTCCCTGTGCTATTGGATGTCCTCTTCCCTACACTCTAACCATGATATGCTCTGCAGGCAGTAAGCTGGGGCAATCAAAGGATTATTTCTTTTGTTTACCATTTCTTTGGGCTCAGTGATATCTTACATTTTGAAAACACTTGTTTAGTATATATTTTTTCCTTCATGTTTTTCAGGATAAGGGTACATGGATAATAAGTGTTGGGGAAGCCTAGAGAAAACAAATCACACTTATTCTCAAATTATAGGATGTAGAAAATTTAGTATTTCTTTTTATACCAATTTCCCGTGTGGTGTATGAACATGAGCATCCTCTAGCACAGAGCTTCCTAATGTCACAGCACACAGAGGACTGGCCACAGATGTAGAAGGGATATGTCTGAATTTTGATTCTGTAGCCATCCATGTGGTCAGGTAGATTCTGAGGAGGCTAAGATTTATGGAATTCCCTCTAGCCATAATCAGCCTCAACTTACCATGATGTGTCTTACAAATACTATCTTTTCCTTCGCGTGCCATGATGTGGAAATGTCGGGACCCACTCCTCCAGCCTTTACGTGGCTTTCCTATTGTTTGCTCTGTCTTCAGTGATATAATTTGATTTTCTTACTTCAAGGAATGATTGCCTTGCTTAGAAAGGAATTTAGTTGATGGTAAAGAGAAGAATAGGCTTTCTGTAATTATCTTTATTTTGGAACTCTATTGCCTCAGGGAGGTTTCATTAAAATGAAAACTCCATGTATTTTCACTAATACATATCTATGGTTGGAAAGTTAAAAAATGCCAGTTATGTGAATCAATATTGCAAGTAATTTTTAAAATGTGAATCTCATCTTTTAAATTTTTCTTATGAGAATTTATTTTATGACAGATTTTGCAAATATTTAAGTAGATGACTCTGATACCCTTTGGTTTACCTGTTCAGCATCCTAGCTTCCTTTTTATAAATCTGCATATAGAATGTAGTCCGTATTTTAGTAAACAAGATAACTTAAAACAGGATACTATGAAAGCGTAAGGATTCTATTATCTAGGTCATGCACATTTTTCAAATGTAAGGGTCTTGTGGAATAGACATTTCATGCTACATTTCACAGTTCTGGCTGTGCTCTATTTACAGATAGGTCTGTATCATGTAAAGAGGCCAACTTTTTATTTTTTTCTGGATTAAAATTTGCATCTTCTAGAAGTGAGAGGCTTTGTTTCAGGTTTACATAATTTTACATAGAAGGAAGAGAAAGCTAAGAAACAAGCTGGAGCATAGACACTGAGAAAGTTATAATTTCTACATATAGTATACCTTTTTGTCATCACACTATAATTAGAAGACTTCTTACTCCTGAGGATCTATTCCATACTGTGGAATTTACCAATTTTCTTTTCACATAAGCTTTGATACCAGTTGAACAACAGAAATAGAAAGGTATAAGGAAGTAATATATAATTTTATTTATGTAGTAGAGGGAAAAAAATCAGATGAGTGAGCAATTTTACATATTCCGGCCTTTTTATGTACAATAAATACATACAAGGTGTCCCCCACAAAATGCATAGACATTCTAACAGCTGATAGCTCAATTTTGAAAATTAAATGTATTTAAATAAGCACTGTCTTTATAATTATTCGAAGTGTGTGTGTACATTTTTGGGTCACCCTATATATAACAAGTGCTGTCTTTTACTTTCATTACCATTTTTTTCAATATTATGAAGGTGTAATTGACTTATAATAAACTACACATATTCTAAATATGTAATTTGGTAAGTTTTGACATGGATGTGTGAAGCTATTACTTTCCAAGTTAATGAACATACCCGTTGCGGAAGTGTCCTAATGTCCTTGGTAATCCCTCATTCCACTGAGCTCACTCAAGACAATCACAGAGCAGCTTTTTGCCAATATAGATTAGTTTGTATTTCACATGCTGAGAGAGAAATATCAGTTGATTACCTTCCCTATGTGCCCTGACCAGGGATTGAACCCTCAACCTAGGTATTTGCCCTGAACAGGAATCAAACTAATGACCTTTCTGTGCACAGGACAAAGCTCACCCCACTGAACTACTGTGCGAGGGCTCTTCTTTTATTCCTGATCAGTTAAACAAAGGTTTAATGAATTGTATTATATTTTTTAAAAGAATTAGCTTTTGTTTTTTGTTTCTTTTCTATGTCCAATTTAGTTGAGTCTGCTCTTATCATAATTACTTATTTCTTCTGCTTACTTGGGCTTTACTTATTTTATTTTTATTTATTGACTCTGTTAGAAGTTTGGACTACAGATGTGAGACCTTTATTTTTTAATGTAAATATTTAATGATACAAATATTCCTCTAAACACTGCTCTAACTGCACCTAATAAACTTTTATTATTCTGTTTAATTTCATTTTTTTCCAAACATTTTCTATCTTCTATGATACCTTCTTTGATATATGAGTTATTTATATGTGTTATTTAACTTTAAAATATTTCAGAATTTCCCAAATATTGTTCTGCCATTGATTTCTAATTTGTTTCATTGTTGTCAGAGTATACACACTCTTCTGTTTTCAAACATTTATGAAATTTGTTTTATGGCCCAGAATATGGCCTGTCTTGATGAAGTTTCCTTATAAACTTGAAAATATATTTTGCTCTTGCTGGGTGCAATGTTTTTTAAATGTCAATAAAGTTGTTTGACATTGTTTTTCAGTTCTTCAAGTTCTTAACTGGGTATTTTTAACACTCTGTTCTACCAATTGTCAAAAAAGCAATATAAATGACTCTAAGGATGACAATGGATTTGCCTACTTATTCTTATCCTATATAATAAAAGGCTGATATGCAAATCGACCAATGGTGGAACAAGTGGTCACTATGATGCATACTGACCACCAAGGAGCAGACGCTCAATGCAGGAGCTGCCCCCTGGTGGCCAGTGTGCTCTCACAGGGGGAGTACCACCACTCAACCAGAAGCCCTGAACTGGGCTCATGGCTGGCAAGCACTGCAGTGGTGATGGGAGCTCTTCTGCGTCTATGGCAGAGCTAAGGATGTCCAACTTAGGCCCAGGGAATCCCAGATTACAAAAGGCACAGGCTGGGCTGAGGGTCCTCCCAGCGCGCATGAATTTCATGCACCAGGCTTCTAGTCCTATACAATAAAGAGCTAATATGCTAATTAGACTGAACAGCAAAATGACTGTCCAATCGATCTTCTAGATGAAGCCGGAACTGCAAGGGCTGAGTGCCATGCATGAATTTCATGCATTGGGCCTTTAGTGTTTTATATTTTAGAGACTCCTTTATTAGGTACACATGCATTAGGATTGTTTTGTCTTTTTGGTGAATCAGCCCTTTATCATTATATACATTTGCTTTAATCTCTAGTTATATCTCTTGTTCTACAGTTTATTTTTATATTGCCTATTTTATATCAACATTTTTGGGAATATATTTTGCATGATGTCTTTTTGATCTTTTACTTTTAACTTGTCTATATTGTTGATATTTTGTACAGCTCTTAACATTTTTATTACATGTATTTTTAAATACTTCTCAAAATGCATTAGGAAAGAGCTACCATAGCTAGTCCCTGAAGTAATTATCTTCTCAAAGTATTCTGCATGTACAACTTTTTTAAATATCTTCATTATGTTTTTATCAAACACTTCTCTAATTGCAAAATGACAAACACATTCCACCTAAAAAACCTGACACTGTTCTCTTTTTTAGCAAGCAGTTACCTCTCATAAACATTATTAATGGAAGTGGTTATAAACACTTCTCTAAACATATTATGGAAGAGTTCTTACATTTCAAATATTGCTATTTTTGAAATGGATTTCTTGTGGATAGCATGATCATGTTTGCCTTTTTAATCCAATCAGACAATCTCTGCCTTTAATGGAAGAATTTAGGCTATTTATTCCTAATGTATTTTTCAGTATGGTTGGGCTTAAATTTACCATCTTGTGTGTTTTTTTTTCTATTGCTCATATTTTCATGTTTTCTCTTTTCATGCCTCCCTTTGGATTAACTGAGTATATTTTACGATTCAATCATGTCTCCACTGTTGATTTATTATCTGAACCTCATGGTTTTAGATTTTAAAGGTAGCTTTAAAGTTTATACTCCACATCTTTAGTTATCAGAACTTACTCTCAAATAATATTATACTGCTATATATATTGTGTAAGAACCTAAAAATACTGTACTTTTATTTTCTCTTCCACGATACAGTGTTATTATGTATGTTTTGAACATTCAATTTTCTTTTAAAATAGATAAGAATGTACCTATTTTTGTATTCCCTCATTTACCATTTCTTTGTGTAAACACAAATTTCTATGGTGTAATGTTGTTTTCACTTGGAAAATTACCTTTCATATTTATTGCATCATAGGTCTACTGACAGGGAACACTTTAAGCTTTCTTTCTTATAGAATGTTTACTTTTGCCTTTGTATTTTATACTTTTGTGTCTGGATTAAAGTAAACTTTATTTTTAATAACAGTTTTATATTTACAAAAAGAATGATAAATACATTGCAGTTCCGTATACCCTGCATCTTTATTTCCCTTTGTTATTAATATCTTATATTAGTATGACTTATTTACAATTAATTAAACAATATTACTAGTAGTAACAAAAGGCCATATTTTAAGATTTTCTTAGATTTTTATCTGTGGTTTGTTTTTGTTATTTTTTTAGGATCTCATCCAGGACCATACTACATTTAGTTGTCTTAGACTCTATTTGCTTTTATTATCCTTGACAGTTTTAAAGAGTACTAATTAGGTACATTGGATAATGTCCCTTTATCAGAATCTGTCTATTATTATGTTATCAGAATTTGTCTATTCTTATGATTAGATGTATGGTACATTTTTTTAGAGAAAGTTCCTAGACATAAAAAGTCATTTTGATGATATATTAAGATATATACTATCAACATGACATACTAGAGGCCCACTGCATGAATTCATGTGTAGGGGGGTGGTGATCGGTGCCAATCAGAGCTGTCTTGCCCAGTCCTGATTGGGGTCAGTGGGCTGGGGGAAGGGACTGTGGGAGGTTGACTAGTCACAGGCGATTGGCTGTGGGAGCACACTGACTACTACGGGGCAACTCTTGCATTGAACGACTGCCTCCTGGTGGTTAGTGTGCATCATAGTGACCAATCATTTGGTTAACCAGTCATAATGGTCACTTAGGCTTTTATATATATATATAGATGAATGTTGATATTGACTTTAATTATTGGATTCATGTAGCCTTTGTCAAGTTTTCTACTGTAAAATTACCCTACTTTTCCTTACTATATTCCTTTAAAGGAAGTACTATATGTAGCCCACAGTAGAGTAGTGAGTTATATTTGTATGAGTATATACTCATTGGTATTTATTTTTTGGATTATAATCCAATACTATTTTTTCACAAAGTATCCTAGGTATTCCAGATTGGCTACTGGTGATTCTTTCAATTGGTTCTTGTGTCCCTTTGACATATCCCTACTAGTATGTGTGTGTGTGTGTGTGTGTGTATGTTGAACACTGTCTTACTTTCTGGCACTATAAATTTTTCACAGATCTATTATATTTCCTGTTCAAATCCTAGAAGTAGACATTTCTCCAAAGAGTCTTGTCCCTTTTATTGGGGAATGGTAATAGAAAATAAGAATTGGGAACTAAATTAGCACATTGCTACTGAGTACCTTTGCTGTAAACTTTCTCATCTGACAGCAAGTAAATATGTATGTTTACTAACTCATGTATGAACACATACAGGGTGTCCCAAAAATGTATACAGACTTTGGCTATCACTATTGATTCCAATGGGTTAAATCTGAAAAGTGAAAAACATCAATTGAACTATCAGCTTTAAAAGTGTACATACATTTTTTAGGACATCCTATATCTATAAATATTTCTCTGTGTAATCATCAGTAATTATATGAAAACATGAGTTCATACTGTTTTCAACTCTGTTCCATCACCTGTGGATCACTCTAGCCTCCTCCTCTGGTTTATTTGTAAATACCCACTCCAACAATGAGAAATCAGGTTCCTTTATATACCATCCATTAACTTAGTTGTTCATTTATAGTATTCATATAAATAGCAGTTTTAGAATTGTTAGCCTCTTCCACCACATAAAATAACTCGATCAACCTGTGTATATTGCTTATGTGATTTTTTAATTAAATTTATGGATTCCACTGATTTTCAAAGTCACTTAGCACATCTTCTCTCATCATCCCCTTCAATAAATTTGTTTTATGCATTTTCACAGTTGGAATTTCTTCCCAGAGTCCCATTTGTCTATTCTTATTATTAGATGTATGGTACATTTTTTTTAGAGAAAGATCCTAGACATAAAAAGCCATTTTGATGATATATTAAGGTACATACTATTAATATGTAATACTATCAACGTGACATACTTTGAAATTTGTTTATATCAAGGTTTATTCTTTGTGCTATTCTGTGGGTCTTAATAAATTCTGCCATGTATACACTAGGAAAGTACTATACAGAATAGTTTCACCAGCCCTAAAATTCCCTTGTGCTTCATGTACTCAAACCTTCCTCGTTTCATTAGAAGAAATTTTAAAATGGAACATATTACTTAATGGATAGAGCAAATAAAATGAAGTTGTTATATGTAGCTGATAATATTTCAATAATCAATAGTTATTCTATACCTTCCTGAATTCTATATCTTCTCCAACTTTATGACCTGCAGAAGGGCAAGCTCCTCTCGAGTCCTAGGGAATGAATTTTATTTGGCTTGGGGTAGGTATGTGAAACAAGTTGAGGTAATGTGAAGGCAAGAAGCCTACCAGAAGACTCTAAGAAAGGTTTACTTGAGTTTTATAACATTTTATAAAGAGACTTTTAAATATCCCTCCTTTGACACATCAGCATGTGGCACACAAAATTTAAGCAATTTTTAGGGTCACAAGGGAAGCTAAGCTGAAGAGAACTAGCTAGGATGACAGGATGAAAAAGTGGAAGCTAATTGAGTACTTAATGCAAATATTGAGCCACTGTATTAATCAATGCCATCATTGCTATGCTTCAGATTTCTGATTATGTTAAGGTCATGGATTCTCTTATTTGTAAAAACTTTTGGAGTTGTCCTGTTACTTGTAATTACAAGCTTTATCACAACATTATATTAAAAATGATGATCTTATAGGGTAAGATGTTTTGGGGAGGAAGTCAGTATCTATTTTTATAAAGAAAACTAACATTAAGGAAAGCCACACAACTGAAATCTTTGAGTAAACAGTTTAGTTATGAGAAGCTTGGCAATAAAAACCAATAGTAGTATCCTAAAGAGTGAAAAACTTAATTAAGTCAAAGTTTTAGAGAGATTATTCTACTAATTATATTGTAGGATAAACTGCAGCAGAATAATTTAGATATTTAAGAAGGTGTGTTAATTTTACAAAGACTTTGATTCTCTATGACTTTCTGCCAAAACAATTTCCAAGATATGTGGAGAGGTTTTTCTGTGTGTGTGTGTATGTTTTAAAGAAAGTAGAAGTTATATTTCTGAGGTGCCTTCAATAGAATTCTGAGATCAGGAAATAGAATAAGATATTTAGTACCTGCTGGCCCTTAATTTTTTTTTATGGCCCTTAATTTTTAAAAGAATGAGATATACTTCACACATCATATAATTCTTTCATTTAAGCAGTTCAGTTCTGGTTAACATATTCAAAGAATGTACAATGATCACCATCTAATTTTAGAATATTTTCTTTTTTATATAATTTTTCCTTATTAATTAAGGTATTACTTATGTGTCCTTATTTGCCCCTCCTCATACTCCCACCTATCACCATGTCTGTGTCCATTTGTTAGGCTTATATGCATGCATACAAGTCCTTTGGTTGATCTCTCTCACTTATCCCCACCCTCCCCTACCTTCCCTCTGAGGCTTGACAATCTGATCAATATTTATTTCTCTGTCTCTGGATCTATTTTTCTTCATCAGTTTATGTTGTTCATTATATTCCATAAATGAGTGAGATTATGTGATATTTATCTTCCTCTGACTGGCTTATTTCACTTAGCCTAATGCTCTCCAGTTCCATCCATGCTGTTGCAAATGGTAAGAATTTCTTTTTTTTTTTACTGCAGCATAGTATAATATTTTCATCACCCTAAAAATCCCACACCCTTTAGCAGTCATTCCCAGCTCTTCCCTGCTGCCACCCATCTGTCTGCCTCAGCCTCAGGCAACTCCTAATCTCTATTTCTCTATAGATTTGCCTATTCTGGAAATTCACGTAAAGTTAATCATATACTATATGGTTTTTGTGTCCAACTTCTTTCATTTAGCACGAATGTTTTCAAAGTGCATCCATGTTACAGCTCTTATTAGTGTGAATAAATATTCCATTATATGAATATGCTGCAATTTGTTTAACGATTTATCAGTTGATGGACATTTTTGATTATTATACATAAGGCTGCTAAAACAATCATGTACAAGTTTTTCTGTGAACATATGTTTCTGAGTATATATCTAGGAGTAAAATTGCTGGATCATATAGTAACTTTATGCATAAGACTTGAGAAGCTACCATACCATTTTGTAAAGGGGCTGCACCATGGTGCATTCCTACCAGCTATAGATGAGCGTTCCAATTTTTTCATATCCTCTCCAATACTTGGGATTCTTAATTTTAGATATCCTAATAAATATTAGATAATATCTCATTGTCACTAATGATGTTGACTATATATATTTTCTTATCAACCATATGTATATCTTTGGGGATATATCTATTAAAAGACTTTGTCCATTTTTAATTTAGGTGGATTTTCTAAGGGTCATCATTTCACTCTCAATGGTGTCCTTTGAGTTACAAATTATCTTAATTTTGAAGTCCTATATCTATTTTTTCTTTTGATGTTATATCTAAGAAACAATTTTTTAATCCAATGTCATGAAGATTTACTTCTATTTTTTTCTCATAGAATTTCAGAGTTTTAGTTTCTATAGTTAAGCTTAAGATCTACTTTAAGTTCATTTTTTGTGTATTGTGTAAGGAAAGAGTTTAAATCCATTCTTTTATGTGTGGATGTCTAGTTTCCCAGCACTATTTGTTGAAAAGATTCCTAATTCTTTGGAATGGGACTCTGTAATCCCTCCCATCAAGTGTAGATCCCATCAAGTGTAGAGTCTATTCTCCACCCCTTAAGTCTTGGTTTGCCTTGTGACATAGTTGTTTTTGTTAGAGAGTGGTCTGCCAAGTTCCTTACTCTGCCATTCCAGAAATTGGTTCTGGCCCTTCAATTTTACAATAACTTTCTCAAAGTGAAAACATGATGAAATAACATGATGAAAATGGACATGGGAAAATGTTGGTAATTTAAGATTATTGTGCATTCATGTGCATATATATATGTATTTTAAAGTAAATGTTGTAGAGAAGTGGAGACCTTTTGAAGAGAATGCAATTATACACTTTTTTCCTCCTGGAATCAAACAAAAATGTCTATTTAAAAAAATGCTGGTATATCATTTAGAAATAGAAAATGCTTCTTAGTTTTTCTAAATATTTGTTATTTTGAAAAAGAGAGCATGAATTAATATGGGTATTGACACATGTCTCTGTTTCTTTTGCAATTCTATGAATAGAGACTATTAAGTGGTATCCAAAACATTCACAGAGATATAAGTCTTTCTTGCCAAGCAGACCATGGTATAACAGCTGAGTTACTGAGAACTACATTTCAAGCTCTGCCAGCTGAGACACATGGTGACAGGTTAAAGTATGAAAGCTGCATAAGCACACAGCCAAAAAACTCCTCAGATATTAAGTTCTGATGATGGATATAATAATTCTGCACAGTGAAAACCACTAATATCTCTCTCTCAAAATGTGACAGATTATACTAATCTCCAACTTCAGACAAATGTACATACTCTTACAATAGAATGAATGAAAATACTGGCTTATAGTTGCATTTATGTTATTGAAGTGGCTTATTTACTATTTTTTCCTACTAGTGTTTGTGCCAAATACGCTGTATGTGATTTTTGGTCAGTCCTCTGATTTTTCCCTTGTAACAGTCATTTAACTTCTTCTTATAGCAAAAAGACTTTAAATTTTTGACAGGTTATGTGTAATTTCTCATATTGGGAAATAAATTATTAAGTATTTATCATCAGTTATAAAAAGGTACAGTAAGTATATATTATGGAGTAAATGACCAAACAGGTTCACAGCCAATTATGTAACTTTAATTAGTGTTTGAGACCTACATTCAAGTTCTTTTATCACTAACTGGAATGTTTACCCCTGAATGTCCAGTGAGGATTTCATGAGAAGTTGGTTGAGGACCATCCCCAAATAGAGACTTGTAATGTCAGTCATACAGTTACTTTTCCAAGTCAAGGTTAAGGGCTTACTCCTCTACAAGGATGGCCTTAGTTCAGACATTAGCCACAAGTTCAGCGACTCCTGGCACCACTCTTACTTCTGACCAGATGGTTACAAAATTGAATGTTCCCACAACCATCTCAGATTCAACTCACAGAACTCAAACACTATACTTATGATTACAACTTGATAACTAACAGAAGTTTACAAATCAGAATTGGCCAGTTGGAGACAAGCATAGAGCATGGTGTCAAGGTTCCAAATGTGAAGCTTCTGTCATCCTCAGGGATGTTAGTTTCCCAGCATGAAACTGGCAATAATCAGAGGGTATGGCCAACCAGGAATCTCAACTGAGCTCCAGTATCTATTTTTTATTGGGATTTCATAACGAAGGCATGATCGAGTGAATTATTAGCCATGTGGTTGCATTCAGGTTATGCACTCCATCCAGTGGACCATTAGCCTTGTGGTTGCACTCTAACCATGGAGGTTGGACTGATAGCACATGGCTCAGAGTGCCAATTTTCTATTTACATGATTTCTGATATGACCAGCCCATATTTGGAGTCGTCTTGTTAACATAAACTGTACAGGGACCCACTTCATCAGCACGAACTATCAGTGTGGTCCAAGGAGACTACCTTGAATAAACATAAATACCCTTATTATGAGGAAAATTTCAAGGGTTTAGAAATTAACCTTCCAGGAACTAGAGATAAAGGTCAAATTACAAAATCTTTTTTATACAACCCTGAACCAGGTTATTGTTATAACTGCCTAATTCACCACTTAATGTGGGAGATATGTAAAAAGTAATTGCCAATATCTATTACTATTCCTATCTTATAATCTGGGGAAAATAAGCCCATGGATGCCAAGTTGAAATGTTTATCCATTCCCCTCCTTTTATTCTTTTCCAGTGTCTAAAAGTATTTCTTCATGTAGTTGTGAAATAATAGGACAACAAGCTGAAGTTGTAAAAAGGATACAATGTTTTTATTTCCTTGTGTATTTATTATACATATTTTATAATTTTTGGCAGTAATCTATATTAACATTTTATTTTACATAATGTACATAGAAAACAGTAACTCTTAAATTTCACTCCAAAAGTTAGTTAGCTTTAACTTAAAAATATTGTAGCAGAAATCATGGGTTTGATAGGCTAATTATTCTTTTTTCTGTTACATATTACAATAAGCAGAAAAATGTTAAAATTACAAATATAATACTACCTAAAATTATATTACATATCTCTAGTGGTAGGTGTGCAAACTTTGGAACACTTGGCATGAATTAAATTGCAAAGATACCATCTTTTTATTGAGGTTTATATAATTGAAATATATTTGTTTCAGGTGTATATCATGATGGTTAAATATTTGTATACATTGCAAAATGATGACCACAATAAGGCTGATCACTCCTAATTGCCCTCCCTTGCTGGCCTGGTCCCTGCCAACTGCCCTCCCCTGCTGGCCATCTTGTGGTGGCCATCTTGTGTCCACATGGGGATAGGATCTTTTGACCACATGGGAACAGTCATCTTGTGTGTTGGAGTGATGGTCAATCTGCATATTGCTCTTTTATTAGATAGGATAGAGTCCTGGTACACAGGTGGGGCCAGCTGGTTTTCCCTGAAGGGTGTCCTGGATTAGAGTGGGTGTTCCCTTGGAGTGTGGGGTGGCCTGGGCACGGGGCCTATGGTGGTTTGCAGTTTGGTCATGCCCCTCAGTGACTCAAGTGGAGGCCCTGGGATATGGGATTTATTTATCTTCTACAATTGAAACTTTGTATCCTGGAATAGAGCCACACCTTCTGCTTGCACAGCCATTGAAACTTTGTTGCCTTAAGCAGAGGCCAGGGCTGGCCAGGGTGTGGGGAAAGCTTGGCTTCCTTCATCGCCAGGGGCAACTGAAGCTTCGCTCCATGATGGCAGCCATTGAAACTTTGTTGCCTTAAGCAGTCTGATGCTTCTTTCTCTCTGTATCTATTTTTGTCCATCAGTTTATGATGTTCTTTATATTCCTCAAATGAGTGTGATCATGTGATATTTATCTTTCTCTGACTGGTTTATTTCACTTAGCATAATGCTCTCCAGTTCCACCCATGCTGTTGCAAATAGTAAGAATTCCTTCTTTTTTATAGCGGCATAGTATTCCATTGTGTAGATGTACATGGTTTTGTAATCCACTCATCTGCTGATAGGCACTTAGGCTGTTTCCAAATCTTAGCTATTGTAAACTCTGCTGCTATGAACATAAGGTGCATATATCCTTTTTGATTTGTGTTTCTGTTTTCTTGGGATATATTCTAGAAGTGGTATTACTGGGTCAAATGGAAGTTCCATTTTTAATTTTTTGAGGAAATACCATACTGTTTTCCACAGTGACTTCTTCTTTTAATAAATATCTAGAAGTGAAATTGCTGGATCATATTTTAATTCTAGTTTTTCTTTTTTTAAGGAAACTTTATCTATTGCCGTAGTTGCTGCACCAATTTATAACCACATCAACAGGGGTGAAAAGTTTCCTTTTCTCTATTCCTTCATCAACACTTGTTAATTCTTATCTTGTGCATACTAGCCATTCTAACAGGTTTTGGCATTTCTCTGATGACTAGTGATGTGGATAAAGCATCTTTTCATGTACCTGTTGGCCATCTATATGTCTAAAAACATCTATCCAGATCCTTTGCTTATTTTTTAATCAAATTTTGTGGTTTGTTGTTGCTTTGCTAGTTGAGATGAGATAGATGTATTATATATTATTCCCTTATCCAGTATATTATATACAAATAGTTTCTCTCATTAAGTTGCTTTTTCATTTTTTTAATAGTTTCCTTTTCTGTGCAGAAACTTTTTAGTATGATATAGTCCCACTTTTTACTTTTGATTTTGGTTAGATTTAAAAACTCATTACTAAGGCTATGTCTGGGAACATTTTATATTTTTTTTCTAGTTGTTTCATGGTTTCAGGTCTTACATTAAAATCTAGTCCATTTTGAGTTAATTCTTGCATATTGTATAGATAGTGGCCCAGTTTCATTCTTTTGCATATGGCTATCCAGTTTTCCCAACAGCATTTATTGGAGGGACTATCCATTCCAAATTTTATATTCTTTGTTCTATTTCATAAATTAATTGACCATATATCTATAAGATCATTTCTGGGCTCTCTTTTGTTTTATTGATCTATGTGACTCTTTTTATAATATCAGACTGCTTTATAATTAGTTTGAAGATAGGGAGGTGTAATGCCTCAAGCTCTGTTTTTCTTTTTCAAGATTGCTTTGGCTATTAGGGTCTTTTTATAGATTCATACAAATTTTAGGATTGTTTGTTTTATTTTTGTGAAAAATGGCATTTGAATTTTGGTAGGAACTGCATTGAATCTATAAATTGGTTTTGATACTATGAAATTTTTTTTTCATATTTAATCTTTCAGTCTATGAGCATAGTTTGTTTTCTTCAACTTCAATATCTTTTATTAATGTTTTATAGTTTCAATGTGCAGATCTTTTACCTCCTTAGTTAAGTTTATTGTTTTCTATGAATTCATAAATGTGATTACTTTTTAAAGCCCCTAAAATATTATTAGTGTACAGAAACATAACAGGTTTTTGTATATTAATTTTACATTATCCAACTTATTAGGAAAGGGTTACATGGACTATTAAATCTGTCCACTTTTCCTGTAAGGTTGTAAAGGAAAAATAATTATTTTTTTCTTCAAGAGCACTTTTTAGGTGCTAAATTAAGATTTCCTTTAGAATTTCTATAATGGGAGTTAGAATACTATTTTTTTTTAAAAAAAGAGCTTTTCCTTAGTCTATTCAGTGTTCTTTGAAGACTTGATATGACATACAGTATGTGATAGCTGACAAGAATGTACTTTTAGGATTATTAGAAGCATCACCACCACCACATATAAAGTTAGCCATACCTGAAGTCAGAGGATCAATGAAATAGGCCATGGCTTTCTGCTCTGTTGTGTTGGAATTCCCTGTCTTACAGGATTTTTGTAACTTTGAAAGAACCCATCACCTCTTGTTGAAGGTAATGAGATTCCCACCCATCCCCCCACTAATTCCATGAACATTGCTGAGATTCAACATATTACTGAATGAAACATCTGCCTGTTTTACAATGAGCCTCTATGCTGACAAAGATATGGCATTGCCCAAGCCCTATAGAACCTGAGTGGGCACAGCTGTTTAAAAGTACAGGAAACCTACCAGATATCAGTGTTCCTTTCAAGTTGTTAAGCATTGAGATTAGACTTTTAATTAAATGGAGAAATCACAAATTTACTAAAACCATGTCTCAGATGCATAAAGAAAATTGTAGCTTTTCATTATGCAATCTACTCCTAAGGTCTCAATGTTTGGGATATTAGAGAAAATAACAAAAAACAGGTTTACATTGACCAATTGATGGTACCTCAGGCTCTTGCCCTTTATACAGTCTGAGGTCCTCCTTTCACCTTTATCTGGTATGAGGAGATATGGACCAGTGTAAAGGTAATGGGAGAAGGCTCTTAAATTCACACACTAATCCTTGATCCCTGCTGCGTCAGACGTAAATGGCTAATGTTAACTGGCTTCCACTAAGTGGCGGTTGGTCTCATCTGACCGTTGGGAACATTTTACTAGGACTCATTTCTGAAGCCCACAGCCATTCACATACTTCCACCTCTTTGCTCTGACCTCAGTCTTCCACTGGCTAACCTACCCATTCATTCAAAAACTCTATGTGTTCTCCCCAAAGAAAGGAAGACAGTTTAGGTAAGCTTCACACTCTATCCAGTCAGTGAGAAAAAAAAACTCCCCCCCCCTCAAGTGTATCTATCGAGTCACCTCCCTCTGATAATGCTGAGACATATATCTTGTGCACCATAGGAAGTGGTTTCTATATAAATGCCAAGCTTCTTTTAGAAGCCCAACCCTTCCCCTTGCTATCCCTAGAGAATTAGCTCAAATAATATGCTTGCTTCTATAAACCAGATTTTAAGGTTTCACTTTAAGGCAGATAGATGGCACAGGAGCATAGAAAACACTCTGGCAAGTAAATTCTTCAATTTTCTTTGTATCACATTACTTCTCCATATTCCAGGGTCATGAATTGGGCATCTTGTTCTTTGCAGGAACTTTCTCCATGATATATCCTTTTTATTTTCAGTGACACAAAGTTTCTTAGCTTTACCTTAATGCCTAATAGGAACAGAAAGAAAATACTGACAGACAAATAAGGGGATATCTGTAGGGAAGAACATATTTTAAAAACAGTATTTTAATTATATTTTTATGTAGAAATATCACTTGTGTTATTGGAGAACATTTATTGTCATCTAATATCCCTATACTTCTAAGAAGGTGGAAACCAAACTTTTACAGTTTTCTCTAATTCAGTTCCAAATCTCTCTCTCTCAAGATGTGTCTGGGGTTTAAGTCTGGATACTAAGTGAAGTAATCACCTCTTACCACTAGGCGGCACTAATCGATCTTCAGGAAATTTGACTTCCTAGTATTGGGTCAAAAATTCTGCCCAACCACAGAGACAGGTAAAACGTTATTGTATAAAAATAATCATCAGATTCTAGCATTATGCCACAGTAAACAGGTGTATGTACTTTTAAGATAGAATGAAATGTGGGCTGGCACTGCAACTTTAATCTTGACCATAACCCATTTCCCCTAGAATTAAGAGCAGAGGCTTTCAGCATTGCCTACATCATATAATCATCTAGAAAGTGTTTAAAAAAAGAGGTGAAACAGTTGAATTATAATGTCTGGAGGGCTAGGTTTTTTAAAAAACTCACCAGGTTATAGTTTTTGCATATGAGGATTAAGAGCTGTAGAAGTCATTGTACAGTGTCTGATCTTAGCTACTGACTACAGAGGTAATGGGTATAAACTGGATCAGTTTCACACAAGTTGCATGGCCCATTTTCTGGTTTGACTGAAACTTTCCAAGCGCCCTTAACTTTTGCATTTTGGCCTGCTTATGGAATTTTCCCTTGGTCTACAAAGCACAGATAGTGTCAAATGCAGCCAAAGGGAGCCCTTTAATGAATGAAGTTTTTGAAACTGGAATTGAATTTAGGACTTTCAAATTCAGTCTCCAAGGGGGACTCACAGTGAGTGTTCCTGTTTGTTTCTCTCTCTCTCTCACACACACACTTGCCTGTTTTCTCTTTGACTCTGCATACTTTGTGTCACAGGGTCACAACTGGGGCTTCACTGTAATTCAAGATGGGACTAAATACTGCACAGAGGTTTTAGCAACAAAAATAATTTTGTAATTGGGGGTCACCACAACATGAGGAACTGTATTAAAAGGTCACAGCATTAAAAAAGGTTGAGAACCGCTGCCTTAGAGTCTTAAAATTTCACCCAGGATATACTGGATGTCACTTGCTCTGATGTTCTCAGGTTGGCTCATACTACCTATTCTCATAACACATTTTAGCCCCATAAAGACAGTGAGACAAGAGCTAGGATTGCTGTTTTTCGTATTCCTTTCTCTACTTCTTCTTACATAGGCCAGAATGAGAGGGATTTATACTTCTCTTCTTTTAGAGAGGCCTTCCTATTTTGTCCTAAATTTTCTTCCCAGGGACACTGAGCCCTGTGTCTTAAAATTGAATGTAGATGACTTTGATGGTAAGATAAACTCATCTGATAAGACATTCTTTAAAAATCAATCTCTGTCAGATGTACCTTCTTAAATTCATATTTCTAACTAAATTCTGCTGGCAAAGACAATTAGAGGGAGCAGAGATATTCTTCATGCTGACTTTTTTTCCCCCTGGACTTTTTAATCCTAACTCTACCTCTACAGGAAATTGCCACCCATATTGTATTGTGAATAATTGATTCAGCAAACATATTGAATGCTTGTTATATATCAAGCATTATTCTTAAAAGATGATTAAAAGTAAGATGGTCAAAAAAAGCAGGAGGCATTTCACTTAGAACTAACAACACAAGTGAAGTGACTGAAGAGGTATCCTTGTTCTGTGGCGTTCCTACTCCTCATAGCCTAGATGGCTAGGGAGACATTTTATTTTTTTTTAAATAGGTAAATGGTCTAAAGAGGTCAATCACAAAGTTTTATAGAAACCCAGAGGAAAAAGAAGAAACAGTTTAGAGTTATGAATTCTTGCAAACTCGAATGCTGAATTTATTTCAGCAATAAGCAAGGCAATTGTAGTCAGTATGCAAGTATTCATTCAAGCTTATCTTCTGTTTCTTGGATGTTATTAAGTTGACAAAACTGTACTCATCATCATTCAGACCTGAAATACTGTATATATCGCACTCAATTTTTTTAGTGATTTTTTTCTGTGAATTGAAATCAGGGTACTAAATATAAAGACTAGAGTTCTATAGAGAATTTATCCAATGATATTATATTATTCTATCTAATAAAAGAGCAATATGCAAATTGACCATATCCCTGCTACACCCACAAGTTACTCTTACTGGCCAATCAGGAGTGAGTATGCAAATTAACCCAACCAAGATGGCTACAGCCAGAGAGAGAGAGCAGGAGAGGCTTGCGTTGCCCTCAGTGATGGAGGAAGCCAAACTTTCCACACACTCTGGCCGGCCCAGTCCTCCGGTTAAGGCAACAAAGTTTCAATGGCTGTTGCCACAGAGGGAACAGAAGGCTTGACTCCGTTCTAGACTACAAAGTTTCAATTGTAGAAGATAAATAAACCCCAGATACTAGGGCCTTCACTTGGGTCACCAGAGAGCATGGCCAGCCTGCAAACCACCACAGGCCCCTCACTCAGGTCACCCCATGCCCCAAGAGAACCCCCACCCTGATCTGGGACACCTGTCAGGGCAAACCAGCTAGCCCCATCCATTCATCAGGCTTTTATCCTATCTAATAAAAGAGTAATATGCAGATTGATGCATATTGACCATCACTCCAACACATAAGATGACTGTCCCCATGTGGTCAAAAGATCCTGCCCCCATGTGGATACAAGATGGCCACCACAAGACAGCTAGCAGGGGAGGGCAGTTGGCAGGGACCAGGCCTGCAAGGGAGGGCAGTTAGGTGACCAGACTGGCAGAGGAGGGAAGTTGAGGTTGACCGGGCCTGCAGGGAAGGGCAATTATGAGTGACCAGGCCTGAAGGGGAGGGCAGTTAGGGGAGCAGTTAGACATCAATCAGGCTGGCAGAGGAGAGATTAGGGGGGTGATCAAGCTGGCAGGCAGAAGCAGTTAGGTGCAATCAGGAAGGCAGGCAGGTGAGCAGTTGGGAGCCAGCAGTCCTGGATTGTGAGAGGGATGTCTGACTGCCTGTTTATGGCATTCAGAATCCCTCAAGGGGTCCCAGATTGGAGAGGGAACAGGCTGTGCTGAAGGACACTCCCCCACTCCCCATGCACAAATTTCATACACCAGGCCTCTAGTAATAAAAAAGTATTAAAAGCATTATGCTCTGGCTGGGTAGCTCAGTTAGCTATCATCCCATTACATCCAGGTTGCAGGTTCAAATTCTGGTCAAGGCACATGCAAGAATCAACCAATGAATGCATAAGTAAGTAGAATAACAAATTAATGCCCCTCTCTCTCCTCCTAAAATAAATAAATAAATAAATAAATAAATAAATAAATAAATAAATAAAAGTAAAAATGAGCATTGTGCTACTTAAATATTTTAAAGTCACTTAGGTATGAATTATATGTGCAAATAGATGGGAGAGTGAGTGCTAATCCTCACCCATATCTGTTTCTTCTCTCCTTTTGGGCATGCAGATATTTTCAGATTTGTCTTCAGAGAAATGTTCTGCTTGTTGTTTAATACAGTGACTTTACAAAGATAAATACTTTCCACACAAAATGTGTAATCCCCAGAGAACTTCTTCTCAGTGTTCTTTTTTATCCATTCTGATTTACAGTGTCTTCACATCTCAAGATATGAGTCCACTTATACTCTTCCTCTTTCTCCCCGGCCATGCTGCATTTCTAAAATGTACTTTTTCTGAATATAGAGAAAGAGTGGGAATGGTAGAGGGGTGTGAAGGGACAAAGCATTCTTTACTACCTGAAAGAGCATATCTCATGAAAAGAAGTGGGGACAGTTTTGTTTTTTAAGGAACCTGGAATAACCTCAAAATCCATAGGAATATAAAGTTTCCAATATTGCTTGCCTATTAGACCACGCCTCTGTGTTTTAAGGGTCAGGTCCTTGGCTTTTTATGGTTAGACATAATGCAATACATATTGCTTCCAGTGCAGCTATTTTGCACCTTCTATATGTATTTCAGTGACAGATATGCGAGGATAAATAATAGCTGGTGGCAAAAAATTAAACAGCTTCTAGATTTGACATTTCTATTTTTATTTTGGGAAGATTCCTCAAGTACATTTTAGAATGAAGATTTATAATTAGTATCAAACAAAAAAAGAGAACACACTTCATTTCTTACAAACACATGTGAAGATTTAATGGAGAATCTAGAATTTACTAGTATATTAAGCTCTATTTCCATCCCTCTTTCTACTTACTACTGAAAATACTGAGTATCCATGTGACCATCATGAGGAAATGACAGGTATTACATATCTCAACTATAAGTGGATCCAAACTAGAAACAAAGAGTTTTATATTCATGGCCCACTAAAGATATAAGAGTATTTCTATCCTGGATAACATGACCACAAAGAGATAGTTGACTCTGGTGTTTTTACACTAGCTTGAGATTAACTTTGAAACAAAAGATCTAAGAAGACCTATAGTAAAGGGGCTTAGTAAGTTTTTCTTCCCCGGTTAGTTAAAACACATCTAAAATGACTGCAACATACCCAACACATCCACAATCTGGCTTGTCAATCAGCCCTCCCTCCTCATGCAGGCCTGGTCTTCCTGAGTTGTGCCGTTCTGCTGAGGTTATGCTGAGGCCATTAGCAGCAGCAGGGCTTTTTAACTCACTCTTCATGTACAAAGATGGAACATTCTACTGCCCATGTCCTTCTGTTCTAAATCCTGTTGCTATTCTCCTTCATTTCTCTCTTACCTCTGATTATTTTCCCTACCTGCGTTATCTGAGTCCAGTCAGACTTTTTGTGATGTACGGAGGGCTCAGTTTCCCGATGCTACTTATGCAGGCGGTTACTAAAATCTGATTCTCCTTGAGCCATTTTCTTCATCCATTTCCCAAGGCTCTTGTTTGCACAACTACTCTGTGACATAGGACTCTGTGAGACCTCATTATGATTTCACAGGCATAGGGTTGATGATCTATTTGATCTTTAAACTGAGCCATTCTGAGGATATCTTCCTGGCACTATAGCTGGAAACCAAGAAAAAAACCAAACCCAGAAATTGTAAGAACAAGCAGAGCATTTTGCTTTGTGGTTTGGTTTAATCCCTGCATAATTGGGCTCCTTTGGTAGGCATCCCAGAATGGTGCCAGAAGTATTCCTAAGATGACAACTCTAGCTGTGAATTTATCCAATACAATAAAGTGTTCAGTAAATCTTAGCAAATTCTAAGAAGCATGCTTTTTAAAATGCTGGGTTTTCCTGTGGCGATAATCCATTATTCTAGCACACTGATCAAAGGCCCCCAAAATGTTGGTCGTCTGTAAGCCAAATCCTTATCCTCGCCCCCACTGATTTTGTACTGAGGATGAAGCTTAAACTGGGCCATGGTAACTCGACACGATTTTAAGCTTATATTGGTCAGAGTCCCAAACTGCTCTTTCACTGTGAATGGAAAATGATAAACCAAACAGATGGGCAAGCGAGTGTTTATGTGCACTCACAAAAACATCAACAGATAACTCTGGTGCAGACCAGGGATTTTTCAACACTGGGCAGCTCTTGAAAGCCTGAGGCCATATCTGTGCTGTCAAGGCACAGCTTGGTCTAAGCAAATCTGAGACAATCACAAGCTTTCCATCCAGACAAAGTGGATTATTTACAAGAAACACAGACATACTATTTTCTGGTACCCATGGAGAAAACCTGTTTTTTCTGACTTTTGCATGCTATAGTAGCTTCAGGGCAGGTTTATAGACAAAACTGGCAAGCTCTTCAGACAGAAAAGAGCTACCTGCATAGCTGTATTCTTAGGGATAAGAAAAACAAAAGCCCTGTAGCTGCTGTTATAACACATAGAATCCTTCTGGTATTATATTACCAATTGCCTAAAATTTATACATTTTGATTAAGGTTACTTTTCAGCCTCCACTAATTATTAGCTTTGTCATTTGGGACAGGCTTCTTAACATTGAGGAGCCTTAATTTATTCATTTTCCAAAGGGGACAATGTATGGGTGTTATAGAATTGTTTTGAGGATTACATGCAACCATTCATATAAAGTATTCAATACACTTCTAAAAAGTTACTTCTTGTAATTATTTTTACTGCCATCATCATCAGTTGCTTATAAATCCTAATGACTTTGGGGGTGCTCAGTCCTCCTTGGTGGCAGGAGAGGGGAGGAAAATCAATCAATGGAACAAACTCTAGTAGTTAGTAGCTCCAGCTCAAACATAACAGTGACCGGAAGGATGCGCCTTTCTGTCACCAGGCCTTGGGCTCTGCCCATAGAGCAAGTGAAACCACGATGGTACATGCCAAGCCTGCACCTGTGCTCTGACTGTTCGCAGGTCGGTGAGGCACACAGCTGCAGTGTATGCAAAATTCTCCACATTGCAATGTCAGCAGATTTCTAGAAAATAATCACCTGTGGCCAAAGCACTATGATTTCATCCATCACTCACAGTCAAAGCGCCCCCCTCAACTGTACCTCACTCTATCCAGAATTAATATCATCAGTTATATGTGACTTATTTCATCAATGTATTCTCCTCTTAAGGGAGAAGCCCACAGCAAGGGCAGCCAGCAATGATGCCTGCATGTACCATTCTTTCCTGGATCCTTGCTGCATTTAAATACACTGCAGCTGTGTTCTTACCTCATTTGACTCTCATTTACCTCAAATGGGTAAGCCTGCCACAGCTTCTCTTCCTGGGGCAATCTAACAGAGAACATGCAGAGTAGAGCATTCAGATGAATTTAGGGAAATAGTTATACAAGCTGAATATTGGGACATTCGGTTAATCCACATTCTTAATACTAGGAAGTAATAGCTCTGTGTTTTTAGATCTAGAACTTTTTATAGCCTTTATATATATATATATAAATTTTTCAGCAGCACTCTGTTTTGCTCAACATGGTGTATACTGGTTTTGTCTTGTTTTAGATCTCCCTGATTCTGGTTTTCAGGTCCTCGAGGTGGGTCATCAGGTATATGGGGTCTGGTTATTGGTGGGGAGGCAGTTCCTAAAGTCCCCAGCTCAACAGTGGTGGATGGTTAAGCACCCTCCTTCTGTGGCTCGCTGCTGTAGGAGCATACAAGCCTTCAGGGTCCTGCTGAGGGATGTTGGTTAGTTCTCCAGGTCCCCGCTTTCCTCCTGACAGAAAATAAAGAATGAAGGTTGGAAACCAGCAAAGGGAGGGTGAGGAGTTGAATAGATTCACATTACGTCCAGAAATACAGGCCAGAAGAAAATGCAATAGGATTGTGAAATAGGGGCAAAGCATAAAGTTACTCTCTTTACACCCTTCTAACAAACTAGTTCTGTGGAGGTGAAATATCATGCTCTCCCACAGGAGGTCATCCACAGCACAGGCAATTGGTGCATGGGGACTGTTTCACCCTCTCTCCTCTCTCGGCATTCCTTCCAGCTGGTCCGGAGTAATTGCGGTTAGGTCTGCAAGTGTAACACTGGCCCATTTATCCTGTGGAAGCTGATTCATAGCTTACCTAAAACAATTTTTCAAGTGTTAAGGAAGGATGGAAAACTAAGGAGAAGTCTATGCATTTTTAGAATCTGTCTTTAGTTTTTCTGGCTAGGTGATTTTCTAAAGCTTCTCAAAGATATGGGATCAGAAGAAACTTTTTTTAACCAAACAAACACTCCAGACGGCCTGTACTCTAGTGATATTTCTCATCCACAAATAATGTGAGATTGCAGTGTTTTTACTATAATGTCATTTTCAATGAAAACCAATGCCTTCAGTAACATGTTTAAAAAAAAAAAAAAGACAGCAGCCCAGATGTGTGCACTTGACTGGGAATTGAACTCGAAATCCTTTGATGCATGAGCTGCTGCTCTAACCACTGTGATATCTTTCCAGAGTTCTCATTTGGTCAAACCAACTGGAACTCAGAGGACATAAGGGTGCCATCTATTGCAGGGCTGCCTTACAAGGGAGAGAGAAAACAGGAAATCTATACAAAAATTATATAAAAAAATATATCCCAGCAATTTAAAAGTTAATATATACTGACATCAGTTTTTAAACAATTAGTTAAAAATTAGAAGTAGATCCTGATTAATTTTAGGTGTTATTGCAAGCCAAAGTATAAGGGAAATATAAAAACATAATATTTGGGTAAGATATAAAAATGTCATTTATCAGAACAAAGAGAAGTTAGAGTTATAATTTGAATTCTTTTCTTTAATTTGCTTCCCTGAAGTCTCCATCTCTAGAGAGCCTTGAAAAATATTTGATACCATGCAGTCATGCCAAGAAAGTGTACTCTGCAGTACTCTTATAAGACCCAGGTTTCCATTCTGCCATTTATATTGAGGATGTATAATAAAATATTCATGAAGTAACTGAAGAAAGTTGAGTACAGATTGAGAGAGAAATGATTAAATAACCTTGAAAATTGACTTATGTGACAAAATGAAAAGTGTTTAATATGTACAGTCTGTCAAAGGAAAAAATAGGGAACAAGATAACTGCCTTCAAACGCTCATCTAAGGCATAAACAAGGAAGAAAGGCTTAAAATGTCAAATCATCTGGTGAAAAATGAAGGAAACAAATTAAAAAGATCTTTAAAAGTGTACTAACACCAGGAACATTTCCTCATTTCTGCTTTCAGTAAAGTTCTATTGAAATATGTGGCTTTTAGTCTATCAAGCAGACGTGTGAGAAGATTATCTGTATTCATGATTAGAAAGAATCAATAAGGTGAAATGTCCCCAATACTAAAAAATCTACATATTTAATGCAATCCCTATTAAAACTCCATGATGTTTTTTACAGAAATAGAACAAACAATTCTAACTTTTATAGGGAACCACAAAAGTACCCAAAAAGCAAAACAATGTTGAAAAAAAAAACCAAATCCAAAGACATCACACAATCTGATTTCAGTTTGGTCTTGGCATAAAAACAGACACATAAAACAATGAAGCAGAATAACAATCCCAGATATAAACCCACACAATTATGGCCAATTAATTTATGACAAAGCAGCCAAGAATATACAATTGGGAAAAGACAGTTGCCTCCATAAATAGTGGTGGGAAACTGGATAGCCACACATGAAAATAATGAAACTGGACCACAGTATTACACTATACACAAAAATCAACTCAAAGTACTTTAAAAAATTTACTAGTGTCCCGATTTTTTTCATCAGTGTCTTTGTCTTTATCTTCACTGTACAAGTCTTTCACTTCCTTGGTTAAAGTCTCTCAATACTTTATTATTTATGTGCAAATGGGATTGTTTTCTTAATTTTTCTTTCTGATAGTTTATGATGGGTATATGCAAACATAAGAGGTTTTGGTACATTGATTTTGTATAGCACTTATACAAATCAATGCCCCCCAAAATAAATAATTCAATTAACAAATAGGCAAAAAGCCTGAACAGAGTTTTACAAAGAAAATAGACAAATGGTCAGCAGGTACATGAAAGATGCTTAACATCACTAATCATCAGAAAAATCCAAATAAAAACCAAAAAGGTATATCAGCTCATACATATTAGAATGCCCATCATCAGAAAGAAAAGAGATAAACACTGTTGAGAATTTAGAAGATAGGAAACATTTGCTCACTGCTACTGGCATTGTCAAGTGGTGCTGCCACAATAGAAAAGAGTATAAAGCATATATGCAAAGGAAACAAAATTGCTAACTGATATTTTAGCAAATATATCTGTGTTTACATGCTTACAGCAGCATTATTTTTACAATAGCCAAGTCATGAAGGCAAACTACGTGTCCATCGATGGATGAATGGATGAAGAAACATGGCACAAAAACTAAACTCATACAAACTTGTGAGTACTAGAGGCGGGATGGTGGGAGGGAATTGAAGGAAGATGGTCAAAAGGCTTAAACTTATAGTTACAAGATAAACAACTCCTAAGATATAACATATGATGACTATGGAACATTGCTCTAAGATATATATAGGAAAGTTGTTAAGATAGAAGATCATCACAAGGAAAAACATTTTCTCTTTTTATTGGATGTATTCGAGATGATGGATGTTAACTAAACCTACTGTGGCAATAATTTCACTTTATATGTAATGAAACCATTCTGTATGGGTTAAACTTAAATAGTGATGTAATTCATCTCAATAAGAAGGAAAAAACAACACGGAAATGGTTCACTAGTCTTTTTTAAATAGGAATATAAGACACAAATAGACCACAGAGTAAGGAAAACAAAATTCAATGTTTGAGATAAAGTGATCGTGAAGGAATTAAAATGCTCTGCCCATGATGGGCAGAGAAGATTCAAATGAAGCTTTATAAATGTGGAAGTCCTTAAGTTAGAATTCGAAAGGGAAAATTTTCTACTTGTTAAACTGGAGCATATTGAGAGGAAGGTTAGAAACCAAACCATATGAGTAGCAGGTGAGACACCCTTGCAAACCCTCATGTATAAAAGTCAGTGAACATCAAAGGCTCAATTGAACTTCCGGGTGTTAGTCCCTCTTTGTGTTGGTAACAGTTATTTCTTTCCTAAGAAATTACTCTGCACTGAAATAACTGAATGCTGAATACACAATGAGGGACAGATAAAAAGCAGTAAGAGGAAGACCAGATGGAGGCAGAACACACATCATTCTGTAGTTGAAAGATAAAGGAGCTTAAAGTTTTAGAATTATTAATCAGTTTGGCTTTGAAATTGTTTTATGCTGATGCAATTCAACAAAAGAATAATGCACAACAATAATGAGGACAGCTTTTACATGCTTTGCTTTTGTTTAATTTTTATCTCATTCTTGATGCATTGCCAGAATTTTTTTAGGTTAATGTGAAGAGCTCTGATGTTGGGTTTCTTTCTCCTGTGAAAGCAGAAAGAAATACTTAGTATTTTGTTTTATTTTTAAAGAAACATATAATTACAGCACTCTGTTTTAAGCTTAAACTTCTAATAGGATTTCTAAACATGTTTGAGGCACTTATTTAAATATTTTGTATCTCTTCACAGCCTTTGCACTGAGAAACTAAGAGCTACAGATTAATTCTGCCACTCAGAATCACCGAGTCCATTTCTTCCGAAGGGATTCTGTGGTTCGCTCTATCTTCTCTCTGAAATGTCTTCGCCTGGCTGACTCTTTCTAAACATTCAATCTTTGTTCAGCATCACCTTAAAGCATTCCTCAACCAGCCAATTACCACACTACTCAGCCTTTACTATAGCATTCTGCTTTATTTTCCCTTAATATGATGTTCAAAAAATATACATAACTTATATGATTGGTCACTGTTCCCTGCTACTAACATATAAGCTTCACAAGAAAACACCTCTTTTGTAAACTTCTTTACCTAGACCAGCACCTGCTTCTAGTGGGAGCACAGTAAATGTGTTCTGTTCTGGTGAAAGCAGGTATGCCTGAACACACACGGATGGAAAGGACTTGCAGTGTTGAAGGCCTGAAACAGGGTAATGGGAAACTTTACCCTGAAGAGTTTCATTTTGACCTTGGCTCAAAGGTCTAGAATGAAAAATATAATTGGATAATTTGTGAACAAAGGAAAAAGTAGAGATTCTTAGGACTCACAGATACATGAAAAAAGCATGCCATATTATGATTCATCCTCAGGAAGAACACTTAAAGTAAATTCATAGCTAAGTCCATTCTTCAGTGATAATCTCTGACTGTTTCAGTCTCCACTAGAAGATGAGAGTACATGCCCTGGAATCTGAGTGCCTCTTTAGATCCATCCTTATGCATGTCATGTAGCCTTTCTGATTAAGCACTGGGATTTATTTTCCTCATTTGAATTTCATAGAGCTTATAAACGGCTTCATAGAGTGCCAGGCATATGGGTGCTTATTAAACATTATTGTTACTATGGCTAATAAAGGTTTCTATGTTTCTGTTTAAATACTAAGTTGCAATCAATGGGGTTATCCGTATCTGCTTTTAAATACCATAGTTTTTAAGCTGACATATCATGATAGCATCTCCATATTAATAAATATAAATTTGACTCATTATTGGGGCCGGCACGGGTTGTGGGTGTGAGAGGTGGCCGCCAGCTCTAATTGCTCCTCAGGAGCAGGAAGAGGTGAAGAAGCTCTGAGGGGTGATAGGGGTTGGTGCTGGGTGCTGGCAGCAGGTGCGAGTGCCAGGCAGCACTGCGGAGTGCTGGGAGCAAAGACTTTTCAGTAACCACCAGAGGCTTGTCATGATAGCAACTGACGCCCCACCTTGGTCTGGCATCCCTGTTCCACCATCCTGCCACGGCTGATGCCCGCCTTGCTCCACACCCCCCTCCCCCCCCCCCCCGTGGTTAGTACACATCATAGCAACCAGTTGTTCTGCTGTTCTATTTGCATATCAAGGCTATATAGATATAGATGGTATTGCATTTTATGACTACCCCCAAATTTTTTTCATCATCCTATTATTGGATATTAAATTAATTCTTTCTTTTATAAGATAGATATTAAATGTTTTAATTACAGCAAATAAAATGACAAAGTACACCTTACTATTATTTATTAACATCAAAATGTAGAAGTGGGACTTAATTGGTCCCAAAGAAATAAAAAACATAAAAGATTGCTATTGATTTTTCAAAGATATAACCACGTATCCAATTCCCTCTAGAGGAAATGACTTCAGATCTTAGAGGAAGAAATCTACCAGGGAGTTTGGAGTATGGGTCACTGTGTTAGATTTAGTTTCAAAGTCTAAGAACTGGAATAAAGTCAGAGATGCAGGCCCCCAAAATGAGTACAACCTTCTAGGCTTATCAGAGTTTAGCCACTCCAGTGTTATGGTGACAACTTGGAGAAAAGTACTGACACCAAGGCCACTTTCACTGAGTAGATGGCAGAGGAAGGACGTTCATCCCAGGCCTACAGCACATGCAGGAATTTCAGAAGACTTCTAGGGTCTTCGCTGTAAAGTCCCTGACCAGGTGGCTCTAGAACTCATAACCTCTATGGGAGTCAAACTCTCCTTGGTCATTAGAGTCTCTGGTATTATATCACCAGAACCCCACCTGCCACACCTCAAGGCTAGGAGTCATAGTGACAAACCTAGATTGAGTATTTTCTCAAACTGGTACACAGCCAAATGTCTGCTAGGCATTATATGAAAAGAAAAGTTTTCTTTTATACTTCCAGATAAACACCATTCATCTTTAAAGTCTCCGTTCTGTACATAGCACTATTATTAGTATTAATACTAATGATAGTTAACACATATAGTAATTGTCTATATAAGTCACTATTCTAAGAACTGTTCATATATTGGTCAATTTAACCCTCACAAAAACATAGTGAAGTAAAAACTTTCATAAGCCCAAGTTTTTCAAATGAGAAACTGAAACACAGAGATTAAATGACTCGGCCAAGATTACATGGGTTTTGGAGCTAGGATTTTAACCCTGAACTATTAGAATGTACTTAAATTTGGCATTTATTAAATCAGTCAATAAAAATGAACTACTTTTAAAGATTTTGAACCTTTAGAATAAAGAAAAATGTGGTCTTTAAGTGTTCTTTCAGATTTTTTTTAAATCTATTAAGGGACATAACAGCATTTAAAAACTGAATTTTGTTTATTTTTTAAAGTATTACAAATAGTAGTACATGTGTCTCCTTTTTCCCCCATTGACCTCCCCCCAGCACATACCCTCACTTCCCCCGTGTCTGTGTCCATTGGTTATGCTTACATGCATGCATACAAGTCCTTTTGTTGATCTCTTACTCCTCCTCTCCCAACCCTTTGCTGAAGTTTGACAGTCTGTTCAATGCTTCTTTGCATCTGAATATATTTTTGTTTATCAGTTTAGTGTAATGTTCTTTATATTCCGTAAATGAGTGAGATCATGTGATATTTATCTTTCTCTGACTGGCTTATTTCACTTAGCATAATGCTCTCGTTCCATCCATGCTGTTGTAAATGGTAAGAATTCCTTCTTTTTTATAGCAGCATGGTATTCCATTATGTAGATGTACCACGGTTTTCTAATTCATTCATCTGCTGATGGGCACTTAGGCTGTTTCCAAATCTTAGCTATTATAAATTGTGCTTCTAGGAACATAGGGATGCATATAGGCTTTCTGATTGGTGTTTCTGATTTATTGGGATATATTGCTAGAAGTGGGATTACTGGGTCAAATAGCAGTTCCATTTTTAATTTTTTGAGGAAACACTGTGGATAAAGGACTAAACACTTAGAAGAAGCCATAGGTAGCAAAATAGCAGATGATACAACTTTTAGGGCAATGGAAACTAAGGAGAAAATAAACAAATGGGACACATCAAAATAAAAATCTGCATAACAAGAAAGCATGGGAGAACATATTTGCCAATGTTATCTCCAATATGGGTTTAATGTCCAACATTTCCAGGGAACTCATACAATTTAATAAAAAGAAGACAACCCAATCAAAAAAATGAGCAACAGACCTAAATAGATACCTTTCAAAAGAGGACATACAGAAGGCCTAAAGACATATGAAAACATGCTCAAAGTCACTAATCATCCAAGAGATGCAAATCAAAACAAGGTACCACCTCACACCTGTCAGAATGTCTATCATCAACAAGTCAATAAGTGGTGGTGAGGATGCTGAGAAAAAGGAACTCTCTTGCACTGCTGGTGGGAATGCAGACTGGTGTGTTTCTGCATCTGAGAGATGGCATGGCAAGAGAACCTGGCAATGATTCATAACTCAGAGGATGAAGGAAAATTTTGTGTAATAAGGAAAAAGGAAAAATTCAATTAACGTTCCAGGAGGCTGGAGTACAAGATTGTTGATATTTTGTGGTAACTTTCATGTCTCTAATTTGTACTCACCACAATGGGAATGCCTGAGAACAATGTCATGTGGTTCAAAAATACTAAGACCACAGTTTTATACAGTGATCATAATAATCAATTGGCAATTTTAATATAGTTAGGATGAATTTCTCTCTCAAATGTGCTATTTTTTTTGTTTTTATCTTTCAGAGCTAGAAAATTAGCCCATATAATATTATAGAAAGAGTTCTAATCATGAGAAAAATAGATGTTTAAAAATGATTAAACATCTGGAAATTTAGTACTAAATTTTAATCATCAAAGTTGCTATAGTTATTATTTTAATTATAAAATACTCTGGGATAATATCTAATTATTTTTGAATGCCTTTCCCTAGTTAAAAATGGCACCATAATACTGAAATATGTAATACTACATATACTTCAGAAATTGAATTAACAATGGTTATAACACAATAATGTGTCTTAAAACCTGACAACATTTTAAAATTCGTATTCTTTGCAGTAGTTACATTTATTTATTTAATATTATAACTTCACTAGATAGGCAAGTAAATAGTTTTAAAATAGAAACTATCACATGGTGAATAATTATTGGAAAAGCTAAGGCCATTAAATTCTTCTCATAATAACATTTAATAGCAAATTATTAAAGAAAGTCAACTTTAGATTTCACTTCTGAAATACAAAAATCTAAACAGTTAAGTATTTAATTCTATAAATCTTTAACTTCAAAGTGATATTTGCCACATTGTTTTTTCTAATTAAAATATAGAGAAAAATTATCTAATAATGAAAATTAAAATAGTTCAATTTTTTCTACTTAACAGTTTATTTTTTGTCTTTTTTAAATTTTATTGATTTTTTACAGAGAAGAAGGGAGAGGGATAGAGAGCTAGAAACATCGATGAGAGAGAAACATCAATCAGCCGCCTCTTGCACATCCCCCAGTGGGGATGTGCCCGCAACCAAGGTACGTGCCCTTGACCGGAATCGAACCTGGGACCTTTCAGTCTGCAAACCAACGCTCTATCCATTGAGCCAAACTGGTTTTGGCTATTTTTTGTCTGTTTTTAATTCAATATTACAAATATAAAGTCTATGAATAAAATATATTCATATACACTATGGTGTAATCCCATACATATTTACCTTATTCTTTTATTCTTTATATTGTGAAATTCTTGGGTACATTCTTTATGTTTTATTTTTCAATAGCTGTATATGATATAAAATTGGTACCAAATTATTAATTTATTTGTAATTTAACCCATTTTATATATATCTCATAACTTTTGTAAAACATAGCAAATAAATGGATAATGTAAAATTCTGGCTTATAATTAGATATATAACTCCAAAATGAAGCCCTTATATATATTAATAGGATGTCAAAACAAAAGTACTGATGTCTCTCCTATTGAATGCTTTTGGTAATTTTCTCTATTTTTGACATCATGCTTCTGGATATGAGCACTCAAGAATAGTTGGGTTTTAACACTATTTTAGTACAGGAAGAAAGTAATTTTGTTTCCTATACTTAAAACAGCCCTGTATACTAGGGAAACAGCATTCATGTACAATAAGACATAGCTTAGAGAAAATTTCTAATTGTTTCCTCTCATTCTGTTCATCTGACCATCCATACTGCCATGGCTCTAGCAGGCCTGACCCAGACCCAGTACAGTGTTAATCCAGGTTTAATCTCTAGTTATTTTCCTATGGTATTTAAGCTTGGTTCACATTTTCTCTGAATACATGAGCATTGTCGTCAGCTCAGAAAAGATAAATTCCTTACACATATGTGCAGATCTGAAGACAGGGTCATTACGGCCTCTTGTGAGCAAAAGGTCTACACTGATTTCTCACTGGTGAAAGTTGGTACATCTGTACCAGAAGATGAAATAGTTTCCTCAGTTACTAGCATAAAGGAAAGGGGCCAGAGCACGACAGAGAGAAGTAGGTGATGAAGTTCCCACAAAGGAACATCAGTCAGCAAATCCTAATTAAATCATAGATTCTCTGTTATGTATAAAGTTTAACCTTCCTGATAAAAGTTCTGAGTAAATTATATGCATTTTGGTGACCATAAACATGTAGAGGCTACAGAGCTATAGAGAATAATGGATCCAGCCAGCATAGGGGTGAGAATGGTATTATTTTTCATTAAGTATAGTCTTCATATGAAGGACCTGGTAGAGAATATACAGATGTAAAATTTTGCAGCCTGCCAATACAAGGTTTTCCAGTCTAGTTGAGGAGATCAAACATAGAGGCAAAACATAAATATAATGTAGAATGTATAAAGAGCAGGGTAATGACTAAGTTATGGAAGGAATTTCCAAAGAATGAAGTACTTTAGCAAGAACTAGAGAAATGACTGTGAGTTTTTTAAAAAAGGACTTGAATATAGTCTAAAAGAGAAGCTGTGGTTTTGAAGTTTAGCAAACTTGAATGAGTATACTAAATTTGGTTTCATCAGATCAGAAATCCAAAAATGTACATTGAGGACAGCAAATTAGTTACATATCATTCAATAAATATTCCACATGTCCTAGGGTCTTTGCTCATATTATCCTTCCCACTTTGATATTTATTTCATAGGTTGGGAAAAATGGATATACATGTAAAAAGAATTATATTGGACCTTATACCATATACAAAAGTCAACTGAACATTGATTAAAGGCTTTGATGTAAGACCCCAAATTGTCAATCTCCTAGTAGCACATAGGTAGAGAAACTTCTTGACATTAATCTGGGCAACAGTTTTTCTTTGGATGTGATACCAAAAGCACAGGCAAAAGAAATAAAAATAGACAAGTGAGATTGTATCAGATTAAAGAGCTTCTGCACACCAAAGGGAACAGTCCACCAAGCAAAAAGGCAGCTGATAGGGAGAAAATATTTGCAAAACACCTATCTAAAAAGTGGGTTAGTCTCCCAAATATATAAGGAACTCCTAAAACTCGATAGCAAAAACCAAATAACTATTAAAAATGAACAAAGATCTGAACAGACATTTTTCCAAAGAAGACATACAAAAGGACAACATGTATATAAAAAGGTACTCAACATCACAAATCATCAGGGAAATGCAAAACCACAATGAGATACTAGTAATCACCTCTCACTTTTAAGGAAAGCTATTATAAAAAAGACAAAAGGTAAATATTAGTGAGGATGTGAAGTAAAGGGAATCCTGTTACTTTTTTAAAAAAAATATATTTTATTGATTTTTCACAGAGAGGAAGGGAGAGAGGTAAAGTTAGAAACATCGATGAGAGAGAGACATCGATCAGCCGCCTCCTGCACGCCCCCTACTGGGGATGTGCCCATAACCAATGTACATGCCCTTGACCAGAATCGAACCTGGGACCTTTCAGTCCGCAGGCCGACGCTCTATCCACTGAGCCAAACTGGTTTCAGCGGAATCCTGTTAATTATGATGGAAATGTAAATTGCTATAGCAGTTATGGAAAATAGTATGGAGGTTCTTCAATATTAAAAATAGAACTACAATGTGATCTAGCAGTTCCACTTCTTGGTACTTATCAAAAGAAATTAAATCAGTATCTTGCAGAGATCTGCACTGTAATTTTTCACCACAGCATTATTTACAACTAGAGGCTTGGTGCATGAATTTGTGCATGGGCCAGCTGGCTCTGCCCCTGGTAGAAGGGACAATTTTCATATTAGCCTTTTTTTTAATATTTGTTAGCCAAGTATGAAAACAACATAAGTGTCTATCCATGGATGAATAATCAAAGAAAGCATGCTTTTATACACAGAAAAAATGAGATATTATTTAGCCTTAAGAAAAATAAAATCTTATCATTTGCAATAGAATGGGTAAACCTGAAAAACATTGCTTCATAAAATAAGATAGATGAAAAGAAACAAAATATTGTATGATCTCATGTATAAATGAAACTTAAAATAGTCAAACTCATAGAACTAGAGAGTATAATGGTAGTTTCCCAGTGATTAGGAGGAAGTTGAAATGGAATGATCTTGATTAAAGGCTCCAACATTTCAGTTATACAAGATAAGTTCTAGAGAGTTACTATATAGCAATGTGACTAGAGGTGTTAACAACAATGTACTGTACACTTGAAATTTTCCTAGAGATTCTCTTTTAAGTGTTGAAAAAAGGGATGGGAGAAGAGATGAGACAACAGAAGAAAGGGAGGAGAGAAAAATCATAAAAATCATATACATACAATGGATTTATTCAGCCACAGAATAAGAAAATCCTGCCATATGCAACAACATGAATGAAACCTGAGTATATTATGCTAAGTGAAATGAGTCAGTCACAGAAGGACAAGTACTATGTGATTCCACTTACATGAGGCATCTGTAATAGTAATATTCTTAGAGTAGAAAGCAGAATGGTATTTGCCAGGATTTGGGGGACAGAAATGAGGAGTTACTGCTAAACATAACATTTCAGTCATGCAAGACAAATGAGTTTCAGCAATCTTCTGTACAACAGCATGATTATAGTTCAGAATACTGTGTTGTATATTTTTAAATTTATATAAAAACGTAGATCTGTTATTGATTCCTACTATAATGAGATATAATTTTTAAGACTCATTGCTATTATAATGCATACTGGCCACTGTTTCAGAAAACTCATTGCTATTATTGCAACTGAAATTTATAAGAACTCACTGTGGCTGTAGTAGTATAAAAAATGCTCATATTCAGGGATAAAATAATAAAACATAATAGATTTTACAACATAGAGACCATATTAAATTCTGTTCATCAATAGAAGCAAAGAATATATTGTTTTTGTCTTTTGAGAGGAATATTACAGAAAATTATGTGAACATGGTGAAACAATGTGTAAGAATTGAAATCTAAATAGAGCTGAAAGAAATTAACAGAGAATGTGAGCCTGTTCAGTTAAAGTGGTACCCATTAAGTAAAAAGATAGATGGGAAATAATGAATTTCACAGATATGCACTATTATTCTGAATAATGAGTTTCCATGTTATACTTTTTCTCACTTGCTCAGATGAAATAAATTAAACAATTGGAGGTCATTAATATGTGTAATTATACATCATTTATTATTCAATGAAAAATGATAGATTAAACATCTAAATGAGAGTGATTCATAATGTACCTGTCACACATGAAAAACTGAATACATAAATCAGTATGTGATAGTCATAGATTAATGAGCTCAAGTCATCTAGCTGTAACATTTCCATTCATAAGTTATCAAAGTTGAGGATAAGAGCTCAAACTCAAGGCATAAAATAAATCTGAGATAATAATAAATCAAATTGAAGCACAGTATGTAAATTTTATCTTGAATTAATTTAGAAACAGTCACATCCTAAACCACAGATACTAAGAAAACTGATGAATATACTTTAACAAAACTTTATTAAATAGTTTAAAAATATTATTTCAAAAGTGGGAGTTTATTATTAGGAGCAGCAAGCTATGAAGAAAGGGGAATGATCAATGTGAACTGTTTTTTTTTTTGTTTGTTTTTCCTGAAAAGTTCATTAGGATCTCTTAATGATATGTTTTGTACAATGTTTAGAAATTATGTGATTACAAAGTAATAACTACTTATCAGAGAAATGAAAGTATGGAAACAAACCTATCATAGTAGTAAGGAAAATGGCAGTCTTGAAAATATTGAGGTGGAACACATAATAAAAAACTCAAAAACTAGGCATTGATATGCACCTTCATGTTTAAAATTACTGAGGCAGGTTGATTTATTGAGAAAATAGTGTACATTGTTTCATCCTATATTTATTTATCTTCCAGCTTATAATTCCTTGATTCAAAAATATTTTTCAGTGGCAGAGTGGTAAATTCTTGATCAGTGTCTATTACTTTGTTTTGTGAAAATGTGGACTCACTCTGAAAGGTATATCATGTTCTAGAGAAAAGAGAGGGGGCATGACTTAATAGAGAGCCAAAAAATGAAAGGGAATTTTCCTGCAACTAGGTTACTCTACATACCCAAAAAGCCCTAGGTAAGCACCCTGAGGCACTTTCCAGAAAAGCAAACATTTCTCAGAAAAAAAAACCCAACTATTTATTTATCCATCTGTCTCATGTATTTTTCTTTTTTTTATTAATTTTTTATACATATTTCCCCATTGCACCCCCTACCAGGCATAGCCCAACCCCCCAGTATCTATGTTCATTGGTTATGATTATATGCATAGATACAAGTCCTTTGATTGATCTCTTATCTACCTCACCTAACTTTAATCTTCCTGCTGTAATTTCACAGTCTGTTTGAAGCTTTACTGTCTCTGTATCTATCCTTTTGTTCATCAGTTTATAATGTTCTTTATTATCCCCAATGAGTGCGATCATGTGATGCTTCTCCTTCATTGACTGGCTTATTTCACTAAGCATAAGGCTCTCCAGTTCCAACCAGGTTGCTGCAAATGGTAAGAATTCCTTCTTTTTAATGGCAGCATAGAATTCCATTGTGTAGATGTACCACAGTTTTCTGATCCACTCATCTGCCGACGGGCACCTAGGCTGTTTCCAAATTGTGGCTATTGTAAATTGTGCTGCTATGAACATAGGGGTGCATAAATCCTTTCTGATTGGTGTTTGTAATTTCTTAGGATAAATTCCGAAGAGTGAGATTACAGGGTCAAATGGGAGATCCATTTTTAGTTTTTGAGGAAACTCCATACTGTTCTCCACAGTGGCTGCACCAGTCTGCAATCCCACCAACAGTGCACAAGGGTTCCTTTTTCTCCACATCCTCGCCAACACTTGTCGTTTGTTGATTTGTTGATGATTGCCATTCTGACAGGTGTAAGATGGTATTGCATTGTCGTTTTGATTTGCATCTCTCGGATGATGAATGACTTTGAACATGTTTTCATGTGTCTCCTGGCCTTCCTTCTGTCGTCTTTTGAAAAGGTTCTATTTAGGTCCATTGCCCATTTTTTTATTGGATCCTTCATCTTCTTTTTATTAAGTTGTATAAGTTGGTTGTAGATTTTGGAGATTAAACCTTTATCAGTGATAGCATTTGCAAATATGTTCTCCCATGCATTGATCTTTCTTGTTGTTTTGGCGATGGTTTCTTTTGCTTTGCAAAAGCTTTTTATTTTGATGTAGTCCCATTTGTTTATTTTTTCTTTAGCTTCCATTGCCTTTGGAGCAGTATCAGTGAAGAAATTCTTTCGGCATATGTCTGAGATTGTGCTGCCTGTGGATTCCTCTAGTATTTTTATGGTTTCCCTTCTAATGTTTAAGTCCTGTATCCATTTTGAGTTTATTTTTGTATTTGGTGTAAGTTGGTGGTCCAGTTTCAATTTTTTGCATGTATCTGTCCAATTTTCCCAACACCATTTATTGAAGAGGCTATCTTGGTTCCATTGAATGTTCATGCCTCCTTTGTCAAATATTAATTGAGCATAGTGGTTTGGGTGGATATCTGGGTTCTTTATTCTATTCCATTGATCTATATGTCTGTTCTTGTGCCAGTACCAGGCTGTTTTGAGAACAGTTGCTTTGTAGTATAGCTTGAAGTCTGGTATTGAGATCCCACCTACTTTATTCTTTTTTCTCAGAATTGCTGTAGCTATCCGTGGTCTTTTTTTGTTCCAGATGAATCTATGAAGAATTCTTTGTAGGTCTGTGAAATATGTCGTTGGTATTTTAATGGGTAGTGCGTTGAATCTGTAGATTGCTTTGGGTAGTATGGACATTTTAATGATGTTGATTCTCCCAATCCATGAGCATGGTATGCTCTTCCATCTGTTAACATCTTCCTCTATCTCTTTTTTCAGTGTCCTGTAGTTTTCTGCATAAAGGTCTTTTACCTCTTTAGTTAGGTTTATTCCTAGGTATCTTAATTTTTTTGGTGCGATGGTAAATGGGATTGCTTTTTTAGTTTCTCTTTCTATAATTTCACTGTTAGTGTATAGAAATGCCACAGACTTCTTAGCATTAATTTTGTATCCTGCTACATTGCCGAATTCATTAATTAAGTCAATTAGTTTTGGAATGGAATCCTTTGGGTTTTTTATGTACAATATCATGTCATCTGCAAATAAGGACAGCTTTACTTCTTCTTTTCCAATTTGGATACGTTTTATTTCTTCTTGTTGTCTAATTGCTGTGGCTAATATTTCCAGTACTATGTCGAACAGGAGAGGTGAGAATGGGCATCCCTGTCTTGTTCCTGTTCTTAGGGGAAATGGTTTTAGTTTTTGCCCATTGAGTATGATGTTAGCTGTGGGTTTATCATATATGGCTTTTATGATGTTGAGGTATGATCCTTCTATTCCCACTTTGCTGAGAGTTTTCATCAAGAAAGGATGTTGGATTTTGTCAAATGCTTTTTCTGCATCAATTGATATGACTATGTGATTTTTATCTCTCAATTTGTTTATGTGATGTATCACATTTATTGATTTGCGGATATTGAACCATCCCTGCATTCCTGGGATGAATCCTGCTTGGTCATGGTGTATGATCTTTCTGATGTACTGCTAGATCCGGTTTGCTAGAATTTTGTTGAGGATTTTGGCATCTATGTTCATGAGAGATATTGGCCTATAATTCTCTTTCATTGTGTTGTCTTTATCTGGCTTTGGTATTAGGGTGATGCTGGCTTCATAGAAGGTGTTTGGTAGTATTCCTTCTTCTTGAATGTTTTTGAATAGTCTGAGGAGGATAGGTTTTAATTCTTCCTTGAATGTTTGGTAAAACTCTCCTGTGTAGCCATCTGGACCCGGGCTTTTATTTGCTGGAAGCTTTTTGATGACTGCTTCAATTTCTTCCATAGTTATTGGACTATTGAGATGTTTGGTTTCCTCCTCATTGAGTTTCGGGAGGTTATATTTTTCTAGGAAAATGTCCATTTCTTGCAGGTTGTCCAATTTTTTGGAATAGAGTTGTTCATAATATTTTTTAACAATCCTTTGTATTTCCACAGGGTCTGTTGTTATTTCTCTTCTTTCATTTCTGATTTTGTTTATTTGGGTCTTCTCTCTTTGCTTCTTGGTGAGCCTGGCTAGGGGTCCATCAATCTTGTTTATCCTTTCAAAGAACCAGCTCTTTGTTTTGTTGATCTTTTGAATTGTTTCTTTGGTCTCCAAGTTGTTTATCTCCGCCCTGATCTTCACTATTTCCTTCCTTCTGAGTACACTGGGCTTTTCTTGTTGCTCTCATTCTAGCTCTTTGAGTTGTAGGTTTAGGTAATTTATTACCATTGTTTCCTGTTTTTTGCAGTAGGCTTGTAGGGCTATGAACTTCCCTCTCAAGACAGCTTTCACTGTGTCCCATAAATTTTGTATTGTTGTGTTGTCATTGTCATTTGTTGCCATGATGTTTTTTATTTCTTCCTTGATCTCTCTGGTTACCCAGTCATTGTTTAATAGCATGCTGTTTAGTCTCCATGTGTTTGATTTCTTTCTATTGTTTTTATTATAGTTTATTTCCAGTTTTATGCCACCGTGGTCTGAGAAAATGCTTGATATGATTTTTATCTTCTTGAATTTGAAGAGACTTTTCTTATGACCCAACATATGATCAATCTTTGAAAATGACCCATGTGCACTGGAGAAGAATGTATATTCTGTGGCTTTGGGGTGAAATGTTCTGAAGATGTCAATTAATTCCATCTGTTCTAGTGAGTCATTTAGGATTGATGTTTCTTTGCTGATTTTTTGTTTAGAGGATTTGTCCAATGGTGACAGTGGGTTATTAAAGTCTCCTACTATGATTGTATTGCTGTCAATCTCTCCCTTAAGATCCTCCAAGAGTTTTTTTTATGTATTTAGGTGCTCCTATATTGGGTGCATATATGTTTTCCAGAGTTATTTCTTCTTGTTGGATTGTTCCCTTTAGTATTATGAAGTGGCCTTCTTTTTCTCTTGTTATGTCCTTCACTTTGAGATCTAATTTGTCAGATATAAGTATTGCAACCCAGGCTTTTTTTTCATTTCCATTTGCCTGAAATACATGTTCCATCCCTTCACCCTCAATCTGTGTGCGTCTCTTTTCCTAAGGTGGGTTTCTTGCAGACAGCAGATATATGGATCATGTTTTCTTATCCAATCGGTTACCCTATGTCTTTTGATTGGAGCATTTAATCCGTTTACATTTAAAGTTAGTATTGATAAGTACTTATCTGTTGCCATTTTTAGTCCTTACCCCCGAGTTCCTTCTTCGCTTCCTCTTTCTTTTTATTACAGCAGACCTTTTAACATTTCTTGCATTGCTGGTTTGGTGGTAATATATTCCCTTAGTCCTTTTTGTCTGTGAAGCTTTTGATTTCACCTTCAATTTTGATTGAGAGTCTTGCAGGGTACAGTATTCTTGGGTTCAGACCCTTCCTTTGCATGACTTTGTATATTTCATTCCATTCTCTTCTGGCCTGACGAGTTTCTGTTGAGAAGTCAGTAGCTAGTCTTATGGGGGTTCCTTTGTAGGTAACTTTCTGTTTCTCTCTGGCTGCTTTTAAGATTCTTTCTTTGTCGTTGGTGTTTGCCAATTTAATTATAATGTGCCTCGGTGTCGGTTTGTTGGGGTTCATTTTGCTTGGGACTCTGTGAGCTTCTTGGATTTGTGTGGGTTTTTTCTTTCCTATATTGGGGAAATTTTCTGTCATTATTTCTTCAAACACGTTCTCTAATCCTTGTTCAGTTTCCACTCTTTCTGGAACCCCAATTATGCGGATGTTATTTTGTTTCATGTTATCCCAAAGTTCCCTTAGACTCTCCTCTTGCTTTTTAACTTTTTTTTCTAGAAGCTGCTGTACTTGGGTATTTTTTCCTACCGTGTCTTCTAGCTCACTGATGCGGTCCTCTGCTTCTTCTAGTCTACTTTTGATGCTTTCTATTGAGTTCTTTATAGCAGTGATGTCATTATTCATTTCTTCTTGTTTATTCTGCACCTCCTCTAGTTTCTTCTGCATTTCTTCTTCATGCTTCTTCACCTCCTCTAGGTTCTTCTTCATTTCCTCTTGGCTCTTCTTCATTTCCTCTTGGCTCTTACTTATATTGTCAAATTTGTCTTGCATTCTTTTCAACCACATTATGATAATTTCTCTGAACTCTTTCTCTGGAAGGCTTATTTGTGGTTCTATTTAGTTTACTTCCTTTTCTGGTGAAACCTGCCTTTCTGTCTTTTGTGGGCTGTTTCTTTTTCTGCCCATGGTCTTTCTTCTCTGGGTGTCTGGTTATGTAGTGCTCTCTCCTATGTTGATTGAAAGGCAAAAACTACAACACGACCAGGTACAGCACACAAGGCACTGAGTAGAAATGTATTCAAGATGTTAATAATCACAAATAAGGTGACCACCAATGAAGGACAAATTAGGGGTAAATAGAGAAAGAAGAAGAGGAAAATGAGGAAGAAAGAAAAGAAAGAAGTGCCAAAATCAAATTGGGAGAGTGAGAAAAAAAAAGATAAATAAATGAACAATAAAATAAGATAAGAAAATAAAAAGGAGAAAAAGGAGAAGGAAAGAGGAAGAAAAACAAGTCAGAGAGAAAAGAAAGTGTATAAGAGAGAAAAGAGGAACAAAATATAGATGTCAGGAGACAACTCCGATAGAAGTCACTAATCCCAATAAAGGCCAGCAACTAGTACCTAGAGATTGATGCAAATTGCAAATAGCAACTGGTATCGAGGGAGATGAGGGAAAAGAGAGGTAGAAAACAAAGCAAGCAAAAAGCAAAATAAAACAAGTAGAATAAACTAAAACAATCTCTCAAAAAATTTTCAAAAAATCGATATAATCACTTTTCAGGCAAATAGCAACAAAAGGACATAGAGAAAAAACAACTTTTTGGCTAGTGAAGACAAGAGGGTAGAGGTTTGTGTGGACTTGTAGTAGGGGATTTGAAATTAGATATATAAATGGGGTGAAATTTTAACCAGGTAAAGAGAAAAATAGGGAGAATCTAAAGTTGGAAAAGGCAAAGAGAAACAAGACAGCAAAATGGGGAAAGTTAGGAGGAAAGTGTTGGCATAAAGGTGGAGTTGAGTTGGAGTAAAATTATGCTAAAGGGAAGATGAAAATAGAATGTGGAACTCTAATCCCGAAATAAAATAAAGAGAAAACAAAATGACACTTTTTTTTTCCAAAAACGGTAAAGTACTAGTAGTAATTAATAATACTAGTTTAAAACAAAAATGTAATAATTATAAAGGTAAAATCAATTGAGGCAGAAAGAAAAAAATATTCTTTTAATTAAAATATGTGAAAATGAAAAATAAAGAATTAAAAATTAAAAAAAAGAAAAAAGAAAAAAGGAAAAATAAAAAAAAAGAAGAAAAATAGAATGTTCCTTCACTTCCACTATTATTCTGCTTGGCACTCCTGTTTCCCAGTAGAGGAGGTATTGCAGTTCCCTGTGTTCCCCTCTTGGTGTTTTAATCTCTTTATTCTCTTGTGGTTATGCGAGAGTCAATTTGTGTGTCATCCATTGGGTGGCAGTGTTTCGGAATTGATCTCTGACACTCAGCACAGGACCTCTCTAGGCTGTGCTCAGATCCTGCTACTCTGTGGTTCCCAAAACCAGTTTGTGGAGGTTTTGCAGCCTGGACACTGCAATAACTCCCAGGCTGTCCCTCTGCCCCAGAGAAAAAGAAAAAAAAAAAGAGTAGTTTTCCAGAGCTCTCCTCTGTCAACAGCTCAGAGCGTCAGCTCAGAGGGTCTGCCTTCACACTCAGGGATCACGCCCAGACCACCTCTGCGGACCTCTCCAGAGGCAGCTTTCCCGCAGCCCGGCTCCCACAGTGTGCGCGTCTCTGCCCTGCGGGGGTAGGAGACCTCACCCTGACCCAGGCGAAATCTGACCCTTCCGAGCGAGCGCCTTGTGGATCTCTGAATCCTCCGCCTGCGCATCTGTGCTGCCTGGGAAGCCGCGCTCTGGGTCCTGGCTGCTCTGTGGGTGCCTCCGTCAGCCGCAGCTTTCAGACCTCGGCAGACATCCACCTCCCCCTGAAGTCAGGCCAATCTGACCTTTCCGTGTGCTCTGTGGATCTCTGATTCCGCCAAGTGTCTGCGCCGATTGGAGAGCAGAGTTCTGGGTCCCCGGGTTCCTGGCTGCTCGATGGGTGCCCAGCCGAAGGCTTCAGAGCACCGCAGACATCCACCTCCCACTGCAAGATGGCTTGGGCTCCGCGTTCGCACTGGTGGCTCCGGCCGACAAAAACCCCCGTGGCAGTGGGGCTGCCTGGCCGGGAGAGCCCCTTCCAGCAGTTCCCCGCCTTCCCCTGGAGGACAACTGACTCCTAGCTTGCCAACAAACACTCCCAATGCAACTCTCAGCCGCTCTCTCTCCCTCTGCCCAGCGACAAAGCTCCAGACGCGTCCGTCTACTCCACCGCCATTTTCTCCTCCTCATGTATTTTTCATAACACTATCTTTATAAGGATTCTTAAATCTGACAAAGAAATCAGCAAATTTAAAAATATATTATCACTGAATAAAATATTTATTAGAGATAATCAAGGTAACTATACATTAAAATCCATAGTCATTTGGGATTTAGCCTAAAAGCAAAGCCAAATTAGATTTCTATCAATAAAATTTACCATTCATTCTATTGAGCACCTATTATGTGCAAAGCCTAATTTCTGGTGCTGAGCAAAGTGTTTGCCTCATGGAACGTATAATCAAATGAAAGTGAGAGGTAATAAACTATAAATTGAGTAAAAATGTCAGATGTGATAATTAGTGTGAAGAGAATAATATAAGGAAAATAGGTGTGATTTGGAGGACAGTGATTAGGGATGGCTTCTCTGGAAAAGCAGAGGTTGAGTGAAAAAATGCAGTTGTAGGCAAGAACATCACAAAATATCTGGAAAATACTATTAATCAGAGAGAATTAAAGCTCCTACCCTAAAATATATACCTTTCAGAACAACATGAACAAAGATAAAATGAGTTGTCAGTCAAAAATAAAATCAAACTTAGAATGAGAGTGTAAGCATCAAGGTAACTAAATATCTTAATTATAGAGAAACATGTTAATTGACCATACCTCTGCTATGCCCACAGCCAAACAGAGTGAGTATGTAAATTAATTCAACAAAGATGGAAGTTAATTTGCATACATACCTGGGTCCTGGGAATCTCCTTGGCACCCAGGTCACTCCCAGCTGGCCATCAGAGGGGCTGAGCCTACAATTGGAGGGTCGGGAGGGAGAGGACGCTTCCCAAGCCTAAAGCCTGGGGCTGGGAAAGGGGCTGAGCCTGCGACCAAATGCAGACCATCTGGAAGTCAGTGCTGGGTTGCCCAGCTGTAGCCTGGTGACCCAACACTGCTCAGGTGTCTGAGACCCAGAAAGTGAGTCAGGGTCTGATCTGCAGCCTCAGTGGAAGCTTTTGATCAGTGTACTTACCTCTCTCTTTCTCTCCCAGCCTCCAGGGGGCTGCTGTTAAGCCCTGCCTCTTTGATCAGGTCCAGAGATAGGCCTAGAGATGCTGACTGGCATAAGAACCAACCAATCAGACCAAAGGTGGGTGCTGTGGGGAGCCAATGGCTGCCTATAAGGTGTAGCTTTTGACACTGGCATAGGAACCAACCAAATTAGCCAGCAGAGGAGGGCAGTTGGGGGTGACATCAGGCCTGCAGGAAAGAGCCGTTAGGGGTGATCACACTGGCAGGCAGGTGAGCAGTTAGGAGCCAGTGGTCCTATATTGTGAGAGGGATGTCTGACTACTGGTTTAGGCCTGATCCCTGGGATCAGGTATCAGATGGCAGTCAGACATCCTGTAAAGGGTCCCCAATTGAAGAGGGTATAGGCTGAGTTGATGGAATCCCCATACCATGCATGAATTTTGTGCACCGGGCCTCTAGTATGAGATAAAACAAATGAAATCAAAGAAACAAATAGTTATTGAGCACACATAACATCATTTGAATGAAAACATACTATATTGTCCAAATTGAGCACTGTGAAAACATACTGTATTGTCCAAATTGAGCACTGTGAAAAACAAAGCAGCTTAGGTCCTATTCTTGCAACCCTTATAGTGTAGAGAGCTAATGAGACAATGTTAGGTACAGCAATAATACACACCACAGAGGAGGGACAGCAAATGGCCTGGGAAGTCAGAGAAGGACTCATGGATGAAGTGACATCTATATTAGGTATAACTGATGGCTTGGGATTAGGAAAACAAAGAGGAAGGGAATGCTCTTACAACTTCCAAGAGAATAAATAGAGGTTGTAAAGGGCCAGAGGAAATGAAAGAACAAATCAGTTTTTGGGTAAGGAATTCAATCTGCTTCAAATGTTGAATGTAGGGTTACTAGAGAGATTGGCAGAGATAATGAAAAGACTGCATCTCAAGGTCACCCAGCAATAGGTGAAAGAGGTTTTTGTGTTAAGTAGTTGCCTCTTGCTGCTGTATGAGACTGGCTTGGCATAGATGATCAGGAACAAAGAGTTGTATGGTCTGCTATAATGTGAGAGAGAAAAATTGGAATTGGTTATGCTAGAGGTTTGGGGTTGGAGAAGAGTAGAAATATTCAGAAGGTATTTTAAAAATAGAATATAAATGGCTCAGCAACTGAGATAATGTAAAGAGAGAGGAAGAAGGAATGGAGAACGATTCCTGCTTTCTGGCCTGGGAGACAGTGAATTGCTGTACAAATCACTGTGAATGGGAAAAAAACTTATGTCAAGAAGATAAATTCAGCAAATGATGTGAATATGGGGTGACTGTGAGACATTAAAATAGAAAAATCAAAAGGTACTTAGATATGAGTAGAATGATATACACCTCTGTTTACCCCAAATAACTCTGGTTCATTCTTGCTCCCCGGAAGTGTAGCACTGCCTATCCCTCTCAAAAGTCTCCATTTCGGTGATGAATTAAATAATATAAGAAACTGAAACTGCAGAAATCTATCTGTAATACAGACACAGATTTTACAGTTAAAAAAATACATAGATGCCAGAGCTCTGTGCAGAGATGGATTAACCATTACTAATGGGGAAAACAGAAAGAAATGAAATACAAGAAATTTCAAGGACATCAACATTTTGATGACAAGCAAGAATTCTTACAAATGAGATTCCATGTTACTCTGGGATAGGAGGAAAACCAGAAGCTTACCTCAGAGTATTCAAGCTGTGAAATTTTAGTTACAAAAAACACACAAAAAAAAACACCATATTGGATTCTAAAAGCTAAAAATCACAATGACATTCCAGTGTTTGAAACTACCACTAATTATCAAGTCCATGTTGATAGTTTTGTGTTGAGTGTTTCACTGCAGAAAACAATGCTACTAGAACTTTCCTTGCACAAATCTATGATGCTCAGATGCTAGAGTTTCTGCAGGGTATATTCCAAGGAGAGGAACTGCGGGGTATTAGGATATACAAATTTTAACTACACTAATGTGTAAATGTTTTCCAAAGGGTATTAACAAAATTATGTTCATACAAGCAACCCCGGGAAACCCCTTCACTTTGTTATCCTCACAAACACAAAACATTGCAAATCTGCTCGGCATGTCATGGCATCTGATTTAATTTTACTGTCTATTTTCCTAGTTACTAATGCAGTTGAATTACCTTTTATGTGTTTCTTTACCCTTTGGTTATGCTATTTTTAAAACTATGATTATTCTTCTCTTTTTCTAGGTGTACTTATTTAATCTGAATATAATATTTCTACTCAAAATATGTTTATCCTTTTATTCTCTTTATTGTGTCCTTTGAGGAACATATATATTATTAAGATATCACAAAATGCATAGTACTTTATATACATACTTCTGTTATTGGGATATGATCTATAAAAAATGAAATGTGAAGAACAAATATTTTAATGATTTTTTGATTGTTTACAACCATGTAACTTACATGATTGTAATAGACTGAAAAACAATAGAAGAATCAAAGATACTTCTCAGGATACTTGTTATTCCAATATACTAAGCAAGAGTTCATGTTGAAATAGAGAAGCACACTACGAATAGAGGTTGGCGAATGGCTATAATTGGCACATCCTTCCAAATTAAAGCTTACTAGTTGAGTTTATCTATAAATTGGAAGTGGGCTTGTAAGAAAGGGAAGAGTCAACGATAATCCCCAAGTGTTTATTTGAAAATTATATGAATGGAATTATGGATTAGATTTTTGGAAGTTTATGGATTCAGTTTTGATTTTTAAAATTTTAAATATCTGTGAGATGTTCAAAGGAGATATCACACAATGTGATATACTTCAAAGTCAGCATTAAGCTGGAGATGGGGATATATATCTGAGTGTTACTACTATATTTAGGAGTGGGCAAATGTAGATTTTCTGTTGCTTGTATGGAAAATTATACAATAATTAATAAGTAATAATACAAGAATAAATTCTGTGTTTCACATGCTCACAACTGTAAACCTACTTTTGCTTTACCCTATATATTCTTTTAAAGTCTTGAGAAACAATAAAATCCTTAAGTAGTGAATATAAAGAGAGGAGAAAAATGGACAAATATTGAATTTTAAATATTTGAGAAGAAGAATTTAGCACATGAGTCTGAGAAGAAACTCTCAAAAAGGTAGGAAGAAATCAGGAAAATATAATATCTTGGACTATAAGGTTATTATTTCAAGAAGATGGTGTTAAATATGACTAAGAAATTGAATAAAGTAAGGACTGGTGATTAACCAATGACAACGGTCAGCCTTTCTGCCAGGCACATGATTTAAAATGGGAATCATAAAGATGCTTAGTTTTTGCCTTTAATGGATTCATAATTCAGTGGGAGTAGAGATACATTCATCAAATTATTACCAAACTAGTGGCCTAAAATTCATGCACAAGGGAGGGGTCCCTCAGTTTGGCCTGCACCTTCTCCAATCTGGGACCCCTTGAAGGATAGCCTACTGCGGGTTTACAGGGATTGAGCCTAAACCGGCAGTTGGACATTCCTCTTGCAATCGGGACTCCTGGCGCCCAACTGCTCACCTGCCTGCCTGCCCCTAAGCATTCGGCCTGCTTGTCCCTAACTTCCCCCCCCCACTGGCCTTTTCATTCCAAACTGTCCCCCCACTATCTTGATCACCTCCAATTGACCCCCACTGACGTCCTGCTCACCCCAACTGGCCCCCCTGTCTGTCTGCTTATCCCTAACAGCCCTGATCCCCATCAGCCTGATCACAACTGCCATCTCATCCTGGCCCAATCAGCCACAACTGCCCTCCCCTATTGACCTCTAACCACCTCTACCTTGGCCCCACCACCATGGCTTTGTCCCAGTCTAATTAGCAATTTACCCTTTTATTAATATAAATAGAGGCCTGATGCACAGGTGGGGGACAGCTGGTTTGCCTTGAAGGATGTCCCAGATCAGGGTGGGGGTTCCCTTGGGGCATAGGGCAGCCTGGCTGAAGGGCTGAGGGCCATTTTCAGGCTGGTCAAGTCCTCTAGTGAGACCTTCATACCATGGGGGTGTGGTTAGCCTGGGTAAGGGGCTGACGGCTATTTGCTGGCCACACCCCCTTCAGGGTGGGGATCCCCACTGGGATGTCTGGCCACCCTGGGTGAGGGTTGATGGCTGTTTGCAGGGTGGCCACACTTTCTTTGGGGTGGGGGTCCCCACTGAGTGCCTGGCTAGCCTCAGTGAGGGGCTGATGGCTGTTTGCAGGCTGCCCAACCCCCTAGCAGGGACCCTCACCCCCTGGGAGTGTGGCCAGCCTGGGTGAGGAGCTGAGAGCTGTTTTCAGGTTAGCCATGCCCCCAGGTGATCCAGGCTCCCAGCCCTTCTTTTTTTTTTCCAGCACCTCCTTGAGTGGAGGCCAGGGCATGCTGAAAGCAGGTATCTGGCATTTACTTGTCTGCTATAATTAAAACTTTGTAGCCTTGAGCTGAGGCTAGGGCAGGTGGGAAGCTTGGCTTCCTCCATCACTGGGGGCAACCCAAGCCTCCTACTCACTCCAGCTCGGTGGCTGCCACCATCTTTGTTGGGTTAATTTGCATACTTGCTCCTAATTGGCTGGTTGGTGTAGTGTAGGTACAGTCAATTTACATGTTTCTCTTTTATTAGTGTAGATAAATAAATAAAATAAAATTGCATTTGTGTAAAGGGTTCTCTGTTGCTAAGAAAAGGATATACGATCAAGGTATGTAGATTGACTGGTAACTCCTTTCTGAAAAGACATTTAGACTAATAGCTGAAGGATGAATTGGAGTTAAATAGGTGAAGAATGGAGAATAAAAACTACAGTTATATTGTAAACTGTGTTTTCCATAAGAGGATACTGAAATATTGAAGGTCTGACAAACTCAACTGTGGCTGTTGAAAAAAACAATGTGTGATGCAAAGGTAAAGGAGTAGAGAGAGACCAAACCATGTGGGAAACATTCAGTAACATTAAGAGGTTTGTTTTCATTCAAAGTAATAGAAAGCAGTATAATGGTTTAAAGCAGAGAGTAAACAAGATTAAGTTTGCTGTTTTAAATAAGTTGCTGGACTAAAATGTGTAGGACAACTTGAAAGAGATACTAGGATGGACAACTATATGCAAATTAGAAAATGACAGCGTAGTACGAGCAAGAGAGGTTAGTGCTGGACTAGGATGGTGGTTGTGGTGACGAAGACCCATGAGAAATTTTAAAATTAGAAACAAAGGATTCAAGATTATGTGCCAGTAACATGGGAGTGCATAACATCATCTTTAATTCCTGTAACACATTTATTATTATAGAGTATTATTATTAGTACTGAGTACTATACTAAGAAATTATCTATTTTATTCTAAATTACCCTATGGAGTATGCATTTATTATGCCATTTCTGACAAAGAAGCTGAGATTAGAGAGATGAAGTAACAGTCTCAGGACCACACAGCCACTAAGTAAAAGAGGCAGGCTTTGCATTCAGGAAGAGACAGTGCTCCAAACCATTACCTTCTAGTGTTCTCTAATGCAGGAAACAAATTAGGTAATCCTATTTTTTTTGAAGCCCCAATTTTCCCAATGAGTCTTTAATCTTCATTGTCCAAACTATGTAATTTTATTGATTCCCAATTCACTTGACCTTTGTAGCCCCATTTAATTTTAAGACTTAAAACCTTTAGTTAGCCTAAATAATGGTTCTTCAGAAACAGACATCTTAAGGTCACTAAAATATAGGTCTTTTTTTCATTAAAAAATGTATTGATTTTTTTTTAATTGCACAAACATTTGTAAAAAAACTAATAAGTACTGCCAGGCTTCACATTTTACTTTGGGAAAAATTAGTCCCCCATCTCTTAGCATTCCTATATAAAGAAAGGGGGGAATGAATAAATACTAAATTTATCCCGTTCTGAGCTCCTCTTCCTGATCCAACCTGCCCATGAGGAGATGTGGCCAAATCAGAAGGAGAGAGAATAGGGCATTCACTAAAAGGAGAAAAAGAAAGTGTCATTCCATCTAAGGTTTTTGCAGACTTTGTCTAAGGGTGGTACCAATTACAGCTCAGTGTTCTTAAGTCCAATCAGGAGGTCAGTTTTAACTCTCTATTCCAGAATTGACCCAATGACTAGATCTCTCCCAGTGAATGTGAGAACCCCATTTCCTCTCCACTGTTGAGGTCATATTAAACATCTCACATATTTATACCCAGGAGAGAAATGAACATGGGGTTCACTGAAAAAAAGTGAAAGAACTTATGTGGTTCATACAAGTAGGACCTACATAATCTAAAGAAATAGACTTGATTACCAGACTAAACTAAAATATAACATCACTTCCTCATATGTGAGTATTTACTACATGTTTAAAAAGTCTAGGCTAATAATAGAGAAACAAAATAAGTAAATTTTTTTTAAAAACAACAGAATTGAGACCTAGAGATTATTATGCTAAGTGAAATAAGCCAGAGAAAGACACATGCCCTGTGATTTCATTAACATGTGGAATCTAATGAATAAGATAAACCGATGAACAAAATAGAACCAGAGGCATGGATACATGCAACAGACTGACAGAGAGTGGTGGTGACTGGGTGAAAGAGGGTGAGGAGATAAGCCAAAGAATATACATGCATAGCCCATGGCCACAGACAACAGTGTGGTAATGGTCCAAGGGAGAGGGGGCAGGGCTGAATGGAAATAGGTAAAGGTGAGGGGAGGATGGGATATATCTGTCATAGTGTCAACAATATAAAGAATGAAACCATATTTTGAGGAACAAAGAGTAAAGTGCATTGATTATGAATGACCTAGAACTGCAAAAAGAGCGTAGTTCACTTAACACTGTGTACAGGAAAATAAATAAGAACTTCTCTTAAAGAGTTCAGGATGCCAGCTCAGCATGCACTGTGATCCAGGGTTACCCAGCAGCAAAAACTGAGAAACAATTTAGCTATCTCTCACTTCAAGAACTACTTTCTAAAAGCAAAGAAAAACAGAGTGTAGATATGAAACCATCAAAGAGAAAAGAGAGGTAAATAAGAAAGAGGATTTTTTCATAGAAAATATAAAACATAAACAGAATCAACAATCAAGGAACAAAAAAGAAAGCCAAACATATACTTTAGAAACACACAACTCAAGTTGATGGTTTTTAGTATTTTTAAAATTAAAAAGTGCTTTCTTTGTCTGGAAAAACATGCACACACACACAAACCTGTTCTACATCTAAGATGAGATGTTCTGCACATAAAGAAAATTGAGATTACCAAAATAACGTGAAAATGTCACTTTTAAAATTTACACAGTAATAACCAGTTTTTGTAAGAGCTCCATGTTTCATTTTAATGACAAATCTGACAGAGGCTCCTGAAGAAGTTGTATGATAAAAAGACCAAGCAGCAGCTTATCATGCCAAATAAATGTGGCTCCTAAAGGTACGTGAACCATATTTTCATTAAAATATATGTAACAGAGCATCAAAGAAATACTGCAGACAGACTGCAAGGTACTTGAGTAAATGATGAGAAAGTAAAAGTTTCTATTTAACCCCAAAATGACAGGGTATTACATGGTCTCCAGAACATAGATTCTGATGTTAGACTGCCTGCCTCCAGAGGACTGTGCCATTTACATGATGTAGAAAACAAGGCAAGGTACTCAATTACCTTTATATTCATTTTCTCATTGATAAAATAAAGACTACAGACTATTGGATTACATACCTCACAGAGTTGTCATGAACATTAAATAAGGATATGCATGTTGACTATTTAATTCAATTTCTGATAAACAGTAGCAACCAAAATGTAAATGTGATATAATTTTTTAGTTGGAGATAAGGTTTCTAGAATTTGTACATTTTTAAAAGAATATAATTGTTAAGTTTAAAAATTCCAAAATATTTTATTTTTGCCTCAGATTATAAATGTTAACTAGTTTATACTATGTTGTAAGTAATTTCTATCTTAAGTTTAGATAGAGTTAATATCTAGACATTCTCGGTTTGATATACTAGATCATTGAACCTAGAAGATCTATAGGGCCTTGAAATATTGTCTATCAGAATTTCATTAAAAAAAAAAACAAACAACTGTGTTCTTTGAGTAGAGACCTTACAGATACAAATAACATTCTATGTTCTCAAATTTAACTTTCATTAAAATGCACAGTATATATTTAGGGTAGAGGGAGAAGATTACTACAAGTTCATATTGACCATAAAGTAAATTCCAATTACAGAAACAAAGGGAGGTATACCTTAGAATTAATAAATTTGGCTTTTTTGTCTTAGATATATCTAATTCTATATCATAGCACATTATAATGGGTACCCAAATACATAATTTAACATATACTTTTAATAGATGGAACTTTTAAAATTTTATATAAGGGAATGAATACACACTTTATATAAATATAAAAAGCATCTACCTTATTATCTCTTTTAGTTCAATTTAAAAATAATTTACTGAGGACACTTATTTTGGAGTCAGATTAGGTACAATAATTCAAAATAGCATATCATACCCAAGAAATACCTCTATAAATTACCCCCATCTACATTTCTGTGTATTATATTCCATTTTTGGGGGGTATTTTCAAAGCTTATTTATTCAGTACATTACACAATTATTTTAACATCCTAATATTAATATTTTTCAGCATTTTAAGAGGCATCCAACTTCATAAGGATATTAGTTACAGGAATTTCAAGCACTGTGGCAAAATCTAGTTAAGGAAGTCTGGAGGAACTTGGATATTAGTGTATATTTATTTATTTCTGGTTAATCCGCACCTGAGGATATTTTCTCCCCATTACTTTTCAGAGAGAGTAGAAGGGTGAGAGAAACATCAATGTGAAAGAGACACATGGACCTATTGCCTCCCACACATGAGGAGCAAACCCACAACTCAGGTACATGCCCTTGACCAAGAATACAACCCAAGACCCACGCATGGGCTGATGGTCTGACCACAGAACAACACCGGCCAAGGCCCTTAGGGTATCTTTAAATTACAATTTACATGTGAACAGGACATTTGTAATAGCCTATTAAATCTGTATATCTATGAAAGATATAAAAACCAAATTGAGAGTTTCTAAACAAGTGTAAGTCACATTGCAATGTTATTAAAAAATGGTGATACTAAGTCATAATATGCAATAAAAATAACATTTCTGCAAACTTTAAAGGCATTGAAAATTTGAGGAATGGGATTCAGAGTAGTATGCATAAATCAGAGGGAATTTACATTGTGAAGGATAGGGGTTCCATGTAGAATTAAATACTATCAAGCTTAAGAAATAATATTTTTTTCTTTTTCTTTAAAGGAAAACACATAAATTAAATGACAAGTCCTAGAAAATAGCACTATTTCATTGATGATAAAAGGAGGTAGAACACTCTATTGTACTCAAGAGAAATCCAAGTTTTATTATCCTTGTGTTATCTCTTACTTGGCTTCCTCACTCCATGAATTTCAGCCCCCTGAGGTAGAAAACTATGCCAAAGGTCTGACATACACTATTTAACAAGGCGTGTCACTGAGCCAATTTCATCATCTTTAGTTATATTTAACATAACTTATATGTAATACTAAAGGCCCAGTGCATGAAATTCATGCATGGGATGGGGAGTCTCTCAGCCCAGCCTGCACCCACTCCAATCTGACATCCCTCTCACAATCCAGGACTACTGGCTCCCAACTGATCCTCTGCCAGCCTGTTTTCCCCTAACTGTCCTCCCCTACAGGGCTGGGTCCCCCCAACTGCCCTTCCCTGCAGGCCCAGTCACCCCAACTTCCCTCCTCTACCCACTTGGTCAACCCTGCTGGCCTGATCACCCACAAATGCCCTCTCCTGCTTGCCATCTTGTGGTAGCCATCTTGTATCCACATTGGGTCAGTCATCTTTAACCACATGGGGGCAGCCATCCTGTGTGTTGGAGTGATGGTCAATTTGCATATTATTCTTTTATTATAGGATTAGATAGGATAGAGGCCTGGTGCATGTGTGGGGGCTGGCTGGTTTGCTCTGAAGGGTGTCCCGGATCATGGTGGGGGTTCCCTTGGGTATGGGATGGCCTGGGTGAGGGGCCTGTGGTGGTTTGCAGGCTGGCCTCTACCCAAGCAGAGGTCCTGGTATCTGGGATTTCTTTATCTTCTATAACAGAAACTTTGTAGCCTTAAGCAGAGGCCAAGGCAGGCCAGGGCAGGTGGAAAGCTTGGCTATATCCATCTCCTGGAGCAACTCAAGCCACCTGCTTTCTCCAGCTCTATGGCTAGAATCATTTTTGTTGGGATTAATTGATCTTCTATTGTTGAAACTTGGTAGCATTGAGTGGAGGCTGGGCCAACAAGGGCAGGTGGAAAGCTTATCTTCCTCCATTGCTGGAGAAACCCAAGCTTCACTCCTGTTCTCCATGGCCACAGCCATCTTGGTTGGGTTTATTTGCATATTTGCTTCTGATTGTCTGGTGGGTGTGGCTTATGGGTATAGTAGAAGTACAGTCAATTTTCATATTATTATTTTATTAGATAGGATATTTGGGTATGTTTCTGTTGTTAATGATGTAAAATATAAAACTATTTCTAATAAAATATAAAACAAGTTAGATATATAAATTATTGTAACCTTTTATTTATGAGTATTTATTGCTATATATTCTGCCTAGATTATTTCTCTGTTCATGATAGAGCCAAAGATTTATGAGAGAAGGGGGGTTGAGGGAGATGGAAAGAGATAACCAAAGAACTTATATACACATGTAATAATTACCAATGGGCACATTAACCTTCTGATGTTATTTCTTCTTTAATAATGTCATAGGCTTTTTTGTCCTTAGTACCCAAAAGGACTAAGACAAAAACACAATCTCAAATAGTGTAGCTATAAGGAAATTTATACCCAGTATAGTAAAACTTCAAATCATAAACGATAAAAATGATAACCTTTGAGGTAGCCAAGGTAGCAAAACAGAGTAGCTTCACAAAGTAACAGTCAGATTGAGACTTGACTACCTAGCAGCAACAATTGGAGCCAAAAGATTGAGAAATTATCTTGCCTTCTGTGATGAAATCAGTAACTGCCAACTGATAAGTTAATTCCTGCCAAAGATATATTTCAAGAATATGGCCAAAATAAAATTCTTTTCACAACTAAAATATAAACAATTTTAAAAGACTGCATTTCCATCCCAACGGAAAGATTTAAGGAGTAATGAAAACTGAGGGGCAAAGTAAGTGGTAAAATGCCAGAAAATCTAAATAAGCACTGACTATTTGAAAATATAATAATGTATTGGAGGAATAAAATTGAAAGAAAAAATAGAATTAAATGATATGGCAATAATAAATGTAAAGTCACAAACTGAAGAAAAAGATAAGCATTCATTAAGTTTGACAAATTAAATATTTATTGGGTAAAAAATGAAAATTAGAAAGAGGTTGGGTCACTTTAAAAATAGTACATGAAAGGAAAATAAAACAGTTAAAATAAACTCTGTAAATCCAAAGAATAGAAGAAATGGGAGGGGTAAAGAAAATAAAACAGATTGAACAGAAATTACATGATGGAGAGAATTTATATATATCGATTTCTAGAGGAAAGAACAACAACAGTTATATGAGAACTTTCTATACTACTAGAGGCCTGATGCATGAAATTCATGCAAAGGGCTTGGCCTTGTAGCCATGGTGGCTTGCAGCAACCCTTCAGCCCCGGCTTCGTCTGGAAGGATATCCAGAAGGTCGTTGGGCTGTCTGGTCTAATTAGCATATTATGCTTTTATTATTATAGATAGCTATAACAAATAAAACAATACATTACTGCTAAGAGAGACTTGTGAAACGTAACGATATAGAAAGTTTGGAAGACAGAATGGTAGGAGGAAGCATTTCATGCAGAAACATAGGAACTATTTGGCAGAAAGTTTCTATATCCATTCAGATAATGCAACTGCTGGAAAACAATGAAATGAAATGGTCTTAGAGGTAAACCCAGTGTCCTGGGAGGTAAACCACTACTCATACAGTGCTGCTGATGAAGTTAGAAGAAACTGCTTCTGAGAGGACATTTGGGAGGTTTCTAGCTTATCAGACACCAGTAAAGGAGTAGGGATAAGAAACTATTCTCTCTCAAGGTCTAGGTTCTTCAGGCTGCTATAAGAAAATTTCTAGCTTATAAATAACAAATTGATTTCTCACAGTGACAGCATGGTTGGGTTTCAGACTACTCTGTGTGTTTTCACAAGAAAGAAGGGAGAGTCTAGCTCTATAGGAACTCCTATATTAGGTTCCTAATGTTATCCATAAGGATTCTACCCTCATAAGCTAATCACTTCCCAAAGGCCCCAATACAATCACCTTGAGCATTAGGTTTCAACATAAGCATTCAGGAGGAGACACAAACACTGAGACCACAGCATAGCATTCAGTTAACCAAAATTAAAAAGGCTTTTCAAGTAAATGAGGTAAATAGGTAGAAACTAAATGGTAGGGAATTTTTATTTAATATCAGGGATTCTTTTTTATAATTGTTAAAATATATGTTATTGATTTTTTACAGAGAGGAAGGGAGAGAGATAGAGAGCTAGAAACATCGATGAGAGAGAAACATCGATCAGCTGCCTCCTGCACAACCCCTACTGGGGATGTGATGGCAACCAAGGTATGTGCCCTTGACCGGAATCGAACCTGGGACCCTTCATGTCCATAGGCTGACGCTCTATCCACTGAGCCAAACTGGTTTCGGCTAATATCAGGGATTTCAATATTACTGTCAACATCTAACTATGGAACATAAATTTTCAGGAATAATGAGCTCCTCATTCACAGAGGTCTTATTTGGGGTGATAATTTGGAAAAATAATCAGAGATGATTTCATATCTTGGCAATTATGTAAGCATTCAGGGTGAAGGTTGTGCACTCCTCTGGCTAACAAGTTAGCTATACATGTGCAAATAGGAGTGAAACAGCACCAAATAAACAGATGCCAGACTGTCATCAGCACACATCTAGAGTTAAAAATTTTTGTAAGTTGTATATTTATAAAATATGGGTTCTATGAGAAAAAGCCAGTGGAAAAATTATATTTCCAGATTTAGAGAAAGATAATAATTTTGGAGAAAAATTAATTGGAAGTTAATAAAGAGTGTTTTAGAAAATTATTTACTTTCTTTGTTAAGCTGTAAAAACCTAAAGCACTTTCCAGTATATTATTTCACATTACATAAAGGATTTTATTTTTGTCTATTAAATAATAAATGTGAAAGAATGATGTCCACAAATATCACTGGAGATTATTCCCATATTATTTTACAAAGTAAAATTCCTTGGTTTTCTGTAGGACTATAATAAATAAATATATCAGTTTTGTTTTTATATATATTGTTCTATTTATCTATCCTATCTAATAAAAGAGTAATATGCAAATTGACCTAACCAAGATGGCTGCAGCCACGGAGAGAGCAGGAGGCTTGGGTTTCTCTGATAATGGAGGAAGCCAAGCTTTCTGCACACCTTGGGAGGCCTAGGCCTCCACTCAAGGTCTACAAACTTTCAATTATAGCAGATAAATAAATCCCAGCCTCTGGTTGGTTCACTGGGGGGCATTGCTGGCCTGCAAACCACCACAGGCCCCTCAGTCAGGTAGCCCTACACCTCAAGGGAGCCCTCACCCTGATCTGGGACACCCTTCAGGGCAAACCAGCTGGCTCCCACCCATGCACCAGGCCTCTATCCTACCTAATAAAACAGCAATATGCAAATTGACCATCACTACAACACACAATATTGCTGCTCCCATGTGGACATAAGATGTCCTCCACAAGATGGCTAGCAGGGAGGGCAGATGGGAAAGACCAGGCCTGCAAGAGAGGACAGTTGGGGATGATCAAGCCTGCAGCAGAGGGCAGTTAGGGGTGACCAGGAAGGCAGAGGAGAGAAGTTGGGGGTGACCAGGCCTGCAGGGAAGGGCAGTTGAGGGTGACAGAGTAGGGCCGTTAGGGGCAAACAGGCTGGCAGGGGAGCAGTTAGGCATCAATCAAGCTGGCAGGAGAGTGGTTAGGAGGTGATCAGACTGGCAGGCAGAAATGGTTAGGGGCTATCAGGAAGGTAGGCATGCGAGTAGTTGGGAGCCAGCAGTCCTGGATTGTGAGAGGGGTGCCCAGCTGCCCATTTAGGCCTAAACGGGCAGTCAGAAATCCCTCAAGGGGTCAGGCTGCTGAGGGACACCCCTGCTGTGTATGAATTTCATGTACTGAGCCTCTTGTCTATAATATTTACTACACACATCTATATTCATTCTCCCTCATGCATGGCAACTAATTTATTTTATAAACTCAGTTTAGCATTAATATTGATAAAAGAATCTTCTGGCACTTCAATGTAAAATTTTCCTTTGAATGAGGGAGCCATCAAGAAAGTGTGATTAAATTATTTCTCAGAATTTCAGTCTCTAAGTTTCTGAGGATAGGAAACTCTATGATATTAGGAATGACAGATTAAATTATATTGTGGCACTAGGATAATGAATTTAAAAAAAAGGTAATTTTGAGAACCCACGGTGCTCCTATACAGTTAATGTAAAAGTGAAAAATGCATTACTGGTTAAGGAAATTTTTAAATTGTACCCAATTACAGAATTTATAGAACCCACTACTTTAGTTATGCTAAAATAATTATTCTATCTAATAAAAGAGTAATATGCAAATTGACTGTACCTCTGCTACACACACAAGCCATACCCACCAGCCAATCAGAGCAAATATGCAAATTAACCCAACCAAGATGGCTACAGCCACAGAGAGAACAGAAGAAAGGCTTGGGTTGCCCCTGGCAATGGAGAAAGCCAAGCTTTCCACATACCCTGGCCCACCTAGCTTCCACTTAAGGCAATAAAGTTTCAATAGCTGTGTGAACAGAAGGCTTGGCCCCGCTCCTGGCTATAAAGTCTCAATTGAAGAAGATAAATAAATCACAGATACTAGGGTCTCCGCTTAGGTCGCCGGGGGGCAGGGGTGGTGAGGGCGTATGGCTGGCCTGCAAACCACCATAGGCCCCTTGCCTAGGCCACCCCACACTCCAAGGGAACACCCACCTTGATCCAGGACACCCTTCAGGGGCAAACCAGCTGGCCCCCATCCATGCATCAGGCTTCTATCCTATCTAATAAAAGAGTAATATGCAGTTTTACCAGCACTCTAACACACAAGATGAATGCCCCCATGTGGTCAAACATCCTGCCCCCATTTGGACACAAGATGGCCACCACAAGATGACCAGCAGGGGAGGGCAGTTGGGAGAGACCAGGTCAGCAGAGGAGGGTAGTTTCGAGGAACCAGGCCTACAAGAGAGGGCAGTTGGGGGTGATCAAGCTTGCAGGGGAGGGCAGTTAAGGTCAAACAGGCTGGAAGGGGAGTGTTTAGGGGGTGATCAGGCTGGCAGGGAGAAGAAGTTAGGGGCAATCAGGAAGTCAGGCAGGTGAGCAGTTGGGAGCCAGCAGTCCTGAATTGTGACAGGGATGTCTGACTGCTCATTTAGGCCCAATCCTACGTGGATCAGGTCTAAACAGGCAGTTGGACATCCCTCAAGGGGTCCCAGAGTGGATAAGGAGCAGGCTGGACTGAAGGACACCCCTCCCGTGAACGAATTTTTTGCACTGGGCCTTTAGTATTTTATAATTATATTTAAAATACTATCGGATTTACAATGTTGGATAATGTATTTTAAGCTAAAGTAATGACAATTGAAAGAGATGTAGGATCTTAGGAAGTATCCATAAACTTTGTAGCATTTTCTTCTCACTGCCCAAGACATAATTGGAGATGGTAAACTACAGAGTTTTGATTGAGGTAGAAGCTACCTTGTTTGTTTGATCTCATTTTAGTTAAATAGAAAAAACAATATTTATAAATGAGAGTTTTTACCACCTGTTCAGTATTATTTTTAAAAGGAAATCACATCACGACCACACTATCTCTGGAAAGCATTTCTCAGAAAAAAAGGTTGACAAATCTTAGCTGTCATCTCAATTTCATTCTTTATCTTGTATGCTCAGTCTCCATCATTGTTTGCAAAGCAAGCATCCTTTCTTTGACATATAACTGAGAAGAAAGACATACAAGGAAAATATTTTCTCAAAAGGAGTGCTATGGATTGTGGGTGCTGAGATTAAGAACAATCTCAAAAGGCCCTTCTCCTTCAATTGGAAAAAAGTGTCAAATATAAATGCTCTTCACAAGGAGTAATATTCACTCTTTTCCTATTTATCTCTGTCTTACAGCTCATCTCATCTCAGGTCTAACCTGGAGAAAAAGAAAGCCATGGCAAAAAGGGGAACATCTCCCATTGGTACCCAGAGCTGTCAGGGCTGCTTGTATTTTCAGTTCAGTTAAACTCAGTCCTTGAGTACAGTATATTTTTTTACCTGAGGATTTCTAGTTCCTAACCAATAATGCCCAGATTATTGATTGAAATACAATTATTTTGGCTAAGGTTTCAAGTCCTTTTAAAGTATGGAGTAAAAGATGGATGCACAACCGAGTAATCTGTCTACCTAGCATTGGTCTCTAGTGTATTATCCCTCAGTGCTTTGGAAACCATCAGTTTATGCTGATATGCATGCATAATTTAAAGACTATACATGCATGCCAAAGCAAAATATACTCAGAGGTCTTATATCCAGGAATTGTCTCATGGGAATTTGGTAGGCCTATATACATGTTCCAAATTGAAAAAGATGTTTGAAAAATTAGTTTTGGATTCACTTCTGCTCACACTTTAATGCTATCACTTGGCCACTATAGTACATTAAGAAATTATATGCAAAAAGTGAAAAGATTTCTAAAGATTCAACTGATACTACAAGTAAATTGAGATTATCTCCTTTGCATATTAATATCAGGAATGTAGCTTGCATGCAGGAGTTAATAAGATTATGTTTCTCCTCATGAGATAAGCACTGGTTGAATATTCAGGAGTGCGCATGGCTCTTACCAATTTTATTATAATCATCAAATCTACGTTCCTTAGAAAATGTGAAAAAGGATCACCTAGATGACTATTCTTTCTGTAGTATGTTAAGGCTAAAATGAAAGTGTAAAGTTATATGATGGGAGTTCAAATAGGTGAGGGAAGAACACTATTTAAATGTATCTAATCAAGTCTGAGAAAATATATTCATATGAATAATCTTTTAGTGTAATAGGTCCTGACTATCTGTTATGAAATACCTGTACTTGTCTTCTAGTACTGCAAATAGAAAAGAGAATAAAATTTTGTTACATTAAGATCTATGTAATTATAAGTAGAAGACAAAATGATAACAAGGAATATTTAGAAATTATTCTGTCATGAGAGGCTAAAAGCATACATTTTAATAGGATTGACCTTTTACATTAAGATAGAATAAAATGTCACCAGAATTAAAGCAATTCAAAGGGCAGCAGGAAGGTCCTTTCCACACAAATACATTTGCTCCCCTACTAAATCATTCTGATGCATGAAATTCCAGTGTTAGTAGTCCTCTCCTGTCTTAGAATGTCTTCTTCAGAGTTTTTATTGCAAGTTTTACTCAGGACAGATAACTAAGAAACACTCACAAGATTTCTGTGGTGACACCCATAAGTAAATAGACATGAGGATCAATAAAATAGGTGCCAGAAAAATAATAATTTATGGCCACCAAGTCTACTTACTTGAAAATTTATCTCTAGTTTTTAGACAGAGATAATTATGAGAAAGTTGCCTTGTCATGGATAACACCAGCACTTCTGAACAAATATTTTTACATCAAATTCATATACTTTCTGCTAATCTAAGGGCATGGATATGTAGGCAAAGGGAAAATAGACAAGGCTAATCCAATAATTTAATCACTTGCAGGCTTCACAATGGCTGTTAGAAGAGTGGGATTACGGAATGTCGGGCTTGGGTTTCCAAAGATTGCAACCAGAGTAATTTATTAAGGGTGCTTTAAGTATCTATATCCATGGAAGGGAGAATGAAGATATAGGATTGTGCAGAGGGGAGGAAGCTGAACAGCAGCATTACAGTTCTGGCAAAACCTCAGCTTGTAAGGTGACCTCTGCTTCTGTAATGACCCTTTAGAGTTGTCAGCATTTGGGTTTGGACCCTGGGCCTTTAGGTTCTTGTATGGGTTGTCTCTTGAAAGGGGTTGGACCTTGGGCAAGGCTCTTCACAGCTGAGTCAAGTTTTCTGAAAGCTGAGAACTGTAAGTAAAAAACCTTTCCAGAATCTCGGGAATAAATTCTTTTGTTCTAATGGTGGATCTAAGCATTCACAACTGAGATGTCCTACCTTCTTCAAATTTAGCCAAGGTACTCATTAAAGACACTCCAAAATTTTTACTTTGACTATTTAACATTCTCTTTTTGGCATAATCTCTATGTATACAAGCCTCATAATTCCCTATTCCTTTCCCTCTCAATGCATCCATTTTCTGTCACCTTTAATGTATTTATTAATGCTATCTTGTGTGGCAAATATTAGACCATTTAAAAATATATAGGGGAGATATTCTGTGCTTTAAAGGAAAATAATGTCTGATATATGTTTTTAATTTTTGTGGTTTCTACATTGTTTTTTTTGTTGTTGCTGTTTTTCAAAATATTGCCATAGCATGAGTCATTGCACCCTTTGCATTCTTTACTGCTCATTCTCATTTATATGCAGAAAGTATGCAATAATTCTGCCACAATATATTAGTTGACTTGGAAGTATTAAAGTAGCTACTCTGAATGGCAGAACTGGGAGAGCTGACTTCATTATGCTGTCTTAGAAATGCATGCTGTCATTTACCAACAGTAAACGAGACAGCTGAGTTTTCTCCTGCAAAGCTATGCCTTGGGTTGTCTGAGAAAACATTCTATCCAGAATGTAATACAACTAATCACTTTATGTATTACTTACTCAGTGATTTTGTAAAAAAAAGAAACTATTTTAAAGTGAGAAATTTTTAAAAAGTGGGTGTCAAAGATGAAAACATCAACTGAATTCTCATATTATGTATCATCTCTGAGAATTTTAGAGATGTCTGAGTAATTAAACACAGTCATTTCTAATGTTGCTCACAGATTCTTTGGTTGACTGTGCCTGTCTGCAATATAGTTATTGTCAAACTAAACCAACACATTCTGAAGACCATCACATGATGAATTTTGCTTGATGGGACATTGATTCTGACAAGTTCTTGATTCATATTCCATAAAGTAGATCTCCACCTTCCCCTGATACTATCATTTTTACAAGAGTTACTCAACATCACTATTCAAAACTCAATTTTACATGAATTCACCAATCTCAATTCCAAACTATGCTATCACTCCTATATATTACAACTTAGATGCCTGCATGTCCCTCATATCACGGGTGTCAGGCAAATATTAAGTAGAGTTAACCTGTGAACAATAGGAAAGTTGAGGTGCCCACCCCTGTGCAGTCAAAAATATGTGCATAACTTTTGACTTCTCAAAAACCTGATGGGGATTGGTTCTAGGAACTACCGTCGATATAAAAAAATCTATGCATATGCAGTCCCCTGTACAACATGGAATAGATAAAATGCACAAAGTTGGCCTTCTGCCTCTGCAGACCCAACCACTGATTGAAAACAGTACAGTTATTTATTGAAAAAAATCTGGCTATAAAAAAAAATCTCTTGTTCAAGGATCAGCTATTTGTTGGCATAATTGCTGTCTGTCTTGTTCACAGAACTCTAAGCTACATCAATATCTATGTGTTATTCACTCCTGCATCCTGAGAGCCCAGGCATTGGCCAGGCATATGAGAGGCAATTTTGATTTCTAAGTAGCAATAGAATAAATGCATGAATATCAGTGAACTCCTTAATGTATGACTTATCAAATCCATATTCAAATTTTAAAATACATTATCACTCTTGTCCTTATCTTACAATAAATGGATAGCATTCATATAATATTTGTGATTTCTTTATTTACTTGCTGTTTCCTACATCCATTCATTTAGCCACTATGTATTTGACACTCGATATTTGCTAAACACTGGGAATATAATGTTGAGCAAAACAGACTCTGTCATGGCTCTCAAGCACATTAAAGCCCATGTGGAAAACTAACGTTAATCAAATATTTACATAATTATCCACGTCCAGAAAATGATGGGTGCCATACACAAATACCAAAAAAAACTATTGGGTGCTATGAGAGTGTGTAAATAGTGCATGCTCTGAACTATGAGGGTTAAGAAAAACTTCTGGGTAAAAGCATTTGATCTGAGTAGTGAGGGCAGATTAATAAGATGGGTGAAATCTCATGCATCATGTCGTACAAAGGACTTAGGGCTGGAGCAAGTCAGAAGGAGGTGGGGAAGCACGGTCACCCATTCTCTGAAATGTACAGAGTAGCATAACAGTGTGTCGAGTGCTGTGGGCTGTGCTGCATGTCATGGCATTAGCATGAGAGTGGTTTGTGACTGAAAGAGAGAAGCCCACTGCTGGTGTACCAGCAGTCCATAAGACCAGGTGTTAAACAAAGTTGTTTTTATTTTAATATAGTTTATTAATTTTTTATAGAACGGAAGGGAAAGGAATAGAAAGTCAGAGATAACGATGAGAGATATCGATCAGCTGCCTCCTGCACACCCCACACTGGAGATGTGCCCACAACCACGGTACATGCCCCAACTGGAATCGAACCTGGGACCTTTCAATTTACAGGCAATGCTCTATCCACTGAGCCAAACTGGTTTTGGCAAACAGAGTTCTTGAAATGCTGTTTGCTCTGGTCCTGTGAAAAACTGGGTTCAGATGAAGCCCCTCCAGAGAGGATATGCCTTCTTTCGGAGGTAGCTTGTTGCTAGGCACACACCTAGTAAGTCACTATGGTTAATCATTAAGCCACCCTACTGTTCTCCATGTAGTGTAGAGAAATAGCTAAGACTTTAAGGTAGGGGGAAAAAAAACAACCATATTCCTGAAGACATGAAAGAAGACTTCTGTGGCTTGAGCAGAAATCATGAGATATTTCTACTTAATTATTTTTTATGCATAAAGCCAAGTTCATTTATAATATTTTATTATACAACTAGAGACCCAGTACATAAAATTCATGCACAGAGGGTGGAGGTGTCCTTCAGCCCAGTTTTCACCCTCTCCAATCTGGGACCAGGATCAGTCCTAAACAGGCAGTTGGACATCCCTCTCACAATCCAGGACTGCTGGCTTCCAACTGCTCGCCTGCCTCTGCCTGATTGCCCCTAACCACTTCTGCCTGCCAGCCTGATCACTTCCTAACCACTCCACTGCCAGCCTCATCAATGCCTAACTGCTCCCTGGCTGGCCCGATTGCCCCTAACTGCCCTCCATTGTGAGCCCAGTCCCCCTTAACTGCCCTCCCCTGCAGGCCTGGTCCCCCCACCTGCCCTCCTTGCTGTTCTGGTCCCCCTTAACTGCCCTCCTCTGCTGGCCTGTTCCCCCTCCCCAACTGCCCTCTCCTACCAGCCTGGTCTCCCCCAACTGTCCTCCCTGCTATTCTGGTCCCCCTCAACTGCCCATAACTTCCCTCCCCAAAGGCCATCTTGTGGCGGCCATCTTGTGGTGGCCATCTTGTGTTCACATGGAGGCAACCATCTTTGACCAGATGGGGTTGGCCATTTTGTGTCTTGGAGTGATGGTCAATTTGCATATTACTCTTTTATTAGATAGCCAAACCTTAAAGTGTTCCGGAAAATCCTAAGCATGAAGTAGAACATTTTATTATGATCTTTTAATCCTCACCTGAGGATATGTTTTTATTGATTTTAAAGATAGAGGAAGGGAGAGGGGAAGATATAAAGAGAGCGGGAAATATAAAAATGAAAGAGAAACATTGATCAGTTGCCTCCTATAAGCGCCTGAACTGGGGATCAAACCAGCAACCTAGGTATGTGCCCTGACTGGGAATTGAACCCTCCATCTTTTGGTGTACAGGGATGATATTTCAACCAGCTGAGCCACTTGGCCAGGGATGAAGTGGCTTTTGAATTAGGACAGTTTTTGTTTGTTTGGGGTCTATTTGGTCTAAGGAGATCATGCCACATAAGTCTACTTTAGTTTAAGCACTTAGCAATTAAAAAAAAATGTCAAGGGAATTTTGTTAAAGGTCAGTATTTGGTGCAATAAATAACTTTGTACCTCCTCTTTCTGTTCTTCTAGACACTGATAGTTTTAGTCCCAGCTCATGCCTGCTGGGCCTCATGAGGGCTTATTGTCACTGTCTTTGCTACTTTTTTGTGTGGAATAGTCCCCATATTATTAAATTTAGGTTTTGAAGTAGACTTATGTGGCATATATATCCTTTTAAAAAAGTTTTAAGAACATGACAATACCCAGACCCCTATATCAGATACAAGAAGAATTAGAAGGCATCAATGTTACAGCTTGAGGCAATGCTATGAAGTACACAGTCACCCTACAAGGCACACATTAATTAATAGTGGACTGATGATAAATGTCTTTTAATATACAGTTTCCTGTTAGAGCTGCAGGAAGCATTTCTAGCCATATTGGTACCTCCAGAGAGGTAAGCCAGGCATTTTTGGATCACTTTTGCACAGTGTATATTATTTTCTTAATTAAAGGCTGCTCTATTACAAATTTGACCATCACATAATGAAAAAATAGATGGGATCAGCAGCTAACTTTTGCCACTCCAAAATGTTCCTATTTCTTTTGACTCTCTTATAGCTTTTCTCTGTGGCCTTGCCACTGACTCAGCACTTCTCTCCATCCCTGGACATGTCCTGAGGCTTTCTTCTCCAGCGTCTCATTTCAATTTCCAACGGTCAATCTCTCTGGTCATTCATACTGCTCCTGGTAGACAGCACCATATGACAGGGATGACAAATACTTCTCATTCTGAGTACTGAACTTTAGATAAGAAGGACTTCCTGGAATACTGAGTTAAAGCACCATTCATCTGTTGTAAGCTACAGTGGGACTGGTAGCCATATGTGCTGATGTTCCTTATGATGTCAGCCAAACACACTGAACAGGATGATGGAAAAATAGCAATTTCTATTGGATAAATTCTATTGCATTTAGAAAAGAAATAACATGGACTTTGTCCTTAGATAAAAAATTCTGATTTACGGAATGGAAAATTGTTACAAACTTTTAGGCTGAGAGAATCTAAAAACACTAAATTACATATAAAATAAATCTTCTTAAAAGCTTCATTTAGCCAACAAGAGAGAGGGAGGGAGGGGGAGGGAAGAAGGAAGGAGAGGAAGAGAGAGAGAGAGAGAGAGAGCTTTGGAAAGACAAACATCTGGAATGGTGAATAAATAAGGCATTTTTGTATCGCTTTTGCACTGTCAAAATTATCTGATTCAGAACAGGTGGTGATGAGGACTCACTATCATTTAGGATAGATTCTCAGACCAGAGATACTATTTCGAGTTCCTGGCCTACCTAGAACAGCACAAATTACCAAGTTTTACTAGTAATTTCAAGGCTATAGGAAGATGCAGAACAGTGAGTACTTCAGATTCACCAGCACAGCTCCTAGGTCCTTTCCTACCACATGGTTGTGCTTTCTGTCTGGTCATTATTAGTGTCTGATGTCTCCAAGTTATGTATGGGATCACATCATTTATATAGAGGGAGCTGTTACATTCTGATAGTATGAATTACATGGCATTTTTCATGACCCATCATTATACACATTCCAAGTTTATTTGCCATAAATAGTCTAGACAGACCAATTACACATTGCTACAGCACATTCAGATAAGGACTATACCATAGAAAAACCATTAGTGCATGTGCCAGGAGGTCTTCCATTAGCATATTTTCAAAGTTTGTTTGGATTTCTTTCTTTCATTCCTGGGGTCAACCCCTGGGATAAAATGAGAGACAATATTCTAAGCCAACTGCTAACCATTTTCTTTCCATAATCTTAGATTTCTTTTAGGTTGGTGATATCATTGAAAAGGTTTATCTATGCCAAGATAATAAATTATGTTCTTTTGGCATTTAGACATTTCCTCCATCTGGAAATTGTTTTCCTACAATATGAGTTATGAATCTAAATGTATTATACCTGTACTACCTAATTATCTAATATTATTAGTTGCATACTAATTTCAAATAAAACTTATTATCTTTATGAAAATATATAACATCTAGTAAATGTCCAGGATTACATTATTCTTTTAATTCTATAAAAACTTGAAATTTTCAATTAGATTTAATGAATGTTTTTTATATTTTGATGATTTTGTAGCTTCTACAGCTTACTTTAATAAGATATAATTTTTTAATATTTATATTAAAGAATAAGTTCTAGTGTTGGTTGCTATAATTTTCAATTTTCTTCTAATACTATTCCTCCTAATAATATAGCAATTGCTGTAATATAAACCATTCAATCTTTTCTAGTTTGTAGTTGTTGTGTCATTTTATTTTTCCTTTTTAATCAGTTTCAAGTCCATATGATCTTTGATTTTAGCTTTATATTTTATATTTTAGCTTTGTAAATAAAATGTTATATTTTATAATTTTTTCTCTTTTTAACCACTGATTACTCCATGGACTCTGACACTGCCTCAGTTATCACTTTCATCTTTGTAAATGAAGATCTTATAAGATTAAATAGTTGGGTGGGGTTATGTAATAGTATTAATATTATTAATCATTTTCTATTAAGGTTGATAATTATTATAGTGTTCATAATTCTTTATTAAAATAACTTTAAATTTCATTTCATAAATTTCAAACTTATGAGTTTCTCTCATGCTTAAAATTGTAAGGGGTAAACTAAATGGCAATTCAAGGTGACTCTGGATTTATTTCAATACCTTATATTTAACTTAATATAATGAAAATTACCAGATTTATAAGTACTTTAATGTAGTTCTTTTAAAATTCAGATTAATTATACTGCACATAATCAGATTGCTTACACTGATGTTATTCATTAAGTTCTTCTCTATCCCCAATTGAATAGGAGAATGAAGAGGTGAAAGAGGAAGGAGAAAAAAATTAGGAAAAGAAGTTAATATTTGTTGAAAAAATGATAGGGTTGTAAAATATAAAAAGTTTATGAAACAATTTTGATATATTTAAGAAAAATATGTTTAAGATATTAAACAATCATTTTTTTTAATTTAAAAGAATAAGAATGATTTTATAGATTTGGTGACAAAAATATAACAATGCTCAGCTATTCAAATATTCATATTCTAAGTTAGCTGCTGATCCCATCTTTTTGAAAAATTGAAAGTTAAATATCATGATATCTATGATAACACCTTTTTATTTTTTGGTTATTAGAGACATATCCCTGTCTTCAAACAACTGTAAAAGTAAATTAAAATCTAAGTGCTTATTTTTAAGGAAGCACCTACATTTCTGAGTTCTAATAATTGTCTACAAAATTGATGTAAAAGGGGGAAGAAAGGTGCAATAAGAACCCCAAAGAGTTTTTCCCTCATTTGTTTTTCCTTTTAGTTATGGGAATAATTAAAACAAACTATATGGAGGATAGTAAAATGAGAAGTTATATACATATAATCTTGATTTAACAAAAATATTTACTCCAAGTAATTAAGTTTTTTGAAGTAAATTGTAAGCACCATTATATTTCAACAACACATATGTCTCTGTAAATCTCTAAAAAACAAGAACTTCTTTACCTAACCATGTTATGATTGTCAAGCCTAACAAAAAAGCAATAATTCTGTAACTATATCTAATATGTACTCCCTACTCTTATTTTCACAGTTTTCCTCAATATCAATTATAGCTGGAAGAATAGATAATTATCCATTCCAAGGCAAATTTTTGGTTGCCATGGCTCTTTAGAATTTTTTCATATAGAAGAGCTTCCTTGTGATATGGCAAAGCCTGTTGAAGAGTCAGGCCATTTGTTTGGCAGATATTTCCTACCTTCTGCATTGATCTGATTGTTTTTTCCTGGTGGCATTTGACATTTCAATCACTTCATGACCGGCAAAATGGGTATTATATTGAAAGATGTACATAGATTTAGGTTAAAATAATTTGGCAAGATTATTTAAGAGATATTGCCGTATCCCTTGGGTTGCATTTTATCAGAAGGCCTGTCATATTCTATTGTCCCATGATTAGTGATGCTGACATTTATCTCTGAATTAAAATAGTGACAGTTATTGCTTTCAATGCACACACATTTACTCTTTCTGCAGCAAGTAATCTGAGATATGATTGGTAGACAACCTGTGTTTGCCATCAACATCTTATCTACTGGTTTTAGCATGCATTTAAGATCCTTCCCAGAGCAATATTTTAGAGGTAAAAATCATTTTGTAAATTAGAAATATTTTTATTATTCTATCTATATTTATTTACTGCCATGTCTCATTAAAAAAAGATTTTTCTAATTTATGAAATGATTTTAGCCATGAAATATTTCCTACAAGAAAGTCAGGATTAATGTGTAAATCCTTCTTTTTATCAACTTTCAGAGAGAGTGTGGGTTATTTCTAATGGTAGCATGTATTTGTTGCCATTGTTTGTTTGTTTTACACTTTATCTTTTTGAATATTATTATGGATTTCATAAATTTATTGTACTTCAAGCCACTGAAGTACTTCTTTGATGTTCAAGTAGTCCTAAAATTGGACAGTAAGAGGTATTCAAGATGACTCCTATGTCTTTTTAGCACGTTTGTTTGCTTGTTTTTTCTTCTCTCACAATAAGCTGTGCTAAGATTTTCTCACATATTCTCTGTCAAGAAATTGAGTCTGCCAATTCTTCAAAATGCCCGGGTTCCTGTTAGTAGAGAGTGGGATTTATTTATATTTAGGGACCAATATTTACTGTCAATGGGTATCATTGTTTCTAAACTCCCTATTAAACAAGCATATAGATCAATAAATTATTATAAAGTGTTCCACCTATGTTATTGACAGCCACCAGATGCCGTCTGGTTGATATTAATATAATCACACTAACTTTCTACTGGCTAGTAATTGCATAATATCTTCTACTACTACTACTACTTCTTGTCACTGTAATCTAGTAAAAATGTTATTTTTATTAATATATATTTCATTTTAGATTTCCATTAGATTGTTTTCCTTACATCATTTACTTTTCATTACTTTGTTATTAGAGCACATAAAGGTTATGTATAATAACCTATCTAAAGTTCATGTCTGCAAATCCAATATCTCTGTGATTATTGCTGCTGTTTCTGTTGATTTTCTCCTATGGGTTAAATATACCTATGTCTTAGTGTGTCTAGTAATTTTCTGTTGGATGCTGGACTCAGTATTGATATCTTTTCAAGGCCTGGATTTTATTATATTAAAGAGTGTCTGTGATCTCTGTTTTAGCAGGCAGTTACTTATAAATTAGCTTGATTCTTTTGGTATTTGTTTCCAGGCTTTTTAAAAGCAGAGTCCAGATAAACCTTATTTATTTATGAATTTAAACCTATTATTACGGGGCAACCCTTCCGGAGTCTCCACTGAATACCCTGGGTGTTCAATGAAGTCTCTCTTTACTCTGACTGGTGGGCACTCAAATAGCTGCCCTGTTTCTGAGAACTCTGCTAATTAATTTGCTTAGAGTTCTTCAGAAACATTTCTTTCTCTGAGTTATTCTTTACTTGGGCTCTTGGGTAAAGAAATATATATATTCTTACTCAGGGTTTCCGATACAGATTTTTGGAATTCTCTCTACACACTTCTTTTTCAACCTGATCCACATATTCCAGTCGCCTTAGGCTACAAACTCAAATCTATTGGGTTCTTCTTGTGTTACCTCTCCTGTTTTATGGTTGAGAAATTTCCCAAAGGAAAGAATCTCAAATAATTATAGAACTGACCTCATTTTCCCCTTTTCTCAAGGATAACAGTCCTGTGCAATCTTATGTCCAGTACTTGAAAAGAGTTATTTTATATATTTTATAAAGTTTTTAACTCAATTATGGTAAAATGCTAATTCCAGACTTGTTATACCAAAATTCTTTTTTTTTGAAATTTTTTTTATTAATTTTTTTATACATATCTCCCCATTACCCCCCCTCCCTCCCAGGCATACCCCAACCCCCCAGTGTCTATGTTCATTGGTTATGATTATATGCATAGATACAAGTCCTTTGATTGATCTCTTATCTACCTCACCTAACTTTAATCTTTCTGCTGTAATTTCACAGTCTGTTTGAAGCTTTACTGTCTCTGTATCTATCCTTTTGTTCATCAGTTTATAATGTTCTTTATTCTCCCCCAATGAGTGTGATCATGTGATGCTTCTCCTTCATTGACTGGCTTATTTTGCGAAGCATAAGGCTCTCCAGTTCTAACCAGGTTGCTGCAAATGGTAAGAATTCCTTCTTTTTAATGGCAGCATAGAATTCCATTGTGTAGAGGTACCACAGTTTTTTGATCCACTCATCTGCTGACGGGCACCTAGGCTGTTTCCAAATTGTG